>CAAE01014528.1:826738-1036983 GCA_000180735.1 Tetraodon nigroviridis | reverse complement strand
GAGGAGGAGGTAGAGAGATGAGGAGAGTGGCTCCACATCTGAAGCACCCTCGACCAGCCCCTCCCCCCAACCCCCACCCTGTATAAAGTGGGAGAGACTCATGGAGCGTAGCAATGTGAAAAAAAAATCCACCGACGGGGGAAAAAAAAACTGACGCGAAGAGGTGTTCGAACAAAACCACCACACACACACTCTCAACCAGTAAGATATATGATACACAGTATTTATTGTAGGTTGTACATAGTATCATTCTGTGGATTTCTTTGTATCTAGAGAAAAGAAAAACATGCTCTTTGTGTATAGATACCTTTGGGGCAAATATTGTTATTATTGTTAATTTTATTGTTGCCGTTACTGTCATTACAAAACCCATCTGTCAGCCTTCTGTTCATCTTCGGATCAGGTTGTTGGGAGCGGGTGGCGCTCCGGAAGGGGGTTAGATGTGGATGCGTGGTGAAGGGATCTGTTCTTCTGTTCTTGCCCTGACTCGATATTACCGGACTCTTCGAAACAGAGGCTACATGCCACACGTGGGACCGTCGACACGTGGTCCTACTTACGGTGTAGATACGAGCCTTCCAGCGTGAGGACATGACTGTTCTGATGATCTCAGCGGTTTAATGGGGCCTTTTGTTAGAAACCTTTGTTTCTCTTCCACGGCCATCCTGGTTGGGTGATTGTGAGATGATGCCGCTCCCATGCTAATTGTGGTGTTCGACACCATTTGTAGATTCTTCTAACTTTGAACTGGGGTGCAATAAAAGGTCAAGGTTTCTGCACAAAGGGCATTATTGTCATAATTTCAAGCAACAATAAGTGGGCCCAAATACACCACCAAGTAAAACAAGTTCAAGCTGAGCTGTGTGTTAAAAGAGAATCTAGTTCCACATTAAGGACGTGTCCCAGTCCGACTGCATTTGCTAGCAGGCATTTTTTGTTGTTGTCGTAGTTGTTGTTCATTTGTGAAAAAGAATACTTGCCCATATACACAAGAGAGCATTGTAAAAATGTTGTGACACTAACTATTGGGAAACTGGCTTTCATTGTGTGCATGAACGTGTATTTGTATTGTAATTCTGATAAAAACTGTGTAGTCATTTTCCCCGTCTTTGCCCCTTTTTCATCTCTAACGGCGTAGACTACCATTGTGGGCAGCAAATGCTTGTAAACCATGTCCACGGTGCAGATAAATCCTGTGTGAAACATGATGCACCTTACCAGGGAAATGAGTATTATGGGAAATTGACTATGTGTTCAGATAACAACCAATCTTGGATTCGGTATCGTTTAGTTCAAGCTATTTTCCAGGCCATGTCTTGCTGCTATTCAGGCATTCTTATTGGCTGGAAGGTGCATTCATGACTCATACTGGGATTACGTACGTGTATCTGCTTCTCGAGTAGGGATGTCTCTGCTTCCAGAATCACTCAGACCTCCTGAACGTCTCTTTCGCACGAGACCAGGGTCTATACAGCACAAACTGCAAAGAAATGCTGTACAATTTTTTTTAAAAACATGTCCATAGCTTTAGTGTCGAGTTTGTTTTGTATTTTTGCATCATCAGACTTTCTGAAAAAAAGTTAAAAATTTCAATGCACAGAGGTGATGTTATTGTAATGACTTGTGTAAATTACTCTTCCCTTTCCATTGTTGTTGCCGACTAATAAATTAAAGCTCTATATTTTATAAGAATGGAATGCTCCCCAACCTTCATTGTGATTGCCTTGATACTGGATGTTTTCTATGTTCTGCCCAGAACTTCATGGATCCTTGGAATAAAGTTGTATCTGTTAAAGAGAGATGTACGCACATTTGTGTAAACTCTATACATGTTTGTGTCTGTAAAGCTTTTTTAAGAAAAACACTGTCAACAACATATTTATTTACTCACCACAAAAGATTAAGACTTAAATACAAGCATGATTAAAAGAAGATAAAGCTTAATTACGGTAGCTAATGCAAGAAGTGTCAGGTAACAATCACCTGGGTAGATACCAACGTTGGTCGGTAGGTGGCGCTGTAGGCCCGAGCCTATAAAGGTAGGTGGCCGCTGACGTCGCGGCTGACGTCACTGGGGCAGGTGCGTGTGTGTGTGTGTGTGTGTGTAGGAAGCCATCTGCCGTACCAATCGATCAAAACTGGAAAAAATCCAAAGGCTCCCGAAGTTAGTTACTCCCAGAGCGGAGATGTTTAAGAGACCAGACGGCGGCGGACGTGGGTGAGAACCCTCCATCTCCGACCAGGAGCAGCCAGGAGGACAATGGCCGCGTACGCAGTAACCAAGTTTGTTAAAGGTGAGGCTAACGACACTACTCACGTAGTCGGTCAAAAATACACACCGGTGTGTGGTGATATTACTGGGGGAAGTGTTACCTGCGAACTCGTCTTGTGCAGTTTGTTCTGTAGCCCGACTTTGGACGCTGGTTCGGTATCTGTTTTTGTGTTTAGCCTGAGTTAAACCTGATTCAGGATGACACCGGGCCCAGTTTACTTCCTCATCCGAATTTCGCGCGCAAAACACGTGACCGCAAACCACCTATTGGGCATTAATAGATGACGTCAGAAGTTTGAAGGTAACTGGACGAGCGTAATTTAAAAGTAAAATGCATAAAAATATTAAACTAATCTCCATCTTTTAATGACGGTGGTCAATAATATTCATTTAATTCCAAAAATTAGCCCTATAGGGCGTGTTATGGAGTTCACAAGGGCAAGCTACTTTTAACTGGAAGAGACCTTCCTGCAGAGAGCAGACCGTGGCCAGAACCCTCATATGATGAAGTGTCTTGAGTTTTTGTATGAAACAGAACCAGCAGACAGTTGGTCAGATGTTTCTGGGGACCATCTTCCAGCAGTCATCAGATCACATCTCCGCAGTACAAAACCTTCTTGTTCCCTCTGTCGTCGCTCCCACAGAAGGGGGCTGTCCCTGCCTCTTATCTGATGCCTCCCACGGGGCAGCGGACCAGCGGACAATCTGACAGCTCTGAACACAGAGAGCTGATATTCGGGGGTCAGCCTCCCCCACAAATTCCTGTCAAATTCATCCACCTCTGCCTCTGCATCCGGAATAGGCTCATCCACACAAAAAGCCCTTCAACAATTAGATTTTTTTCCACCATTTTTACAAGAAATGATGCATTTATTAGATGACACACAGACAGTGTGACTCGACTCATCACATGTGGAATCAATTCTTGTTGTGTTATCGCGGAATCTGATCTGGCACTCGTGGTTCAGAAATAGCCGCAGCATTCTTCATTTATCTGTTCCAATCTTTTTGGCATCGAGGACTGCCAGGCGCAAAAAATCTGGCACGCTGTGGGATGGTTTTTTTACAGGCATCCAAAAGACTTTTCGTCCAACTGTGTAAAGAGTGATGATGCAATGCTCCGTAAAGTTTCTGCTCATTCTGCTCATCAAGTTTCTTTGATTAGTTTCGGCACTGATAGATTTGCATTTTGAAGCTTTTCCTGCCGTCAGCATGCAGATGAGACTCTGGGGATGTTGTGGAAAAGCAGTTATCGAAGTTCAGAGTCGTTGCCGCAGGTTGAGAAGGGAACGGTTGAAAACGGCGCAGCACTGACCCCTGCTGGCCACTCCGCGCACAGCAGAGGTCAGTGCTGCAGTACCCGGTGGCAGTCGGCAGGGGGCAGTGGGCAACAACTAATTCGGTACCCCCCTCAAATGAAATATACATTTTTAAAGATGACCATAAAAAGCCTTAAATGTTTATAAAATTTTAATCCGTGGAACGTTGAAAATGTAGGAGGAAATGCTGACATGATGGTTCTGTTGGTATATAAATTATAATTGTATCTTTTAACTAATATTTGTAGTTTCATCTTGTTTTTGGAATACTTTTATTGTTCAGTTTTTAATTGGACTGTTTGATATATTGATAGTGGTGGGAAATCAGCCATTAAAGAGAACTTTTTCAAAATTATATGCAGAAAGTAGGTTGTGAAATGTGTTGCAATAGGTCATAAACAATTAATTTATTTGGAAAACAACCCATATAGATGGAATATATATGTTAGCGACCAGTGTGATGTGGAATTAAAACCAATGCGTCCCACTGTGGAGCCATTATTTTATTATTTATTGTGAAACTGCAAAAATTTGGCACGCATGCAGAGCTGGGTGCTTTTAACCTCATGCCAATAGATCAACATTAGTGTCTCACATTAATAACTCACAAAAGTCCTGGCCCGGAACGCTGTCATCACTATGTGTTTGATGTGAGGAAAAAATAGAGGAGAAAAAAATCAGCTGTAGAATCCTTGGAAATCAAACTTACTATTGTTTTAGTTAATTTATAAAGTTGGCTTGGTTTTCCAAAGAGGATAAGATACTGACACTTCTCTCACCCTACTGTCTGTAACGAAGCCATGAAATGACTTAAAAAAAAGACAGTTATGTTCCCCTGAGCATGGATGGAGGCATGCTGCTGGAAAACAAGCCCAGAAAATCCCCCAAGTGGAAGCCTATCGAAATCCCAGAGGGCCCCGGAATGTTCCCTGTCTGCATTCTCATCTCGGCTCATGTGTCCCAGAAAGTGTCACCAAATGGTCCCGTTGGCTTTTACCAAAGACAAGTTCACACTCCGCCAGGATGGGCGCTAAGCCTGTGCTAATTGAGAGTGTAATACACAGATGCTCTCCTCCGAGCGAGGGGGAAAAGCAGACACGAGCTGTTTCCCACGTTTTCTCCAACTTCTGGGTCACGAGGAGAAACAAACAGGACCACAGGTGAATCAACGGATGAATTTTTATTACCATCAACGTCAGAAACTCAGAGTACACTACAGAGCTCACAAATGCAAGACAGGAGCCAGGGGTGACCCCTGGTCCTGCAAACATCTATATCTACAGTTACACCTGGAAATACATGGAAAAATCAAGACGTGGAAAAGTAGATGACAAATATCCTGGGAGGAAAGCGTTACAGTATTTATTTATGCCATCAAAACCTAACTTGTGAGATAAATTACAGTCTATACACATAAAAAGGTCTTTGTCTTTTTAGAAATGAAAAGGGAACATGGGTCCTAGACAATGCAGGGAGAAAATAAAGTTAGATTGGTTGTTAAGGATCAAAACTCTGACATACTGGAGTTACTGGACATTTTCATTTTAGATCACAGGATAGACTCTTGAAAAACAAAGGTTAACGATACATCTAATAACCCTCACATTATAGCTGCTAGCTTCATATAAGTATGTACCAGGAGCACCCACAGACCGGAGGACTTTGTGCAGGTTGGCTGTCTTTGAACAAGCTAATCTGAACCTGAACTTTAACCTCAGTTTGGAAATAAGGAGCCAGTTTTGGGTCCAGACATAAAATCCACCTTTGATGGGGAAAAACGGGGTAGTTGAAACAGTTGTGTGTTTGGTCCTGAAGACTACAGACCTCACACACACGGATACTTCTGAAGGAATCACAGTTTCTGCAGCCAGTCACATTAATATTGCTCAATTTCCTTAAACACGATGATGACAAACGGCCTCTGTTTTCCCACCAGGAAGCCAGTAGCACGGCAGGCTAGGTTATCAATGCAGTTCATCGGGATGAAAATGACGGTGTACGGTGGATCATCAAGGGTTTACTGATGAGGACTGTCATAGCCGAACCCATAATTCCATTGTCTGATTGGAAGTGCAGCAGAAAAAAACAATAATGATGATG
This sequence comes from Tetraodon nigroviridis, assembly GCA_000180735.1. Lineage (NCBI taxonomy): Eukaryota > Metazoa > Chordata > Actinopteri > Tetraodontiformes > Tetraodontidae > Tetraodon > Tetraodon nigroviridis. The sequence continues at coordinate 1,031,292 of CAAE01014528.1, read as the reverse complement.
ATGATGATGATACAACTGTGTTTCATTAAAAAAAAAAAACATGACATGGATGTGAAGCACAGTCATTTAATAACATAAATAGTCTAAAGAAACGCGGTGATATTCCACCGTGCGAATAAAAAACCCCCTTAGCTTCGACCTGGGGTGGTGGTGGTGCCGGGGACTACAGTCGGACCAGGCGGACGGTTCCACATCTCTACCCAGCGTGGCTCTCAGAAGCGACAGACGTGAAAATTCATGCTGTTCTGGCTACTTCTACAAAGGTCTCTATGTACAGGATCTTTACACGGAGAGCGGTGAGGATCTTTCCTGAGCAGAAAGTTAGCAAAGGAGCATATTCAAACGTGTGCTTATGAGCGAAGCTGCCTAGTTCAAAATACGAGTCGCAGTCACCAACCTCAGCAGCGTTACACGACAAACTACTCAGTGCAGACGATAACAGAAAAACTGGAAAACTGGAACTTTTCCTCTCGGACAACAAAAAGTGATTTTACATTACGGTAAAACTGGAAAAAAAAAAGTTTTATCTTTTTTTATTGAAGGACTCAAGACCATTTTCATCGGACTTGTTTTCCTTCATTATTAGAAAAAAAAAGGAATGAGGAAAAGAAAGAAAAGGTGTAGCTGTAAGCCACAGTCTGAGAACACGTTTGCCTCTACAAAAGTGTGTGAACACCGACATGGTTCATATAACAACACACGAGAAAGTCAGTGAACACCGAGACACTAGAAAGCAACGCGACGCAGCGCTGAGGAAAGGTAGCACGCAGCTTCCATGAGAGGAGACTAACGCTGCAAGTGGGAGAGAAGCAGAGTCAGTGTCACCATGCTAGCAGCTAATGTACAGTGTGTGGGAGTCTGCAGAGGTCGCCCAGCGACGGTGGGGACGGGGTGGATCTAACCCTGCTCCTTCCCAGTCTCCGTGGCTGTGGAGGACTCCCCGTTACAACGCGACGCCGCCTCGACCTCCTGCACGGCCAGGCTCGGCTGTGGCGGCTCTAGGGCCGATGCTGCGGCCTCCGGCGGCGGCTGGCTTATCTCCTCTCCGGCAGGGGTCTCTCCCTCAGGCGGACACGAGGGGTCGGTGGCAGCTGCAGGAGGAGCCGTGGCTCCGGCTGAGGGGCTGTTGGCTCTGGAGTCGCTCTGCTCAGGTGCTCTGAGGCGCTTCATGATGGTGGTGACCCGCACGGCTTTCTGCAGGAGGACACGTGGAACCTGAACTCCCATTCTTCACAAAATACTGTTCAGCGCGTTGAACAATTTAAGGATTCTAGTGTTACTATTTAATTTAATGTATAGATGAATAGCTCTAGATAACTTGTTGTGAATTAGGGGGATTTATTCAAAACGTGGATTTATTATTCTGCCTTACTAGTAGATATCACTGGGCCCAGGGACAAGAGGTGGAGTAAAAAACCTACTAAAACATGCTGCTCAACATCTCTCCGGGCAGTTTTACTACGTGAAATCATCTATATTTAACAACCCCTGAAAGCTCCAAGAAGAGCTGCCAGAAAAAGAACCTGGATTTACCTTCCACTTAGCTCTGGCAAAGTTCTTCTCTATTTGTGCGCACACGTTCTCCTTAATGTTCTTATCTGAAGCTGCGCCGCCAGAGATCCTGTCGTACAAACACAAAAAAACAAAAGGTGAAAAAGCAACTTCCGAGCGGCGCGCTTTCTGCGACTGCCACAGGCGGCTGCACACAAGATTAATCTTTAATTTAATTACTGTCTGACTGTGAAAAGTGTTTCATCTCTTTCCTACTTTTCTGTAGTTGGTAAATACTGTGGCTAACGGGTGTCTGATGCGTGCAGTTTGATAGAATTCTGGGCCTTAACTGTGAATATGGAGATAATTACAAACCATCATAGATAATGCTCAGTCAAGGTTGATCTGCTAAATTGTGTTTGTTTGATAAAAACAAAAGAAAACCGAGATTATCGCTAATTAAGATGATCTGAACATTTTTTGCTGTTTTGTAGAGCTCCTCTGGTCTGTCTCGGCATGTAAAAGGATGCAAAGTTTGCTGCCTGCCATTCATGGTTTATGGCCTCCTGGGCTGTCAGTCTCTGATCTTGATCCACTTCCATGAGACGTGCAACCAGGCTCTTGGCTGTTGGAGGAAAAGCACAGAAGAAGTCACCTTAAAGGTGAGATGCAGAGCTGGCAGGAGAGAAGGTTGACTCAGTGGAAAGTCTGGAACGTTCCGCTGGTATAATTCCCCCATAAAAACAAAAGAAGGTACCCGAATCAGAGATTTCGTCCCAGTACGGAGAGTCGAACTCGTAATCGCCTGCAAGGATTTTCCGGAACAGATTCTTGTCATGGTTTTCATAATCATCCTCATCGCCTTCGTCATAGAAGGGGGGGTTACCCGACAACCTGAGGAACCAGAGAGACTGGGCATCATTATCCACCATTTTGCCTAGTTCTGATGACCAATGCTCTGCAAGCGCTTTAAATCCAGTGCCAGGAGGTAAAACCAGTTTGTTGTGTTGGGAACAATGGTGGACTTACAGTATGTACATGATGACGCCTGTGGCCCAGCAGTCCACGGGCCTGCCGTACCTCTGTCTGCCAACCACCTCCGGAGCTGCACGAGAGCACAACCACCTCGTTATTTCTGCAACAGCAGGCTGCAGCACCTCTGAAAAACCTGCAGAATACTCTCTCACCCAGGTACTCGGGTGTCCCGCAGGGGTCTTTGATTAGCCCGTTCTCCAGTTTAGCGAGATGGAAGTCGCTGATGACGATTTTAGAATGCTTCAGACGGTTGTAATAAACCAGGTTCTCCAGCTAAAAGAGCATACGAGAGTGCCAACAGTTGGTGCATTCATGTTTAAGGGTTTTCATTTTCAAAGTTAATGACCTAGTCAATATTAAGGGAGATGACAAATACAGTGAAAGAAGCGAGAAAATTGAAAACTCTAATTAGCTGGAACAGATTTTAACAACTTTGCAAAGTTTATTATGACTAAAATTAAAAAGCATTTAAAAGCTAATCTTGGATTGGTTTGCACTTCTGTGGTGATTTTAGTTAAAGCTGACAGTGCAATCCCGCTTGCAGCATCCTCTAAATGATATTTACCGCACAGATCCGCTTCTACTGAATCTGCTCTTGGTAAAAGCATCGAAAAGTTAAATCCTTAATGCAGATTTAACAACGAGACGCCTCCATTGTTAGGTGGCCCATAGCATGTCTCCTGGGTATCTGCAGAATCGCGTTACCTTGAGGTTTCTGTGGACAATGTGCAGGGAGTGGAGATAAGCCACCGCCTCCAACACCTGGCGAATCACGTTACTGGTGTCCCGCTCGGAGTAGTAGCCTTGGTCCAGGATCCAGTCAAACACCTCTCTGCCGGTGGCTCTACAGAGAAAGAAAGCCCACAACATGCAGCAGCGGAGGAGCAAAGGCTGTGCACCATCGTTAACTACTGTAATATGCCCTCATTTATTTATGGAAAGTGAGAAAAAACACAAGGAGACCATATAAAAATACCATCTCAAATAGCGTATGTGAATATTTATGATGAGACAACACACCTGTCGGAGCAGAGGTGTGTTGAGCATTTTCCCAAAGGTGTGCCTCTCATGTTTCATTATTTCCTTTCTATAATTTCTAAACCCCAGAATCACATGTCCTCAAAGGACGGCACAAGTCACGCAGCCTTGGCGTTTCCATAAAAATGCATCAAATTCCCTATGAATGCATGCCAATGAGGAGAGAGCAGCTCAAAAGCAATCATATCTGAATACCAAATGAGCGGATTTCAGAACTGGCTAATATCTCCGGGGCCTGCAGCTACAGTTATCCCCCCAGACCACCACACATTCAGACTTACAGCTCCAGAAAAAGGAAGTACTCTTTTTTGGTCTCAAAGACATCCACCAGCTGGAGAATGTTGGGATGCTTCACCCTGAGAAAAGAGTCACAAAGTAAACGAGAACGTCTGGTTTCGTTACGGTGAAGATCCACAGATGTTGGCTCCACATGATAATACCATGTGATAGTAACAAAACCAAATTCCTATCACCAGATCCATTTTTAAGCTCAGTTTTTTGCTTTAACGCTCCTCAGAAGGTTGATCATGTGCAAATGCACGTATTTCCAGTATCCTCAGTCAGCGCTGGAACTAGAAAACCACTATGAAGAAGCAAATCTCTCCCATAAAGCCAGTGATTGATGATATTTACCCTCAGCCTTCCATAATGTCAGTTTGTTGATTAAGTCATTAAATTGGTGATTAGTCGCTACTGGAGACCTGGTTAATCACAGAGATAAACACTAAATGTGTCACTAAGAATCTTGGAAAGTGTCTGAATCTGCTTTGACCTTGTTTTTCTCTTTAGCTGTCCACGGTTATAAAAGTATCCGAGTATTAATTATAGTAATATGGTGAAATGATTTCTTTAACGCAGATAGTGTGTTGTTAGGGCAGCAGTATCACTGGTGGCGCTCTGGGCTGTAGAACTTACATCTTTAAAATGAGGATCTCGTTTTTTGCAGCCTTCCGGACCTTCCTTCCGTCCTTTTTCAGAAACTTTTTACACGTGTACATTTTCATCGTGGTCTTGTCTTTCGCCCTGAAGATCTCGCAGAACTCCTCCCTGAAACAAAAACAGAAGCGTTGTTTTCCTGGAGAGCGATGACCCTCTCGACGCTCGGCCGCGTGAACCTTTGAAGAGACTCACGATTTGACAATCTGCCCAAGGTCATATTTGTCCGTCACGTCAGAAGGATTGTTGTAATCCCTCTTTTCTCTGATTGTTAAACAGCCAAACGGCATGGCCACGCTCGACCTGGGGACACAGGAGGAGAGAGAGAGAGAGAGAGAGAGAGAGAGAGAGAGAGAGAGAGAGAGAGAGAGATTGAGAGAGAGAGAGAGAGATCTCCATTACTATTAGTGTTTGTTGATGAGGAAATCCGCTTCTGAAAGAAAAAAACAGAGCGTTTGTCCAAATGTATTCGTCTACAGAACGGAGGGATCAGCGAGATGATGTTGGGAATCCCACCAATCATTGCAGCATAATGTTTTTGCGTGAACACGCATGTACGTGCAGCAGAGCGAAACCTCTCCAGGTGAATACCGTGTGGGGAAAAAATAAACCTCGTTCATCTGCAGCCGGCGTTGCTCGGTGCCAACACAGGTGATGAATGCCCACATGTAAATGAGCGAGCATGAGGAGAGGAATCCGTTCACCTCGGCTTAATGCACCTCCATCCAAACCGAGCTCTTCCTCCAAACCCGAGTGTTGTCAGCGAGACGGGCTGACCTTTCCTGCCTCCCCATCTCTCTCTCCCTCTTAGTCCTGTCATGAAAACTTTAAGCAAAAGAAAAAACTGAAAGGTTCTGCAAGGACAGCCGCTTAAACAGAAAGAACTCTGACCACGTCTGGCAGATGCAGAACTATATGAGGCCGGTCAGGGGGAAAAAAAAAAAAATCTATTAAATGCAGGAGAGCTGCTCTGTTGCACAAAGTTACAACAAGAGAAGCGCAGAATGAATTTATGATTATGGAGAAATCTAAAAAAACTCATTTAGAAATCTACAAAATGAGAAGGTATGGAAGAGGTTTCTCTAAGTGCAGAATCAAAGGGCAAATTACTTTACAAGTCCTGTGCGTCTCAGCCAGGCTCTCGCATTTCTCCATTTGAGGAGCTATAACAGATGAAGCGCACCGTGTGGAAAATGCAGGACGCTGATTGGATCATAAACCATCAGGTATATGTATAATGGGCTCATTTGGGTTGACCATTAGCAGCATCCGAGCATTACTGCCTCGTATTCTGACGGTTAAACACCTCAGGAGTGCCAATCGATGGCATTTACTGAGAGTGGAGCCAGCGTGTGGCCACTCTATCGCTGCGCATTTTCTGCAAATGCGGTGAAAACAAAAATTGGACAAAGATATGGATCTTTGGTTTATTACCGTAAGCCTGCAGTGCACTTCCCCTCGGCCTGAAGCCTTTGGGGAAACCGAGGTTTCATTTAGCCCCGTTGAAATCGATAAGAAAGTTTTAGGAGCTTAAGTCTGGGAGAATTTGGGAATTAGCGCTGAAAGTTGTGATTGTGTGAACTATGACAGGACATTTTAAGAGCGGCGGTCAGGAGGGGTAAGCCTTTACTTACATGAGCGAGCACCTGTTTGCTAGCATTCCACTCTGAAATTCCTCCTAAATGGACACCATTTCCCTTCTTTATTTTTCAGCTGTGTCTCTGTCCTCTCACCTTTCCTCTGGCTCTGGAGACACTCAGCTCAGAGCAGCTCATTCAGGGGTCAGATCTGGGTGTGCGTACCCATCTACATCGCTTTATACTCCAGCTATAACGTTCTCCTGTCTGTGTCCGGCTGAACGAGCCAGCGTGAGATTGTTAAGAGACCGCTCAAAGAAAGAGGACGCTGTCCATGTAGTTGCTAGTGCAATGAAAGCAGGAGAAAATGAACCCAAAGAAGTTAGGGTAAGAAGAACAAAGAGCATGTCAGCATATTTCACAAAATTATTAAATTAGGCGAAAAATTAAAGGGATTTTGCAGAAGATTCTTGCTGGTTTTTACACTTCAGCTCCCTGATTATTATTATTATTATTACTAATAATTAACATCAGACAGGAAAATTAATACATTTGGATCTTGGGAAATGATAAAACAAATTCATTGATTCGTGTGGTACATGACATAGTGTGGTAAATCCATCCAAATAAATCTCATGGTAACTGCAAGCTGCCGTTGAAATGTTGTAATAAAGCTTAAAAAATCCACTCATTCGCTTAGTTTTTATATTTGCACTGATTGGTGATACAGAAGAACAAGACAGCTGCCACAGCAAGCAGATTTTAATGAACACAGGACAGGAAAAGGGCCAAGAGAATCCATTAGTGTTGGATGACTGATAATATACAGTGAACGTCTGCCTCTGAGGATGCTCTCGTCAGAAACTTTCTGTCCAGTCTATTATCTGAAGAGCCAAAAGTCATTTCTTTCACAGGGTAGCGTTAAAAACAACTGTGGTCGGAGGTACACAGCTGTCCGGGAGTGAAAGGCCTCGCACACGACTGAAGGTTTATAAAGCTAAATGCTTATAGAGTGTTTCATGTTCGGCTGTTTTCACCTTTGTAAGCTGGAGAAGGAATGTAGAGACAATAATTCATGAAGATAAATAATTCATGCTAAGGAGGTGTAGATAACCAACAACACATTGAGATGAATAGAAGATAAAACAGCAGATAAAAACACTGGCAACAGTTTTTAAAATGTGGTAAACAAAATTTAATTAACTATTCATCGCTTTCACATCGGCATCTCACTGAGCCTGAGGTTTGCGATGTTCCTGCGCCGAGGAATCTTTTTAACAGCATGGCAGTTGTGGATCCAGACTGAAATAATTACAAGGCTCCTCTCGGCTGCCCTTTGCAAACGCAAGTTTAGTTTGCAGCACCACGCTGCCTCTTCGAGGCTGAAGGCCTTTCCAGTCTGAAGAAAAGATTTCAAGATCCATTTAAGACCAGGGGGCCTTAATCGTTGCTTTGAAAAAGCATCAGAATTTGCACAGGGGTCTGTCTTTTACTCCTCAGAAAAGTCACTTGAATTCTGTTTGAGTTCCTTCTGGTGTTCAGGTCCACTCCTCTCACACACACACTCACGCTCTCAGCCGCCACTGTATGAATGATCTCACACAGCTGTTTACGAAAAAACACCTTCAGTGAACTGAACAAACATCTGTGAACAAGCAGGAAGTCATGAAATACCTGGAACGGTGAGTGAGCGGAGCTGAGCTTTTGTGAAGCACGGACCTTCGGCAGCCGCGCGCCTTCATTTTGCCACGGCTGCCTGAGGGTGCTTCACTGAGAACCGAATTATCTATAAATAACCAGATTACTCTTCAGGTACAATGGCTCATACACTCCCCGTGCAGCTGAGTGAGATAGTGTGGGACGACAAATGCCAGCATGCTTTGCTCAAACAACTACAGACGATTTATCCCGAGGGAGAGGACGGTGTTTGCACACATATATGGATGCGCTCCCTCGTTCTCGGGACTGTGGCGTAACATCCGACTTGCTAATGATACTGTCACTTCCTTCCCACTCTCGCATTCTTCTGAGCGGTGCTGATTCGCAGTGGACAGATGGGGAAAAACAGATCTGAGCTAAGATGCTACACCTATGCAGGGGAGTCGGATGATCTTAGTCACATCTTGTGTTTTCCATTAGATTATTTTAAATATCACCAGGAGTGAGAGCCTGATCTTCAAGCAAATACTTCAGACAGATCTTAATGCTTCAATACACTCATGACATATAAATTTGATTTATCCTGAATAAAATGCCAAATGCCAAACATGAAATCTGCGTTGCATGAAATATTACCGTCTACAGGCAGAGATACAGGGAACACAATTTATTGGTCCGTCTTATATTAATTGAAAAGCTTCTCAAAGTGCTGACTGTGACAAGCAAAACAAATGCAAATTATGAGCAGTAAATTCGAGAAAGGCCGTTAAAACCTGTGAAGGGAGGAGAGTGTAAATTGATGATATTGGGAGCAAACAACAGCAGGCCACAGGGAACAGCTCCCAGCGAGAGGACAGACTTTTTCTCTGCTGGGAATTTGTTGCACGACAACTGAATTCCAGCTGAAATTATCCTGCTAGCCTAATTCCATGTCATCTATGAATCAAACGCATTCATTACTTCTCTGTTTTGCATCTGTTGCATAATCAGTCGCAGCATTCAAGGTGCCAGATGCGGTGTCCCACGTTTTAGTGGCGACGCCGATCCTCTGCTCGCAGTAAATTGAATGTATTTGTCATTTAAGACTCAACTGCAATTTGCAGCACCGGACCGCAAACTTTGAGTCATGCAGTTCAGCTGCAGCCTTTTTAATCGACGAGAGGAAATACGCAGCGATTGGTTGGAATCGGCGATATATATTCGTCTTTTAGCCCCTCTTTACTTTCAATCTGAAAATCTCTGTTCCCTAACAGCATTAGGCATCATTGTTTCACTGAACTGAGAATAGGGAACTCCGGAGAGCGAATTCTTTTGATGAAGCAGAGCTGCTGCTGCTGCTGCTGCTGCTGCACCCGGAGCCTGAGGTTCAGAACACGGCCGATCTGGAGGCTTGATGTGAAGTCCAGCACAGTTTGAAGCAGCTGCGCTCTGAGGAATAAATGCCTCGAAGGCAGTGCATGCATGAAAGGGATCTGGACATCTGCACAGTTAGGATTCATTCTATCTGATTTTTTTTTTCCTCCTTCCTTCTGTTAATGAAATAGCCTGAATCTATGAGAGCGGGGACGTGCAAGGCTGCATGTCTGCAGCAAAATACAACAATTGAATATAAGATGCTGAAATTCTAATGAAATATGCACAAAAGGAAGCTGATAATAATAAAATACAATCCAGAGATATTTGGACCATTAAAGCAAGAAGCAGTAACGCATCTGCTGCCTCAGTCTGGTGACTAGAACTCCCAGAACTCCAGCTGCGGAGTATATTTTGATGTTCTGTGAAAAGGGGCTGTAGAATTAGCAAAAACAAAAGCACTGATGTGAGAGATTCGACATGGCTGCACAAAGGCAGGTCAAACCTGTGTGGAGATACAAATAGGTGCAGGAAATCTGCTGTCTCGGGTTTGGAGTGGAGATTGGTTTTTTTACTGCCTTGGAGAGAAGCCCAGAAAATTAAAAAAATAATTTATTGTCCGTCCGAGTTTCATTTTCTGCAACGCTTTTCTCAACTTTACCTTAGAGTCCTCAGAGCAAATGGATGATCAGACGCCTTTTTTCTATTACGGTAATTTTCTTTTTATTGTTTAGTAGATACAAACTGCAGCTTCAATCTTGTCAAGATCGGAAGGCATCGATGAAGCGGCAGCGTTTGTGATGCAGGCGAACTACAGTTGTCATTATTGTAGATCAATAAGGCTGTTTATTTCGTTGGTGGCCAAACGATGCAAAAAATCCGAGGTGGCTTTAAAATGTGCTCTATAAATTATAAAGTTGACCATGTACATTTGTCATTATGCGAAAGGAAGGGCGGGTATTTGTCTGTCAGAGGCCATGAATGAACAGTTTACAGCTGCGAAAGCTACGACAACATTACATATATTTTTTTCTTTTTTTCTCTTTCATATTAAAAAAAGACTTCATTAAGGAAAATCTCTTGTAGTCTAGTGCCATGTCTCTATTGGGGGAGAAACCAGCAGGATGAGTATTCCGAATGAAAATAGGGATTTTGTCACTGCTGTGTTGCGGGTGCGCTGCAGTAAAAGCTGTCTTGCTCTGCTGTAACCATTAAAAACCAAATGGAGCAACTGTGCAACGCGCAGTTAGACAGATGTCGCAGGCACCGCTCAAACCCTTGCAGAAAACGCTCCAGTTATTACAGAAAACTGGCTAAACACTGCCAGGACTTAACATTTCACATTAGCATATGCAAGGTAACAGCCCCTGTCACCATGGTTACATGGCAGTTGCACTGGTGAAACAGCAGAAGGGGACGGCCTATCCACGAGAGATGACACATTCATGGTGTAGAAATAACTTTTCCTGCCGGGAAGACACACCATATCTCCTCAGAGCGGGGCGAGGGCATGTGTTAATGCCTGGTGCCACTGAAGGCTGGTGAGGGGTCCTGCACATGGCCTTGATGGTCCCCTTGGAATCACAGCACCGCCTACGCACCCGTTCAACCCACCTGCTCCTTAGGGGCAGCGAGCAAAGCGGATCCCAATGCTGGTTTCACTTCCCGTTGTACAATCGCCAACACAGAGCTGCTCGGAAAAAAAAAAAACAGAGCTTAAATTGTTCTAGGCACTCGTGCATGCGGTGCTCGGGTGATTTGTGATGGTGATTCAAAACCATCTCGGTATCTTTAAATTAGCCTAAACCGTCTGGTTGAAACTCCAAGATAAAAGTGTGCATCCACAGAGTAAACGTGCGCTTTGAAGGCAAGAGCCGTAACCCCGAAAGCCCACTGGGACAGACCTCTGACGTACACTGGTCCTTTCTAATGAAAACTGGCTGCAAGACCAGGCGCTCTGCTCCAAATAAAACCTACCATCCTCCACCGAGCCAGACTCGTGCTTCTTTTCATCCCACATGAACGAAGAAGTCTATCTCTGAGGCCTTTCTTAGTAGCAGACTGTACCTAAATATACTTTGGTAGCTTGTCTCAGCCGATAGTTCATCTGCACGTGTGTTGTGTGCTTCGTGAGGAGCGAGCCAGCAAGGGGAAGAAATAGAGCCTGACGTGCCGCTCTGACGGAACGGGCAGGGAGGAGTGGTGAGAAGCTAGGTGACTCAGAGCATGTGACAGGGTCACTGCAGTGGGAGGTGGCGGCTGAGTGACTTAAGTGTTAATCGTTACTAATGGAAGAATCCACCTCCGCCAGCTCCGCTAGGTGTCGATGTGCTGTCAATGTGTGAGCGCTAGCTGAACGTGCAAATCGGCACGAAAGCTCTGGCTGCACATCTGGCTGCAACTGCTGCTGTTTTTGCATGCAGCGCCAGATAAAACGATCCGATTTACCGCACAGCTGACGACAGGTAGCCGTTATCAGGCGACAGGGTTTTATTCCTCTTTTGAGTGACTGGTTGCTGTTTGAGATAATTTTCTGAAATTCTGGATTGACTTCACACGTCTCCAGCTAATCTGACCATGTTCTGCGCCTGTTGTGTGTTGCCTTGGTTACAAAGCCCTTCAATATGGCATCATAGTACTGTACTATTTCGCTTCAATGCAGAGAGGATCCTTGGGTGGATGACGGAAGATGGAGGCTCTATATTGCATGTTTCCAAACAAAAATGATTTTTTTCCTGGCTGCTCTTTTGGGACTTTGCAAGATTTTAGCAAAAACAAAAGTTTTCACGTGCTGCTTTGCATATGGATCAGTACTCCTATTGCGTGGAGCAGGACGAGTGGCTTTGACTGAAACGTATTTCATCCGCTCATTAATGTCTGCCACCTGTTCCCTTGGCCTAGTTTCCTCCTGCTTATGTTGACTAAGTGGATCTAATTACCTTTGCAAAGCAGATTTTGTTTAATGTGAAATTGCTGCTTCTCTGTTGCTAATTAGTGTCACACCCTCAGGTAAAAAACATAAACATAAGTGTACTCCGCCTTTGAGAGTGGGATAGTTCCGGCACCGCGGCGTAATCCAGCGTGGAAGCTGATGAATCAATAAACTTTGAATGCATAGTTTAGTTTAGGTCGGTCCTGGGTATTTTAATTGTTCAGCTGGCGCTGTGCATGTGGCATGAACCCATCTGTAAATAAACAGAACTCTTGTTGCTGATGGGAACCTTTTTGCACAACCTGCGTGTGCTTGTCTGTCTCAGAAACAACCGTTAAAGAGAGATGACAACAAAAAACCAGCAACGGCATTGTTTATAACATTTACATGTAATTAGGCGTCGAGATTGTTGCATAGGAGACTTTTAGCTCAGAAGCATGCTTATTGAAGTAAGTATTTATATCAGAAGTCTGCAAACTACAAGGAGACATCGCAAGGTGTCAAGAAGAAAAGAAATGATGACTGACGTTCACTTAATTTGCAGTAAACTCATATAAATATGTTGCAGTAAAATAGCAGGAATTTTACCACGGGGCGAAGCTTGTCATCACATTTACTAAAAATATAGTCCAATTAATAATATGTATGTTAGCATGCAGAAATACAGGTTAAAACATGCCGAACTGAGACAGCAGGAGACACTTAAGGGTTTCACCATCGGTTTATACCAGATTTTAACCGGTGCTGAGTTCATTGCCTTTACCGCAGCCTGCCACCAGAGGGTGATCAAGCTGCCACGACGTCACATTTGGAATTTTGTCTGATTTAGAGCTGCTGGATTGTTGCAGACAACTGTGAGTAGAAGGGAGGAATATCAATATAGACAAGACTAAGGGAAGGATGGATAAATGTTCAAACTTTATCTCCTTTGCTCACATCATTAATTAACATCAGCACAACATCATTACACAGATTACCAATTTAGAGCATCCGTTTTTATCCAAACACTTGTTCTTCCCAACACAACCTAGAGAATTTTAAAGTGTTCCTGCCTAAAGGACACATATTTTATTTGTGTTGTTTAGTAAACCAGATCACTGGTTTTGCTGCCTGACTTTTGCCTGCTCTACCATTTCTGCTCTGATTGTACACCGTCTGCACTCGCTGTCTTCCGTTCCCACCACGAGCTCAACTTCTCCAAACTGCAAACTGACAAAACGGATTAGGATTGTGGTGGAAGCACAACACACACGCGGGTATTTAACCTCCAGTGTGTGACTATCACTGTGGCTTTTAGAAAGGGCAGATGCTTCTTTCTGTGGGTCACTGCAGGACATGCGTCCAAACTCAGGAGTCAATTCCCTGCACGTGAACCTGCATCACCTGTGACAAACTGTCAGAGCTTGCGGGAGGCGCATTGATTGTAGTCATGCAACTGCCTGTTGTCTTCAGCCTGCAACATGCAATTTTAATGAATATAGATTTTCCCTGTCCTTCACCTGAGCCACAAGCCATCGAGACCAGAACCACATGTGGAGGAAGAGCTAGGTTTGAAACATACTAGAATATTTATTTACAGGAAATAACAATATTTTCTTCTTAGAATGTGAAGCAGGGCTGTGGTTGCATCGATATATGAGTTCTTAAATCAACTAAATGATCTTGCTTCCTCAGAAATGTTGTTAAATGTCACATGTTTCCTTAAAGGTTGGTCTACACACGCCTGCCATAAAAAGGTTAAAAAGTGAAGACAGTAATGGTACAGTCAGCCAGACGTGACCACCAGAGGACTGTTGCTGCAGGCTCCACGCAGATGAGCATGTCTACAGCTGAACCGGGAGTCAATGCTAAGGTGAAATATTAATCCTTCTCCATTTAAAATTCCCCTTCAAATCTTCTATTTTTGTGGGAGCCAGGCTGGAGGCTTTTGAAGCTGCAGAGCTGAGAGAAGAAAATGCTCATTATGGCTGACACTTTGTTTGGTGTGTATGACGGCCGAGCCCATTTTAATTAACTTAGTCAACTAATTGCCTCCCCAAGAACTGTTTGCTTATTTCCGGTGATTAATAATCAGTGTGAGCACGACTGACCAGCAGCTTTGGCTGCGTCGTCTGCTGCAGAAATCTGAAGCTACGTCGAACAGCTCAGTTCAGTGGGATGCAGCCTGGAATGGCGTAGCTTGTCTTTCCACTGAGAGTGTGTGTAGGAGGGATGACAATAAGTGTGTCAGGTATGGAAAATACAATGATGTAATAGCGGTTAAGCGTGCCAATGCGCTTCATGATGAAGCAGACCACGATGGTGCCGCCGCTTCCCTGTTTTTCACGTCGGAATTATGTCAACGCTGCTGTTTCCCAGAGATTTTATCAGAAACCGAGAATTTGCATAGCTTTAAAAAAATAAACCAATGAAAATGAGTTCCGCCAGACATTTAAATGATTTTAATCAACAGTGTGCAAATTTTGACACACAATCAAGAAAAACAAGGACTCTGAGTCAGGACAGGTACGAAGCAGGTGCACAGCTAGGCTAATAAAACACACAACGGGTTCTGAAATGAACGTTTTTGGATTGAAGACCTGAGTTGTCTTAAATCCGGTTGCACAGTCGACTGCACAACAGCTCTTTTTGGGGGAGTGTTTGTGCTTCTGCATAAAGCCCAGAGGCAGATGCTGCCTGTTTGGGAGAGTAGGAGTGCATGTGATTTCCGTGGTTTAGTGACATCACATGCATTTTCCTCAACCAGCCATTCAGCAGCTGCAGCTAGTCCCCATCTCCTTAAATCATCCATTAGAGAAGAAAAAAAATAATAGTTACACATAAGTTGGAAGGAAATGGTGTGGGCTGTTGACAGTTATCCTGTAATGTATGCAAACGGCCTGTTTTTGGAATCCATCATCTTTAACTCATCCATCATCTTTGTCACAAATAAGCCTCCTTTCTTTCATATTGAGATTAGCGGCTTAATGCTACATGCTGGATGGCACAGCACCAAAACAACCGCTGCAGGTTCGCCTGCTGGCTTTGTTCACCGTATATCGGCTCATTTTTCTCACCTGCGTCTGGAAGCAGCATATCGATCAGAGAGAATGGCCGTATTTAAAGGAGCGTGTGTGCTCTCTTGAGTCATAAGGGAAGAGAGTTTTATCAGTTTAATAGTTCCAGAGCAGCAGCAGCACAACTGAAAATGCATCACATAAAGCTCAATTCTGAGTCTGACAACATGAAGAAGAATTATGTCTGGGTTTTTTATGGGGGGGGGGGTGCCTATTTAAGCCAATATTAGAAGCATTACCTGCATGTTTGGATGGCATCACATTCTCACATGAGCAAGCATCCAGCGTTTAATTTAAATTCCTCTGAGCTGTTCAATAAGCCTGAAATAAACCTACACGCATCTGTTCAGTCCGGTGAAATCTGTATCTGTGCAGTTACGTAAATATCCAAACACTCAAGGCTCCTCCTGTGGAGAGCCACTCCTCACTCCTCCCGCTGCTTTCCCAGCAAACATCACACACTCCAGGAATTCTGTCTCCCACTTAGGTCAATACAGCGTCATCTCTGCCTGCTTGTTGCCTTTGCTGCCGGATGTTTACCTGTTGCTGTTTTATGTAAAAGCGCAGGCGGTGAACTGGGTATTTGGGGGGGGGACAAATCTTCCAAAAAGATTTGTCCATGAAGGTTCTTATTCATCAGTCCTTCGAGGTCTAGTTGAGGGACACCTGGACTCCTGAAGTAGTTTAGTTCTCATCAGAGAAGCTTCTTCAGTTCGGGAAAAAGAAATATTGTATTTGTATGTGAAAACCATGAAAATGTATTTGCAAATCACACTTCCACTGTGTTTAAGCAAAAAAAAAAAATCACACCAATTAAAAAAATGATTTAAATAATGTTTCCCCCCCATTTCCAGTTTCCTCTCAAAGCATTTTCCACACAACCTTGTTGGCTGTCAGCTGCTCGCGGAATCGGGGGGAACACAAAGTTCAAGCATCTCTCCCCGGAGAGCTAATTGTGTACACACTGCAAGCCCGTCTGCTGATTTGCTCCGTCTTCCGGTCTCTGCTGCTGTAGCGAGGACATCTGGGGTCCACCTAAGGAGCTGATCTTCTCTGTGACTTAACAAATCATCGCAGGGAGCTCAGCAGCGAGCCAGTGTGCATCTCTGCATATACATGAGGTAACATATGGATAAATGGCATCAACCTTTGCAGACAGCCTAGAAATGCTCCCTCGGAGGAATTTTTCATCCCAGTGTCTCAGCTGGCTTACTGGAATTCCACGAGCTGATTTTCTGTCTCTGGCAGCTTAAAGTTATCGAGTGTCAAGAGGCAGATTCAGACTTTGCGATTCAAAGTGCGAGTGTGTACTTTCTAATGTTCTCCTGATGTTGGGATCATGCCGGTTCAGAGAGATTAGCGTCAGCGCTTGCAGGTTGTTACATTTAAGAATTAGCTATTACCCACTTGTGCAGGCCTATATGATTATGCCGAAAAAGTCAATTACTTGAAATGTCTGTAAAGGTCATGCGCTGCTGGGGACTGTTTATGGTATTAACCTCAAACAGTCTCAGTCTTTTCAACTCATTAGACAGTCTACGCAGAGTGGGGAGGAAGCTCGGTTTCAGTTATGGTCATTATTGGATTTCTCCACTGTTCAGCAATTAGAACAAGCAGTCTTTAACCCTGACCCCGCGGTAGATTAGAAACCGAGCAAGAGTGACTTCAGTGTGAGTGTCAGTTTGGCTCATTGTCCCTGAAAATGCTTCTTGTGAGGGATTTTTAATTGTTCAGCAACCCCACAGAGACCCCACAGATCAGAGCGCAACTTAAAGTGTCACAGGGTGAAGAATTTATGATTCCGGAGACATAAACTTTGCAAAATTCAAATTTGAGTCTCAGGTATGGAAATTATGTAAATATGTGAGGAAATCTTATTTTGCAACCAATTTTGCCTCCCCAAATTTGAAGTAATTCACTTTTAACGCGTTCAATCTCGCACGTTAAAATAAATTAGCGCCACTGTCTAATTTCGTGGATAATTTTTTATTCTGCAAAAATATGTATACAAAATCAAAAAGTACCGCGTTAAACTTGGGATTCAAGGATGAATCCTTGCTCTTCATTCACGTCGACAGGCAAACGTGGACGTTAAAACAACTTACCTTAGAACCAAATTCCACCTCTGAAGCGAAGATGCGGCGACCGTCAAACTCCTCGGAGAACGCCCTTCCTCCTCTCACACTAAGCGTTCCTGCGAAGTTTGGGCAAATAAAAGTACTTGTGCCACAAATTCCTGCGCTCCCGCAGCCTGTAGTAGTACACTACCATCTGTTGTGCCAGTGCGCGTCGAGCGCTTCGCCGTGTCGTCAGGAGAGGAGAGGGCGGGGGTTCGGTGACCAGAGCGCACCGGGAGAGGCTCGCAGGCAATCGGAACGACTTTCAGCTCCACTGTTATCAACAAATAAGGGATTAGTTTATAGAATCCTCCACATGCACCAAGCGCACTGAGGGCGTGCGCAGAGAAAATCGAACGCATTCATTTGAGCAGACATTCATGTCATAGTAGATAAAAGAAGCTGTGGCGACAAGCATTAAGGAACATTCTGCTACACACTATTTATAGACAAAGCTGTGTAAAAGACCTTTTCAGGAACGACTGGTTGCCTAAGAGGGGAAAAATACTACTTTCTAAGCATATTTGGGCATAAAGATTATATAAATTTATGAGCATTTAATAAATACTTTCAAAAAGGTGAGTAAAATAAAATGCATGCAATTGATTTTAATGTGATTGCTTCTGCTAAAGGGGGCACAGGTGATCCACAAATGCAGTGGATAAGAGAAAATCCTCCTGCCAGTTTAAATGTGTAACTGATGCTGATGTATGGAGGCTCCATTTGAAAAACAGATGGTTTGTGGCAGATTAACCACAAACTGAAAATGGTTTTTTTAGTTCAATGTGGCCACATTTCGCTTCATTTGTAGATTTACACATCTGTCTGGAGCGTTCTCCTGCCTCCTCATCCATATGTGCAGTAACAGGCTTGAGCAGGCTCGGACGGAGCCTCCCATCAGGGTGAACTCTGGGCTGGGCCCAGACAGAACGACGACTCTGGTGCCATCTGCAACCACTGAGAGGAGCCAAGCTGCCACCCTGGCCGTTTACTGGAGCTCTCCTGCCAACTGGGATCGAGCCTCTTGACCACGGACGGTACGACCGCCAGGCTCGGTCACTCGTGTGAAGGCAGATGAAGGGCCGCGGGGGCCAGTAAATGACCAGAAGAGCCTAAGATGGTCTTTTTACCAAAGACCTTTAAAGCAAAAGTATTTCCAAACGCACCTGGTTCGGTCCAGGCCTTCGAGGCTTCCAGTCTGACGTCTGCCAAAGAGGCAGGTGTGAAACGTTTGACACCAGCGGCTGGTTTCGGTCCACATAAAATGGACCATGCTTGAATTCATCTGCGGTGTGAAAGCACTTTACCGATCGCTCCGACATTCGGATCAACGGAGACAGAATCAAACGGACATCTGAGAGGAAGATTAGCATGCGCTTGGTAAAATATATATGTATACAGTATATGTCACATGTTGGTGTGTTCCCTGGGAACAGGGGGGTGATGGCAGCCTCCGTTTTAACAGTTTAAAATTGCATCCGTTTTAATGAAAATTGACCCGTGAAGTTGTGTGAACCTCACTGTGAGGTGATCAACGGGTCACGACTCCGTCCCTCCCACTCCTCCCGGTCCGCGAGGCTGAAGGGGTTCAGACGTGACGTCCGTACTCGAAGCGGTTATTCTGGGCTGGCCGTCTCTCCACAAGTGGACGTGGAGCTTTTGCTCACAGACAGACTGGGCTGCTTCACTGCAAATGCTTCATTTCACAAAAACATCCAAGATCACAGCGCTCAAACTGGGGTTGCTATGGCAACAAGTGATAAGAGGGTTATTTTTTTTTCCTAGTGTTTGTGAGCATATTAAAGATATGATGGAGGAAGAGATGATTTCATAATCAGTCACCAGCAACGTGATATTTTGTATTGTGGCTCCAAGGTGACATCAACATAGTAATTATCATAATATTTTCAAAAATATAACTTTTTAAGTTGAAGAATATGTGTTGTCTTTATCCTAAAGCTTTAATATGATGGCCTCACCAAAAATGGGCTTTTTATGTAATAAAAATATCTAAATGAAGCACATGAGCAGAAAAACCATCCAAATATACAAACTGGAGACACTATAGAGGCTATAGGTTGCTTTTTTCACTTAAATACATTTCTCTGTGTCACCACAACCTTATGTCATTCCTGGGAGAACAGCTGGTGCAGCCTGCAGAGAACACGCCGTTATCGTGACTCAATTTTACACGAGAATGACTTTTTTTTTTGCTCCTCCATCACAGCCCATTACAGTAATCAAAGGCCACTTTACAGCTCCTGGATTCATCCACTTCACCCTCTGTGCATGATTTTCTAGTGGTGAAATTAAAACGAAAAGGGCCGAGGGATTGCAGACAGCCAATGATTTTTACAGTCCAGTTTAAAAAAAAAAAACTTTTGAACAATTCAAGTGCAAAAAAACAAAGAGGAACATGAAGAGGATGGCACAGAAGTGCCTTTCCATTCTGTGATTTTCTGTTATTAAACCAGAGCTGGTGTGGTGGGAATATAATCCTGAAGAACAGATTCAGGCGCTGTAGCATTTGATGTTGGAGTTTTGGGAATTTTAAAGGTTTATCTGTGCTCAGATTAGAGTGTAACGTTACCATTGACACTCGGGGAGCTAAGCCTTCCAGCAGATGGATGCGTTTGTACTCGCAGGACTTGCTTCATTGCAGGCGCGCAGCCAGCACCGGAAGAGCGCTTGAACTGTCTTTGCTTTTATTTGCAGCAGGTAGTATTTATCGTTTTTGCCAACACCGGAGTTATTTCTGAATATACGGACGCAACAGCGGGTTTATTTTTAGCAGTTTTGTGCGCCATGAATGAGTTTCCAAATTCACCTCCACAAGAGGGATGACTGTGAGCTTAATAAGAATTACTGAGCTGTGCCATCATTCCTGGAGGACTCTGCATGTAGAAAAGGGATGATCAGTTTTCTTATTTTAGAATGCACAAGTGTTTAGCTGGCATCATGCTGGTTAGGGGCCCTAAACAGTCCCAGTGCTGCCAGTCAACCATGAACGGACCTTGGGCTCCAGTTTCCTGCTGGGCCTCTTCAAACTCTGAAAACCGATGCGGGGACAACATCAAGAGCTTAGATTTTTCTGTTTTATTGTGGGTTTGCACAGGGAACACAAATGTCTGCTGGTTCCAGCCTGATTTTGATCCTGCCGGCTGTGTACTACAAACCCTGGGTGAGCTTCATGTTTGAAATCAGCAGGAGAACCTCCGGAGCAGAGCGTGGGCGCGTCGTTGATGGCTGACAGGCAGGGGAAAAAAAACAAAAAACAAAACAAATACGGCCAAAGAAGACGATATTTACACTATGGAAGGGTCTTTCAAAGGAAGAGATGAGCCAGCGTGAGAGCTTCAGGCCGCGCCGACTGAGGCCAGGGCTGTCCGATAGATCCGGGGCACGATGGGCCGTGAGCTGCTGTACGAGAAAAAGCTCAAATCACGATTGCAAAGAAAGCCCAAGAGAATGTTTTTAGAATTTCTGCTGAGCTACTGTAAAAAATAAAAAAAAAACCAGCAGCGCAGCGAAGCTCATCAGCTCCATCTGTCAGAATGAGATCACACTCTGTGATTGGAAGGATGCCTGTACTGTTGCAGTCCTGCGTATGGCAAGAAGATAAAAATGTC
The DNA here is from genome assembly GCA_000180735.1 of Tetraodon nigroviridis. Classification (NCBI taxonomy): domain Eukaryota; kingdom Metazoa; phylum Chordata; class Actinopteri; order Tetraodontiformes; family Tetraodontidae; genus Tetraodon; species Tetraodon nigroviridis. The sequence goes on along the minus strand of CAAE01014528.1, from coordinate 1,010,469 downwards.
CTTTTCTGCCGTCACAGAGGCTCAAAGCATGCCCGCTTCTCCTGCATTCCTTTATTTTTGCCCACTTTGTTTAAGGTAGTGACCTGGTACATCCGCCATATTGCTTGAGTGGGTCCTATCGCCACTGAGCAGTGGCAAGAACAGAGGAATTCTGAACATATTTCCAATCAAAAGCCTGAAACGTTGTCCCCAGACGCAGTTACATCGGCCATTTTAGCGGAGCTTCTTGTGCATCTTTGGCTGAGAACATATTCGGAGCTCAGACGTCTCAAAATGTAGCGTGCGTGCCAGAGCAGCATAGTTAATGGTTGCATGTCATTCTTTGTTACCGTCAACAATGAAATCACAGTTTGGATGACACAACTTCACTGCAACCATGGCAACCTGGAGAGCGGAATCCAGCATCTTGATAGGTTGTTGCTGCTGGAACCGAAAGTGTGATTACATAATGTCCTCACCACCGACTCTGATATGTTCCTCTTTATCAGTGCACCTGTAGTGAGTCAAGGAACACGCGTGTTGAGGTACTTTAGGTGTGGAGGCGTTTGTTTTTTTCTTGCATTATTTGTTACAGATCTGCTTTTTGATGTAATTTCAGCTAAACTTCACTCACAAGAAGCCTATAAAAGATTAATGACAACAATTAACAGGGTGTAGCATCCTGAGACCTCAGGTTCTGGTAGCTGTCTACCTTGCCAGGAGGAGTTTGGCTCTTTTTGAAGACCTCCAGCTGGTGCACCTCTAATGAAAACGTGCCTGTTTTCAAACCCTTCCGTCCGTTCTCTCAAATGTTGCTTGTCGCCGGAGTAAAAGGGATGTCACCAACCGCAGCAGCAGGAGGAAGAAAAAGAAGGGGAAAAAATTAGCGTTGGGGGAGGGGTGGCAGAGAGTGGGTGGTGTTGGGGGATGGGGTGCAGCAGCAGGAGCAGAAATGTCACTTGAAGATGCAGCAGCGCTGGATCGTCGCTTTACAATCAGAGCTTGACTTTTGTCCAAGAGTTCCTGATAAATTGTGAGAAGTGACACCCAAATTTAGACTGTGTGTGTGTGTGTGTGTGTGTGTGTGTGTGTGTGTGTGTGTGCATCTTCTCTTCCCCTGAATGAGGAGTTCCAGCAGCTGCGAGCACTGCGCTGGCTAGTTTCCTGCCTCTCTCAGCTCTTCCATTGCAAAGTTGCATCCTCAGTCATTTGTCACTTCCTCACTTAAAGATAATAACAGGGGAAATTGGAATTTTCATCCGCACGGCTTCCAGGGTTCCTCATGAATCTTTCAGCGGTGTGTGAGATCCGTGTCACACTGTGCAGAGCAGATCGACCGGGTCAGCGTTTTATCCCCCGTCATCGCTAGAGATGGCGCCCAGCCTCCTGCGCTCGGTGCCAAACAACAATTTGGGTGATAAGAGAACATCAGATTGGTGCTGTGGAGAGTGATTGGTAATTTCACTCACAGTAAGAGGGGCCCCGGCATGGTCACAGCACGTGGAGTCCAATTGTCAACTCTTCCTCTAACGCCACTTCTCCTCTTCGCCGTCCCACTGTGTCTGACGGGTCTCATTAGAAAACGGGCGCACGTGGGCAGAAAACGCACACATGCACATAAATATGGAAGCGCAGATTGTTTGGGATGCATTTTAATGTACACAGGATGTTCTGGGAATCTGTAGCCTTGCCACGCACCTGTTAACCAATTCTAAGTGCAAAGCAAGTGCGGAGGCAAATTGCGATGAAGAAAGTGGATGAAATAAGAGGCGAAATTCGATTTCACCAGCAGAGTCTTTCTGAGGGAAGACTCACGCAGCCTCATTACAGATTTCATACAGTTTTTTAAGCAGATGTGAGAAAAAAACAAGGACAATCTCTTCTTGTGTTCCTGGAAATGAAAGACACTGAATTTTTAAGTGTGGGGTTTGTTATTTTGCTGCTCTCCGGCCATAGATTTTCTGACTGTAAATGCACATCTTCCCATGGCAGATCGGCAGGCTGAGGTGGAGTGCTGCTATTTCATCCATAAAGCTTTATTGGCTCGTTAATCCCAAAGCCCTCGAGCTTGGATATGTGTGTGTAGAAAGGAGATTACATCCCACAGGTCTCCCAGGCCAACTCAACACACACAAACACACGGACGTACACAGCAAATCATATCTTTGCACTTAATATCTGTATGTGTACACACTGTTAGCATCGAAGGGAGAGAAAATGAAACTTCCACCCACAGAGGAGCTTGTAGGATAAGCCGTAAAGTTCCCCTGAACACGTTAAGTGATGAGGCTGGAGATTTGATGCTAGCTGTGTATCTTCTATAAGGCGCCTTGTTTGTTTGTCTCATTCAGGAGGTTTTCCCAGACGGATCGCAAACGACCACATTGTTAGACAGACGTTTACACAAATGACCAACAAGACCACGATGCAGGTCCTGCAGAGCCAAAGAGAAGTAACCATCCGACATTAGTGAGCAGAGAATATTCACCTGACTGCAGAAATGTTATCAAAGCCACTATTTTGTTTGCTGCAGCTTTAATCACCAGTTCACCGTGTTTCAGTTTAATTAATTATTCACAAGATGTTATTTATACTTTTTTCCAGCTTGTTTCTGGAAAAACATCTTTTCAAAAATGGAAAGGCGCGTACCAGCGGAGGCATTGACGCGCTCTGACACGTCAGGCCTTCAGGGCTGTTTACATCAGGAAACGACGCGCCACATCTTTCAAATGTTTCAACTTTTCGAGCTGTCTTACAGTTCCGAAAAGTGAGGGAAGACGTTTGTATTAAGGATCCAAACCAACCTCCAAACCTCACGTTTCCTGCTCACACGCTGATTATAATCATCCATGTCTTGAACTTTGCCACATATACAACGTTCCTCCGTGTTCCGGCTCCGCTCCCTAAAAGGACAAATCGGTGGATGCCTCCCAAAGGGAGAGGGGAGCAGAAATGTCGCAGCTACAGCTTCAGGGTGAGCGATGCCAGTCACCGAGTCCCCACAGACCCCCAACACAGCAGCTGACGATTGCTCTGTGTCTCACCTGATTCCTTCACTCCTGGGTCCCAAAGAAGCATCTAAACCAAAGTCAGATTGTACACGTTGTGTTCGAGTTCTCTAACGATGTAAACAAGTAGCTTTAATGCATTTTTATTTTTCAGAACACTCGAGGACGGCGGCGACATCCAGAGGTGGCGGCGAGGCAGGAGGAGGTAAGTCTGAGCGTGCGGGAGGAGGTCAGGGAGTATGGCGAGGCGACGTTGTGGATGGCTTGATTGTAAATAAGCAGACCTTCTGGAGTCGCTTAACCCCCATCTTGTCTCCCTGCTGTTACTGCTAAACAAAAAATTCTGAATCTACGAGGCGAACAGCCGACTTTCCCAGTCAGAGGGGTTGTTCTAAGGAATAGATTCCCGCCGTGAGCGTCCCTCCACCAGGACCTCACCTCTGCGACAGGCGGACCCCCACCACCCGTGAGGGCTCTGATGTGCATCACTGTCTGAATGTTAGCAAACCCCTTAAACCACTGATGAAATGTTACACAGAAACAGGAATTGTCAGAGACACACGAGCCTGAAATCCTGCAGGGATAGAAATGTAGACTGTAGAAGTCAGAATCTGTTTACACACTGTGGGCCTATTAAACAACAGTCACGGGAACTATTTTTTGTACATAACCAACGTAGCAGTGTGTAGGGGAATGAGCTATCTTGTAGTCGTGAATGGAAGCCTTCTGAGATGCCTGCTGCTCGCTGCACCCCACACAGTGTCTGTATTCCAGGCAGCTGGGAGGTGGTGGGATGCGGCTGACGGCTGCTCGTGGGCGGATTTTTCGTTGTTTTGTTTGTGTGTTGGGTTTTTTTTTTGGTTTTTTTTTTTTTTGAAAGTCTCTTCATTGACTGGGAAGATGCGCTGCTTCATGCTGCCAAAAGTGTGAATATGTAAGAAAATATTCTCATTTTTGTTATTCATCCTTTCTTATGAGAAAGCCGGCTTCTCCTCACGCTGGTTGCCATAGTTATGAGAGGCAGTGGCACAACAGAGCTGAATGGAGAAATTACTAATAAATAAGCACATAAAATCTCCCCTGCACACAACTGGCCCTGCACTGGAGCAGCGGCGAATGCGGATGTTGCCGTCTAAAAAAAGAAAGCAGACAATGGATTCAAAAATGGCTGCAGATAATCAGAGTTTCTGTTTTGGCTGCTGTCCATGTAAAATTTCATTATTGTATTTTTGGCCGCACGGACGGAAGATGGGAAATCTGAATGCCCTCCTTTCATCCGAATATTTTGGAGGCATGTTTTCGCTGTTCATAATCTAAGATTTGTGTGATTCATCGGACAGAGAAAGCGCTTCTGTTTGGTTCAGGTTTGCGTTGAGGACCGCTAATCGTGCCCGACTGGGAAACAACGCTTCTATTTGCGAATTGAAATGACAATAGACTAATCTGCTGCCAAATCCTGAGACGACACAGATCTGACACAGCCCGGGGGGCCCGCATCAGCAGGATCTGCTCATTTCTCCTCCATTTGGATTAAAACCGCTAATCTGCACTACGGCTTTAAATTTACCAGCCAATTGGTGAGGTAGCAAAATTAGCTCATGAGACGCTCAGATGAGCTCATTTCAGTGGTCGCTAGCAAACACGCGGAAGGCCAGCCTTTTTTAGCCCCCGTGAAAACCTGGAGAATAACGATGGTGATGATGAAGGCTGGATATGAGGCGGATCAATGCGTCACCCAACATAGATTGGAGTTCATCTGAAATTGATTGCTGGCTGCCATGGAAACGGAGGCCGTTCAGCAGGGTCAGAAACACAAGGTGGCTTGGGGTGGGTGAGCGGGTGGGCAGGTGGAGGATCTGAGGGTAGGCAGACCTGTGAAGCGGAGGTGGCGATTGAGGTACTAATGCTTTTCACGAGGGGGGAGGGCTGACGTGAGTGCTTTTTATCACCCTTCTGTCCGTTTAATGACGGCATGGTGGGATTACTCAGGTTGGGCCACAGTTACATAAAGCACCACTCAGATTTAGAGGCTAAATATGGCCACTCTCTTCACACGGGAGGGATAATAACAGTGTCACGACTCGTACGAGAGCAACTTGAACAGACTTGAGATAAATGTGTTAATCACCTGAGAGAAACCAGGAGATCTAGAGGCACCAGCTTCCCACCTGTAGCCCCGGCCAATCACAGATCAGACGGTTGACCTTTGCTAACTGCCTCAAATCTGAAATACCTGCAGTCTACCTGAAAAACCCAGAAGACTACATGAAACACTTACCGATCTTGGCACTTCCCCGTCGGCCTTTAAGAGCGACGTGTCAGGACAGCGAAGGAAAGCAAAGATGACTGCAGACTTCCGGATTTGTCACTTTAAAAGGACATGCTATGAACTGGTTGAAACTTCAGCTCCCACTCAGTTAATATGCTTGAATGTAGTCAAAGGCAATATCCCCACATGTAATTTTAACATGAGTGAGCGGGCGTGCAGGCCGTCCCGGGGGCACTCTGCCTGTCAGCCGCTCCCGGTCTTCAGGGGTCGACGGGCTGAGGAAACTCCGATGTTCCCTGTTGGCTGTAATTAAAGACTCCTGCTGGACAAGAGTTAGCAATTAGACTGTCCCTCAACTATTTCATGTCCCCCTGGGAGGTGCTGAGAGGAACTCCCACTTAACCATTAATGTTTAAACTGGCCTGACTGGGATGAATTATTCAGTGGAATACCCGTCCTCTGCGGGAGAGGCCCCCTCGGTTCGGCGTTGTTGTCAAAATAGTTACAGTTGCGCATTTAATGCGAATAAGAATTAAAAACCTCTTTGAAATACAGTGCAATTTCAATCAGTGCAATTATAAAACCGGTTGCTTTCGCCAGTGCAGATGCTGTTTTTTCCAATAGGAAGTTATTATTAAATAACAGCTAATTCTGCGCTCTTTGAAGTTTCACTAAGGAACTATTGTCGAAGTCATAGACTTGAATAACATTGTTACGCATGTTTTTCCTCCACATTTGTGAGAAAACGTGCATATTATGACCCACTGGAGGTTATGTAACGTCAGCAGCATTTCAGAAGGGCTGAAATCTGGCCTGCGGTGTAGATTCTGCAAGCACACACAATACGTAGTACGACTCATGCTGATCCTAATTCATTATTTACAACCTTCATTCTGCGCTCAGAAGCAAGAACAGAACAGCCTCTTTCCCAACAGCCAAAAAAAAGAAAAGAAAAAAAAAACAAACCTTCTGCAGTGAACGTGGTGGCGGATTCTTACTATAACCATCAACATTTGTGGGACATTTTTCCAATTTGTTCCATGTGGAAGTAAAGCCTGGTTATCTATATTAAACCACATTCTGGCACCGCGGCTGGCGTCCTACACGTCCTCATTGTGAAAACAGCAGTTACCTTGGTAACAAGCACACCACAAAAAGGGCATTTTAGGAGACAAACGCGTCGTGCTGCGTCGTCCAGGATGATGCCGGGTGTCACATCAACATAACGAGGGATGTTTACTGTACAGCTGCTCTCGCCTCCATCTCCACAATCTCAACAGCAACAAGTGTTCGGACACGTGGACGCGCCACTTTGAACCACTGCGTTTTTTCCACAGCAAACAGAGGAATCAATTGTTAGCTCGAACACACCACGCAGAAAGCGTCCTAAGCAACATCTGTGTATTTATCATGCATTACGTGCCTTTGGCAGGCTTTGAGACAACAGATGTTCTGCTGCTGTCCCAGCTGTTAGCTCGATCGCTAACTGCTGGCGTAAAATGAGATGTGAAAGCTGCAAACAGATCACGCTTAAATGTTTTGCCATTGTAAATTTGCTTACAAAGACGTAACTTTATTTGTGTACACAGCCACACACACACACACACACACATACACCGTCTTTCTTCTTCTCTTTGTGTCTCTGTGAGTTTTAGTTTTCAACACACACTCTTCATTAACTTGCAACTGTGTGCATTTTCTGTTGCTGCACTGGGCTTCATTACAGGTGTGTGTGCATGTGTGTGCATGCGTGTGTGTGTGTGTGTGTGAGTGCCTGTTTGTGTGTGTTGTCCGTCCTGGGAAAAAGACTGGCACTCTTCATTTTGTTAGCCTGCAGAAACGGAAATGATCCGTATGAAATTACCACCAAAATTGCTCCCCTGGACTTGGGCCAACTGTAATCAATCACTTTGTAAACCATCACTTCCTGTTTGCTCCATTACTATGCCAGTCTCTCACCCAGTGAGCACTGGGAGAGGCACCACGGCAGCCGTGATGGCCATGGGCAGCTTTTAATGAAGATAGTGAGTCGGGACACGTCTTCCTTCTGATCCAGGTGGAATGGTGAGGAGGAAAAGAGATTAGAAAACAATAAATGGACTCCAACTGCAATGTTCCTGATGTCTGAAACACATCCAGGAGTTCGGCAAACACATAAATCCTGTGGGTACATTTGCATAATTCAATACATAAAATGATACACCATTATGAAATTTTGGTCAGACTGAACCAGACGTCAGTGTGACACAGACAGGCTGTCACGCGTGAACGCCTCACAATTCCATGTCTCAGTAATCGGAGTTTTCATTTTGCGGAAGTGAAATGATTTATGGTCCGAGTGTCGGCCTCTGGTGACACCAATAAATTGGATTTACGTCAGCAACGACACGTAGAATTGCTCTGTAAAACTGTCAACCAATACAATCACGCTGTTGGCCTTAACAGCGTTGTTATTCGCAGTAAAACTTAGCGGCCTGATCTCGCTAACTGCATCTGACACGCGTTAGCATGATGTCGGATATAACCCCAGTCTCTTTTCCAAAAGTAGGAATAATCGATACCATCTCAACTGAGTTGGCAGATTTAAATGTATTTATTTGCTTTTGTGCGGCTTTTCAAAAAGACTTTATATCAGCTAGCATAAATATAAGTGCGATACGGTGCCTGTTACCGTATCTGAGCGCACGCAACCATGTGGGATGAAAGCAGCATTTTAATTGGCTCATATTTTGTGAATGCAGAGCGAACAGAAAGCAGAAGCCGAACTAACAAATGAGGTGGAGCTCTACTCTTCTGAATTATTCATCGCCATCACACACGGTGCTGGATAAAGAGACTCAAAGACGTTCACACGGCTGGAAATCTCTAATATCTGCGACGCTGGAAGGGCTTACGGAAGCACCGGAGCTCGACAAATGATGCACCGTTCAATAAAATTTAATTCAGCTATTTTAAAAGTTAAAATCAAGACCTGAGGTTTTTAGGTACAGGTCTGTTGACTGGTTCAGGATACTTTTCTATCCTAATCTTGCCTTCCTGCTCCTCTGCAGGGCCCTGCTGGGGCCTCCACGGCCGATGGCCTCATGTTTTTGTGCTAATAACATAGAATCTGTTGACAGGCTCTCTGCGAGAGGCTTTATGAATTGAGCGGTGAGACAACAAAATAGTTGCCTGACTGGGGAAGCAACAGCTATTTTTACTGTTGGCTAAATTATGCTCTTCCAGCTGGCAGGAGTTTGCTCGCTGTCCTCCCTCAGCATCCTCACCGTGTTGTAATTATTAGGCAAATTCCTGCTGCACCAGCAAAGAAGCTGCAGCCTTGCAATCGTTCTGGAAGCCAGTCTCCCGTGTCATAGCATAGTAAAGGTTGTGCATAAATTTGGACTACAGTGCCTTAATCTACTGTAAATCTGTCTGTGTCAATCTACCAACTGTTTCCATGGCGACCACTGCCGTATTCGGCTCCTGAGGCTTTGGCTGCCACCTGTGCGCGGAGATTTTTGACATCGCTCCGCAGAAGCTGTCTCCTGTCTTTACACACGTCTTTTTTTTTTAATTCCACTTTCTGAGGTTAATGCATCTCCATGAGTGCTGCGGTGAGGAGCGCCACTGCTGAACGCGGACTCTGTTGCTTTAATTAAATATGAATAGCCTGCAGGACCATCGCATTTTCACTTGCTGTTGCATCATTTGTGACATTAGCAAAGCACGAGGGGACAGTATTTGCACTGTGGGGTGCTAATTGAGCCATAAAATGGCCTGGTACGGGCATATATTTACATAGTACATTCTGTAAGTATAAATGATTATAAACGCTAATTTAGGAGCCCCCCCCCCACAACGGCTTAATGCTTGATGCACACACACAAAACAGTAAAATCCCTCTTATTTTTCTACTTGTGGTTCTTTCCTGCTTTTTTTTTTGTAAAAACATACTTTGACTCTCGTGCACCATTGAAAATGGTGCAAAGTCTCTTTAAACGTCACGACTTGGCCGCGCAGCCTCGGGAAGCCTCGCCGACGGAGGCCGGAACGGTTCCAGGGCCGCGTTAATGTGAGCCCGCTGTGAGCGAGCGCCCTTATGTAACAGTCACAAAGTACACCACTCCAGAGCCGGTACGGGAGAGGTGGGCAGCTGGAAAGGCACATCTATTTCCACATGGCAGCCGTAAGAGCTCTCGTCCTTCTCCGCGAGCCTAAACTCCGACAGCAGGCCGGAGCACTCGACGAGCAGCGGCGTGGCCGGATAGGACGATTAAAAATGGATGCTGATGCGAGGAAGAGCCGGCGTGATGCTGCCGTGGCACTCACAGGAGAAAAAAAAAACAAAAAACCAGGCGGATTGCTGCCAGCGGATGCGCTGCTCATTGATGGGTTATTGATTGTAGCCAGCCGGCGCTAAGTGACAAGCTGGGAGGATTTGCATGATGGATGATCTCTCTGTGAGGATTGTGCGCCGCGCTTGTCAACTAGTCAGCAGAAAAAAGAAGACACGCTGTACCTGGCGATAAATGAGAACCTCCTATCATAGAAATGTCAAAAACAGGAGGCCTACCAATGAATAGGAGTGCCGGGTTCCACCCGTCTGTCTCCTGAATCTTCTCCATCAAAGCCGAACCAGCCTGACGGCTTCATCTCTCCGACTGACGTGAATTAACCGCTATGATAAGATGATTACTGGGAAAACTGGGCTCTCTCACATCCTCAGGTCCCTCTGGGATAAAGGCTTGCGGAAGATGAAGGAGCCAAAGGAAATTTTCCATCAAAGCGCGGAAGCACAATAGCCGCAAGCCGCCGCTGCCGAGCGTGGCAATTACGCAGATGAGCCCCATGTGCCGCCCCTCACCTGCTTATTGTGTTCCAGAAGTTATCACCCCGCACACCTCGAGGTGTCCGCCAGCATCCGCTCATCACTCTTTCTGCTCTGGGAACTGGACAGGAACAAAGGCTGCTGTCGTCGAACTCTGTCTCTGGGACCTTCCATTTTTATTCTGATGGCCAAACAAAGAGGTCTGGGCCGCTTGCGGATGGAATTGGAAAATGGAAAATGGTTTTTTTTAATTCAGTACTTTTACTTTGAAAAACCTGTTTTGGAGGGAAACTTTTCTACTTTCTTCATTTCATGTTTTGCCCTATTTTCTGTTACATTTTAAAAGTTAAATTTGTAGTTTTTCTTTTTTCGCAGGCCTACTTCTGCCGTGTGTTGCGGAAAAGTGGCCCAAAGGCCGGTTCTGTCGGGAGAAAATAAACCTTGAAACTTTTACCGCGCGTTTGGACCAGCCTCCGTCCGGTCATCATTCATACTTTATGAGCCTCTGAGTTCAGGGTTTATATCAGGCTCACTCTCGTTTTGTAAAGTATGTTTTGGGGAGAGAAGAAGGAGAGAAAAGGCTTGAGTGTTACATCAGCAAGGAAACCAGATGTTGGAGAATAGAAAATAGTTGTTTTGTTTCCTGCTTCATGACGAAACAAAAAGAGGGGCGCACCGGAGTCGAAGAGCTGAGTGAAACTTGGGAAGTTTGTCACAAAATAAGGTGATAAAATGAAATATCAGGATGCAGCGATGTCCAAAATAACAAAAAATCTAATTATTCTCAAATATAAACTCCTGGATCTGCTGGTTTGAGATCATTCTAGACTTTTCTTGCCTAAATAGGTTCTTTTTATAGTCTGTCTGGAGGTTTCATCAGGGGAAAGAGGCTGAGCTGAGCTTTAGCATCATTTCTTTATGGCTCCACAGCTGATGTTCATGATGTCATAAACCAGGTTTATTGCTGCGTCAGCTTCTCGTCTATTGATTAAAATTAGTCATGAAAATCCCTCCAACGGCTCAGACAAACAGGAGATGATAAATCGATAAAGTAACAAACTCGACTCACTTTTACTGGTGCACCAACGTGGTCGGAGAACGATGATGATTGGATATTCCTGCAGGACAGCGACCGCTCAAACACACCTTCCACACACCAGCGCTTTCATAGAGTCCGCACTCCGGAGCGGAGGTGTGGCTGAGACGGCTGCTCTCCGCTTCACCATTCACCTCTCCCCGTGGACCTCAGACGGCTGCCACAGCCTGATAAAGATTCACGGGGACAGGACGTCGTTAATCCACCGCTTTAGCCTCACTCTGGGTAGCTGGAAAGGTTCGATTTTTCTCCCCTCCAACCAAATAAACCAAAAACGAGTCAATTATTAACGTCCTAGTGATGCAGACCAGATCTCCAGAGGAAGGTTCCTCTCCGGAAGAACCAGGCCTAGCGACACGTGCTTCCCTGTTGGGCTTCCAGAACGGGGAAGGGCTGGTGGCCATTCCACATCTGCACCATCGCCACAGCGTCTGCAGGCTGGTCTCCAACCTGGTCTCCAACCTGGTGTGGGTCAACCCCAGGAGGGGAAAAGAGAGGAGCGGGGGATAATCTGAGCTGTCACTCAGCATAATCCCACAGGGAGGACTGGGGTTGCTGGTGTGTAGGTGGACACGTGAAACATGAGACAGACGCATGGGTGGTTTCTCATCAGGCTTCAGGAGAACTCGGAGGTTCGGACATCTGAAGGGTCTCTGCAGCGCCACCTAGAGCCCAGAAGCCCGACATCTTAAAGGTTGGGTAAACGTGATGGGTTTAAGTTAGTGGTTTATATTAAAAGTCACGTTGAGCTCTTTCTGTGCCATTTGCGGTGTTTAGCATCCAGCCACAAGACATGTTCTCATCACAGAATCATCGGAATATCCAAACGCCATTCTGAGGGCTGGAGCCTCCAATTAGCGCTGAACCAACGGTGTTTTCTGCTTCTTTACTCTGTTCAAAGTCTGCCAGGTTTAGTGTTGCTCAGTGGTTGTGAGTCTCTCATAAAGTCGGTAATTTGCCGCTTGTGTCGGGATGAAAGTGCGAGGTTGCAAAACGGAGCACATTAAAACTTCCCCGGGCCGGTTCCGTCGGATGTTTGCATCCAACTCGAAACACCTTTAAAGTCATTTCAAGGTGCGGATGATGATGCAGATGAAGGGTGAGGATCGGCCATTAAAGATTAAAAGGAACTGGGGAAGTTTCTTCGCAGCCTGCGAGGTGCAGCCGCCTCTGGCTCTGGAGGACGAGAGTCTCAGGGGCCACGTCGGGGGTCTGGGCCCCCGTGGAGGCGCTCCCAGCTCGGCTCCAGTTCCTCCTCCTGAGCAGGAATAACGAGCCCAGCCCTGACACGGCCCGTCCGGTAGCGCAGGAATCACACTTTCCTCCTTCTCCATCCCAACCTTGGAGCATTGGAGCAGCAGTGATTCATGGAGGACGCGTCGAACCACACATAGGAAGTCTAAATATTTACCGCTCTAACACCAGCCGACATGGTCTAAAAATACACAGCTAAATAAAAGTAGGGACGAGGAGTCCACGCACGCTCCACAATCCGGGATGCTGAAAATCAGAAACTCTGAGAGCAGCAGCGACCAGGCTTTTGCACAAGACGTGCACCTTTTTTACCTGGGTCTCAACCTGCAACCGGAAGAGACGAGGTGAGGAAAAAGAGAAGGGCATTTGTTTCTCGCTGGAGAGGAACTTCACAAACACGCGCGCGTACACGCACACGCAAACATATGCTGGGCTCCGTCGCTGTGCACGCCTTTGGTATATCAAAGAATCCACCACGCAGGGGCTGACTTTTGGTCCTGGCAGCACAAAAGACGGAGCGCTTATGTTTATTTCTCTCTGGTATGAGGTTGGTATGTGCGTTTGCGTTTGTGTGTGAGAGGGAGACGTAGATGTGCGTGCGAGTGCGTGAGCTGGGACACGTTTGCAGAACTACCCCGATGCTGGGAGCGAGTTAAACACGCGTCACGGTGATTTGCGAGGGAATGGCGCCCCCTAGTGGGCATCCGGAGGAACGATTCAGCTGCGCGACAAAAATAAACAGGCAGCAAATTTAAAGTTGAATATTCTCAGATTTACTCAGCAGCACGAGAATAATCTATAAACAAATAAATACCTTAATTTATTATACTATCTCAAAAACTGTGTGCCAGAGATACGAGCAAGTTGGTGACACTGAATGAGAACCTTGTGTTTGAAACGATTCAAAGTGCCCGGAAAAATTGCATCTTTGTAAACTAAATAAAAGCAAATATCTCACCATAATTAGACACCAGATCCATTGCTGGGCCTCACAGCAATGCTAAAATAGGGGAATGTATTTTGTCTCCCCTGTTGCTTGATGCCACGCTCTTGTACACTTTGGACATGGAAAAAATATATTTTTTTGTAATTATTGTAACGTTTACACTCAAACCAATTAAAAATATCCAGATCCATGTTAAAGTAGGAAACGTGTGGCCTTCAAACTGTATTTGTTCTGCCCAAAGTCTAACAAATTAGTGTTGTTTATTAGCTTCTAATACGGGAAGTGTTCACAGATAGATTTCGTTGTGCAAGCCAAGCCGACGGAGGCATTATTAGTAAAAAATACCACAGAAACCTATCCAGTACTTTCATATTCCCTCGAACATTTCGACGCTCTCGACTGTTGCGTTGATGCAGAAGTGGCCGAGCTCCGCTGGTTTGTGTGTCTTTAAAGCCTCGTTGGAACGTCCCTGCGCTCAGTTGTGGTTCCGGCTGACTGAGGTGTTGGGTTTTAGCACCAGTACAAGTTTAAGGCAGAGAAGTGCGGAGCGAACCGGGTCAGGTGGACGCCGACTCCGAATCTTCAGCGTCCGTGGAGTCGTACTCGTCAGCGGACTCTGTGAGGGCGGGGTAGGGCCTCGGCTGGTCCAGGTTGACGTAGGTCACGTTCAAGCTGATGTAGTGTTCTCCCTCCAGGTTGGACAGAATGATGGACACCGCTGAGACCAACGTAGCGAAGCTGGGTCTCAGCTCCGGCTCAGGGTCCCAGCACTGCAGCATGATGCGATACCTGGACGAGCAGACAGCAACTGAAGGTCACACGATCACGCCATCACACTTAATTTACGTTTTTCATGCCGTTTAGACTCAGTTGGGATCATGTTTTTGTTAGCGTAGCACTAATCCGAGAGAATCTGGCACACGCCGAATAAAGGAAACTAAAGATGGACTGCAGTACAGTTGGTGTTAATCATTTTAAAGGTGTGTTTTTCTTGGTCGCAGCGACTGTCTGTGTTTAAGGTTCACTTTAGCTGCTCTGCATCCATCCAAGGAATTCAAATGGGTGATTTATTCACTGTGAGTCAGTGTTTAAAAGCTTACATTCAAACGATGTATCGTTAAAGCAGCAAAACATGCTAGTTATTCCTTAGTGAGGAACCCTATAGGTGTCCCAAAGCGTCATGAGAATGTACACATTAACTCTGAAAAATGTGGCGCTTCCATCAGGGGCCAGTGTGCAATTTTGACCTGAAGTGGAACTTCGGAACTGTTTTTTTATTTTCTCCACGGCTTTATTGTCATATCTAAATCCACACAGCAGTTTTAAGGTGGTTAAGATAAAATAATGTTTGACGTGTGGCTACTCACAGAGGGTCAGGACAGAACTGAGGCTGCGGGAGCCTCCGGCCCCTCAGGAGGTAGTGTGTTATGTCGTACGGGTCCACGTCTGGGTAGGGGCTCGCTCCTCGGGTCAGCATCTCCCACATCAGAACGCCAAAGGACCACTGCATCACAGAGGGCGAGAAAAGTCTTCCCGGGAACTCTCAGTCACTAAACTTTGGTGGGTTTTTGGAGACGTTTCACCCACGAGACTCCGAGAAAGTTCTGCTTCTTTTTCATTTGTCAGTTCAGCTGTTGTTTGATCATGATAGGCCTGATCGCTTCTTATCAGTTTATATCAGCGGAGTTTCCGTTTGGCTAACAAACTCTCACCACGTCTGACTTGGGGGTGAACTTCTGGGTCTGCAGGCTCTCGATGGCCATCCACTTGACGGGCAGCTTAGCCTTCCTGTGATTCTGAACGCTGTAATACTCTTTGTCCAGAACATCTCTGGCCATGCCGAAGTCGGCCACCTTGACCGTGTACGACTCGTCCAGCCTGAACGCACAAACGTAAACAGCATTTTGACAGCCGAGAGCCAGGACGTGCAAACCTCAAGACAAAAACCTCCCGGCGCCAACGACGCCGCCGCTGCTGTTCTCTGCTCGCCGCTGACTCACATGCAGTTGCGTGCTGCGAGATCTCTGTGCACAAATTTCTTCTGGGCCAAATACTCCATTCCCGTGGCAACCTGCAGCCCGAAGCCAATCAGATCCTTCACCGTGGGGTTCTAAACCAATCCAAAACAGATTAGAAAAGGGCTGAGTTAAAACCGTTGGGAAGGCCGCGCCAGAACGGCCAGATGGTTGCACACAGCTCTGGCCGTTCGTTTTCATTCGGCCGCCCTCTCCTCACTCTCTTTTCGCAGCGGATGAAGTGCCGCAGGTCCCCGTGCTTCATGTAGGGCAGCACCACCAGAGGGAGCCCCTCCTGGGGCAGAAGGATGCCCAGGAGAGAGAGGACGTTGCAGTGGTGAAAGCCCTTCATGATGATGCCCTCCTTCAGGAACTGCTCCACTTCTTCTGCGTCTGTTATCCCTGATGAAACCGACACAAAGATGAGCCAATTTGGAGGTAAAGGGTGGCAGAAAAGCAGACAAAAAAAGAAACAGATGTTACTGTTTAAGGACTTGACAGCACAGTGGATTTCTCTGTTGGTGTGATCTGTGAAGTAGCCATGATAGACGGTCCCAAAGTGACCTGCAGACAGACAGACAGACAGACAGACTGACAGACTGACTGACTGACTGACTGACTGACTGACTGACCGATTTCACAGCTCAGGCCTGTTTGGTTGCAGATTAATGGTTTCCTACCTTTGCCGATGATGCGATGGTGTTGCACAACAAGCATCTCAGCCGGAATAAGAACATCTTTGACCTCTTCCAACAATTCCGGCCTAAAACTTGAGATGGAGATTTTCTCCGGGGGAATGAGAGGAGTGAGCGTGGGGTCGATGCTGCCAGTAGCATAAGCCAAGCTGGGGAAGACCACCGGCCCAGCAAGGGGACTGGGAGGATTCAGGGTCGCCACTGGTGCAAGATAGACAAGATTTCTGTTATAAAGGTCCAGCAGGAGGGGTAAAACAAAAAAATAAGTGTCAGAGGACTGCAATGCCACACAGCCACCTCTTCTGTAGTCTCCAACAGGCATCATCTCCACATTATTAGCACTGGAGCGGCTCGCAGATTGCGCCAGGCGGTTCTCTATCATCAAAGCTGGAAAAGATTTCATACCTCTTTTTAATCATCAACCCTGCAGAGGAAAACTTGTACGTCCTCGGTAAAAACAACAACGATGTTCTAGTTGAAAGGCTTCCACAAATTACAAATCTCACTCCTCCGAGTCCGGCCAAAGGTCCAGACCGAGGACAGCGGCCCACCTTTCTTCTTCTTCCTCAAGTGCTTCATGACCAGGAAGGCCAGCACGGCCCCCGCCACCAGAGCGGTCAGGATCCCCAGGACGATGCCCACCATGTAGTGGTTGCTGACCCTCACCACGGAGCCCACGTTGTGGACCTGGCCGTTGATGGAGATCTGAAAAAAGTCCCGGTGACAAAGAACACGGCGGATTAATGAGTGTCCAAGCGGTTGACACTGACATCGGCTGAGTTCTCCGTCAGGAGAAATGGAAAACTTTGGGTTTTCTGGTGACCTTCACTGGCAGGCCTTCCCTGGGGATGCTCATGTTCTTGGGGATCCTGCAGGTGATCTCATTGTCCAGGACTTTAGCGTCGCAGTTCACGCCGGCCACCGTCATGACGATGGTCATGCAGGAGCTCACCAGATTCAGCTTTTGATGCTGGGAACAGACAGGGCGGAATTACCAACACGGAATCCTTTAACGTCATCCTCAAAGGCCTCGTGGGTGCCCTCACGTGTAGCGATACTTCGTCAAACCCGGGGTACAAACTCAGCACGTGTCCCTCTGTTTCGAAAGGTATGGGCTCGCCGTACGGGTGGTAGGAAAACTCCCTGTTCCAAAGTCCCAAATCCCCGTCCATGTCGAAGGAAAGCTCTCCTTCCTCCGTCTCGTCCCTGGGAAACGCCGGCGTGAAACACTCCATCCGGGTCGGCGAGGAATTCCCCACACACTCCTGAAGCCAAACGTGTGATGTCACGTCAGTTACGCAACCCCCCAAAAATTATAGGTGTATGAAATATTCAGGACAAGGCAGTGCAACAGCATAAACCTTCCTGTCTGGGAACGCAGTATTTGGCCTGGCCTAGTTGGTAAACACAGTAGGCAGCTAAACCAATCAAGTAATTCCGAGAACTGCTTTAATTTGTATCTGCTGTCTGTCCTGCACGTGATGGCGACCGCTGTACCCTTGTCACAGGCTTCAAATGGCTCTCGTTGGGTTTGAAGCGGACGATGGTGCGATAAACAGAGTCCAGGTTCTCGCCCTCAATCACGATCTTGGAACCCCTGCAATTCCGACAAACAACTGGTTATTTTGGAACGAAGGAAGCGAGTGTCGGGTGAGAGAACGAGCGGCTCACCTGTCAAAACTACAGTCGGGCAGGACGGCTGTGATCTTTGGGTTTTCCTTATAATAAAACACCTTGGTGGTGGGGATGGGGGACTTGTCGATGAAGACGCTCAGCGGGACGTCCCTGACCTCCGAGATGTGCTGCGACAGGCAAATGATGGAGGACACGTTGCCTTTAGGCTGCGTGACTCTGCAGGGAGATAGAGGAATGTTAATTACAAGCTTCCTTGCCTACCGTACAACACAAAAAAGACGCCGGACTTCTGAATATATTCAGGATAAGACGGCTCAGTCGACGGAAGTCAAAAGCTTGAATTATTCCGCACAAAAATGGGAACGCTGGACATCCTACTGTCCCGCTGCGATAAAATGTGGCCGTAAATCGCCGTTCTTGTGTGAGACTACCCGCTCATTTGTCAGATCGACGGTCCAGACCTCTTTATGGGACAAGGCACTTCATTGAGCGTGACCTTCCTGGTCCTGCCAGCATCCAGGTGAAGTCCAGTCACCGTGATGAGCGTGCCCCCGACACGCGGCCCGTAATTGGGCCGGATTTCTGTGATGTTTGGTATCTGGAGAGATTTGACGCTGTCGTTATCGTACTTAACCACGATGTTAAACAACCGCGGTGCTGGTGTTTATTACCACAAATGTGAATCCCGACATTTCCGCCTTCCCGTCGATAGAGTAGCGTCCCTCCGCTTTGCCCTCGTGCACTTCCACCGTTATATTGACGGGTGTGAACAGCTCCGTCGTCCTGATGCGAATCTTACACACCAGACTGTGAAGTAAGACCAAACGCTTGTGAAATATTAATCTTCAAACTTCTACTGTGGCTTAGCCTTTCTTAATCTGTAGCAAGAAGAAGATTGTTGACCACCCACAGAGGCAGGTCCAGGGTGGGTGCGGAGCCTTTAATCCCTGCTATAATGAAACAGAACCCTCTGAAACTGTGCAAAACTCATTTTTAATACCACAGCCCTGAAATCTGGTCTCAGGCTGCAACCACAAGCCTGTTTGGAATCAACAGAATTAAACAGGACTGCAAAAACATCCAGTTCCTCCCTGAAAGAGTGAAAATGCAGAAGCTGGGCGTCTACTGTCTACTCACTGGGTGTTGTTGCTCTTGGCTGGAAGCACGGTGCAGGCGGTGTGTCCCAGTCTCACTTGGTGGGTTCTGGAGGTGATGGCAGGTCTCAAGGGGGACTGAAACTCCCAACCAAACACCGTCAGCTCCGTCTGACCGTCAGGGGGAGCAGTCCGTGGGAAGAACTGCAAAAAGATCAGCAAAAATTTGGGTTTTTTAGGCTCTGCCAAATCTGCAGACAGGACAGAAAGCTCACCCCAGCGATGCCTGGAGGACAGGACTCGTTCCTCCAGCGGTCGTCACACTGGTTCTCCCAGGAACACACTCCAGAGCACCAGCCACAGCCCATGAACTGGGGCGCCATCAGGCACATGGCACAGGTGAGGAAGTGCTGGCAGCCTGGTCCTCTCTGGGGCACTCGGATCATCTGACACAGAGAGATCGTGCTCACAATCACATGCTAAAAAAGTAGAATAACTACTGAAACATTTAGGGAATATTCATTCCTTCTGTGCAGAGACTCAGGAAAGGAGAAAGCAGCACTATCACACAGGCAGTGAGTGTTTTTCCATGAATTCCAATCAGCTAATCCAATGAAATGGAGATTCAGTTAAAACTTTTTCATCTTCATTAGGATAACACAAACTAGATTGTATCGTGGCCTGATTCAGCCAGAGCAGCAGGAAACAGCTCTGGTAATACAAGCACAAAAAGCCTCTGAGGTCGATCCCGCTCTTCAGCCTCTTCATCGCAACCCCGCTCCAAACCACGAATCCCTTACATGAACATGATTTAGTGATATTCTCACTTAATATTATTCGTTTTGACCTCAGCGTGTAGCAGGAGCTCAACTGACACCAAGTACGGAAATCATATCTTTCAACAATGTGACATCGTGCTTTGACGCCCATTTATCGACACCAACGGTGGCCGTACCTTGTCTCCAACCACAAAGAGAAGATACTCTGATGAGTAAACGGCAGCAATGGATGAGACCCTCTGGTTCTCCACTAGAGAGTAGTTGGCAAAGATAATGGGGCTGGATCTCGTCAGAACAAGCTGCCAACATAAACACATTGGATGATTAGAGGCGCCTCGTAGGTCAGTTGAGGTGGGATCGGGAAATCGGGATGAACCTGCAGCAGGCGTCCCGTAGAGGTGCCGATATGAGCCACTGTCTTGTTCTCGATGGTGGTGACCAGGAGAGACGTGAGCAGGACGTCTGTCATCTGCCTGTTGAAGAGGTCCACCCTGTAGTAGGGCTTTGACACCATGGTGGGCTGGTCCTTGCAGGTGGCGTTGTTCTCCATGCTCTGCCACCATAGCAAACGGAAAAATACACTTGATACGGCACCTTGGGGGAAATCGAAAGGTTTCCATCTGGAAATATTCACACATCGTCCTCAGCCGATCGGAGGCTTCGCGACACATGCACACACACACCCTCACCTTCAAGCAGACTGGAATCATTAATTAAGGAGGCCTGGATGCTATATGGATTGCTGGGGAGGTCAGAGCACCGCAGGGAATTGATGCAGAAGCAGCAGAAAATCCATGCAGAGGTAGGAAAAGTCATGCAAAGATGGAATAACGTGAACCACTGCAGCAGGCAAAGAAAGAGGATTAAAGGCCAAAGAAGCCTGGGCACTTGATGTCAGCCTTTAGTTCAATGTTGTAGCTGCTGGATGTAAAACTGCGATGACAAATAAGTCGACATCGTTGCATCTGTGAGAGAAGCAAGAGGAAGATTTCCGAACGGTAGAAAATCCTGCTGACATGAAACACCATAATTAGCCTGGAGGAAAAAAGTTCACCTTTCCAAGCAATTCCACATAAGGCAAAAAAGTCAAAATAACATTTAAAGAAGAGCAGGCGCTAATTAAAACGGCCTTTGTGTTTTAATCTGAGAGCTACAATTAAAGGAGGGAAACGCTGAGGCTTTGTTTCTGGGCCGCTGTGTTTCTGTGTGACGGCCGCAGAGTCACAGCTTAAAATCAGGGATACGGCTGTAAAACAGCAAGCCAGGCATGGGAAGAGAGGAAAAAAGAAAAGACTTTGCTTTTCCAAAGTAGGTAACAGGAAGCCTCACTGCATCCACACACAGTGATAACGTTTAAAAACAACAAAAAAAAACAACAGCATCATGAGAAATATGTATGAATGGAATGTAAATAGACTGCTTCCTTAAGGCACACAAAAAATATTTACCTGATTAATGACCCAGCGTCCAGATGATTAAGACTTAAAGCAAATAGTTGTCTTTAAGAATATGATAGCTTTAGGAACACTGTGTGTTTGTTATGTTTAGTTCCAAATCTGAGTGATATATTTCTGGAAGCACATGGATCATCCCAACCAGTAAGAAGCACATTCTTTCTCATCGCCCCCCAACGCAAACACCAAGGGTTCCCAGACCAAGAGTTCCAGCATCAGTGATGGGGTCCGGAACCTCGGAAGGCTGATAATAATGAAGAAAGCCCAAAGGAGCAGAGCTGAAACTCACCTCGTGTGGGCAGCTCTCACAAGGCTGGAAATGGCAGAGGCCCCTGGAGAGCTGCTCTGGCCCCGACTGACAGCAGTCGTCCACGCCGTCGGCGATGGCCGTGTTCACGATGTCCATGGGGAAGGCGCAGAGGGCCGAGTCGTGTTCGGCAACGCCGCTGTCGTCCGTGACGGCAAACACCCCGTAGAGGATGTCGTCTTCCTCCTCCGCCCCCAGCTCCTTTGCCAGCTCCCTCCCTGCTTTGCCAAAGTGGGCTGCCTGGACCACGTTGTAGACCACGTCTTTATAGGGTTCGCTACCTACGGCCCTCCTTCTGCGCTTTGGTTCGAAGCGGCACTCCAGGATCACCTCTCGGTACCTCTTCATCTCCCACTCGTTGCGCGGGAGGCGGCCCAGGCGGGTCTGAAACGGAGAGGACTCCTGATCGGGGCTCTCTCGTTGAACCGAGAGGAAAAACACAAACTCCTGGGTGAAAAAGCTGTAGACGTATTCGATGTGATAAGCGTTCCTCAAGCTCGGGAGGACGGTGAGGCCGCGCACGTCGCTGTAGAAGCCGTCCTCCGTGGCCAGCGGGCGGCGCACCGACAGGGACTTCCTCCCGTAGCGTTGGGACACGCTGTCGTTGACGGTGCTGGCGACGAAGAAGTAGACCGTCTGACCTTCTTCCACCATGGTGACCTTGGTGCCGAGCGAGCTGGCCACGCAGTCGGGACAGTAGGCGGCGGAGTTGGACTCCTTCCGGTACAGGCACTTGGAGAGAGACGGCGGCTCTCCGGTCCAGTTCAGTTGGTGGAAATAGCAAACCCCGTGCTGAGAGCTTCCACACGTGTACAAATACATGAACATGGTATCCAGCAGCAAAACCTGGTTGTTTGTGTCCTCCAGGAAGTTGGGGTCCTTGTCTATGCTGCATAAATCGCATATCTTACACTCGGGGCTTCCCACCGGCCCCGTGCGAAGCTCCCATACCTTCTCCAAGCTCTGGTCGACAGCTTCGATCACGTTCTGAGAGGCCACGTACACTTCCTGGTAGAAGGAGTTGTTGACTATGTTCTGGATGGGGCCCCGCGCCTGGAAGAAGGGCATGGTGTAAACCACGGAGAAGTTGAAGGGGCTGGGCGCCAGCGTGGAGGAGGTGGTCCAGGTGAAGGCCAGCAGGGTCTGAAGCCAGACGCATGTCCACCACTGTGAGGTCCAGTGGACCATCTCCACTGCGGGTGGGGTTACCTCCAGGTCTGCTGCCAGCTCAGGAGCATCCTTAGGAGCGGCCGACGACGCCTGGCTGAACCGAAATAGTGCAAAAACGTCAGCGTGTCGCCTAAAAACGAGCGTCTCCAACTTCAGTACAGCACAGGAGAGGATTCATTCAGCTAAAACTAGCCGTGACTCAGGACCAATCTGGTTTTAAAGCTCGTGTCAGGTTCTCGTTTGTTAATATACTTCATCTAGGTTAGTTTCTGAGAATAAAACAAAACATCCTGAGACGACAACAACGTTAATTTTAACCACTGTTAGTGGGAGAGGCAGTGACCTCATGGTGAAATTATGGAACGGCTCGAGGACAGTGGATCCTGAGCCATTGTTATCTCGGCTAAATCTCACAAGTGTCGTAAAATTAAAAACGTCCGCTGACTCACTGCAAAGACGCCGGGGTTGTTCAGAAGGTCTGACAAAACATATGTGTCAGTGGTTCTCACACTAGAAGGTTTGTGTCTTCCTGTAAATGTTACTCATATTAACTAGGCCGTTTTTTTTTTTTTTCTTTTCGTGTTATGAAATAAAACAACCGCAGCAACAGGCTGCTTAATATGCTAAAGGAAGTGAAAATAACTCATTTTGGAGTAAGAACCTGGCTCAGGAACAGGATGCTGGCCTCTGAGCGGCGACTGGTTTCAGCGAGCAGGCTGCTCTTCATCGCTGACGAGTGTTGGGTGGATCATTAACCACACACATTATGGTAAAGCTGTATTCACGACGCCGCAGCCTCTCCACTTTGCATTCCTGTCACAGCCAGTACGTGCTCTTCATGAAGAAAGACGTGCACGGACTGATGGTCCTATGACAAAATGTTCCGTTTTGAGTCAAGAACCAGAAAAACTCCTATTTTTTCAGGGATAGAGGGAAATTCTACCCAATAGATGGGTGAATAAAGTGTGTTTATTCTTTTGTGTGTGATGTTTTACACATCAATAATTCATAGAAACCTCCTGGCGTGTTACATTTTAACGTTTGCTGCTCCGTGTGAAACCCGGGCGGAGGTGTCAGGACATGGATGCACATAGTAATGGCGCTGCTTGACTCCCCTCAGGTTCATGGTTAATAGAGCAAACGGCTGGAACTTTTCCGTTCAGGGGTGTGTTCATCGCTGTGTTGAAACACACACTTCCAAACCTCCAGAACCAGTTTTTTCCATAAAACTGTTGGCAGTATTTTAGATTTCTAGATTTTTAGTTATCTGTGAACCAATGATATATATAGTTTTTGTTGTATTTAGCTAATCTCAAACACACTTTCCAGCAATGGTATTTGAACTGCGTGTGTTTGATTACAATAGGGACCAGTGGTGCCTTGCTCATGGGTAGACCGGTTAGACATAATTGGAGTGAGAAAAGGCACCGCGGTGCAATCAGCATAGGAGCATCCACTGGGATCTGAAGATGCAATCTGCTGGCCAAACAATCGATAGGTAAACATGGGCGCCCGAGGACACGAACACATCAATTGTGTGTCCCAGACCAGCACAGACACAACAGCTCCACATTCACACCACTGGGACCATGACAGATGAGAGATGCATCAATAATTCATGGCGAAATCTACCTGCAAGCATAACTTAACCCCACCTTATTGTTGTGATATTTTTGCTGCAAGGCTCCATCCAGGTTTGTCCTCTCTTTTACTAATGGTGGGAAAAGTTGGGCAGGTTTCTTCCCATCATATTTATGGCCGGGAATTGTGCCTTGTATATCTACTAAGAATCTGCTCAAAAATGAGTGAAAATTGTGATTTTGGACAGGCACACCCGCGATTATAGAGAACTGAATCAATAACATGTATTTCTTTCCTGATCGTCACACCAGCAGCAACCTTAATGTACCGAAGCTGACTTAGAATACTGAACTGCTGGTGTTGAACACCAGGGCTTACATCAGTCTGCTGGGCTCTGACTGCGGAATCAAGCCGCCGGCTGTCAGCCCTACCTGGGCAGGTTGGACTCCGTCGTCCTCGGGAAACAAACGCTGGTTCTCTCCCTCCTGGCTGCCGAACAGCGGACCGGCGCCTGTGTTTAGTCGGTGTTTAGTCGGAAAAGTTCAGAATTAGAACTGCCTAGACAAGGAAAAGCAAAAGCTTCCCGAAGAGGGCAACGCGCGTGAAGTGCGCTGGTTCGGAATCCCCAGCAGGAGCGGCTCGGTTCCGCCCGAGGCGACGCGCCTGGCTCCGCCTCCGGCACCGGCGCTGCGCTCCGTGACGCACGCCAAGTTCCGAGGCGGTTATCCCTCATTTGATGGGATTATTTCACCCCCCCGGATAGATGGATATTTCAATATCTGGTGCCTGTTTCGTTTGCTAAATGTTTAGCCACAGTGACGGATTTCATAAAGCTGGCGCGTCGAGGACACGTCCAAACCTGCCAACAAAAAGCGAAACTAACGCACCCTTTCTCAGCACGTTTCATGTATTTGGAAATAATCCTTGTTGATGGAACTTGATCACGCTACTGTGAAACTGAGGATCTATTGTGTCAATATTTGTGTTCTAAACATAATGATTCTGAAACCGAACCTGCTTCATTGTTGAGGCAACAATGGCTCAGAGGGCACCAAAGGTCACTTTAAACGAAGACAAAACACTCGTTTTTTTCTTTTAAATCATTTATTAAACTGATGACTTTACATTATTGCATCCTCCTGCTTTGTTTTGCAAAGTGGTAGTTAGTAAAGGAATAATGAAGGAAGACAGATGTGGTAACACTGGAAACCAACACCAACAGTCCCGACAGAGCTGCTCCGCTAACCGCTGAGCAAGTTACCGGCACCAGCAAGGTAGGAAATGAGTTGTTAGTGGTTAAAATAAAAGTTGATCAGGTGTCGGAGGACAGGAAACGTTCAAAAACCATGATGTTCCTCCACTGAATAAGTAAAGACAAACTGGAATGTTTTTAAGCCAAACTCCATCTCTGATAGAAGAGAAGAAATGGTTGCACATTATTTTGTCATTAAAGTGGTCTGAAATTTCCAGGTGCTGCTTTCGTTATAATTGACGTCTTAGAACTGAAATAATGAGATGAATATGACACCTTTGTGAATCGATTTGTGGAGTTTGTGGCGTTGATGGTGACGCTCCTCCCATCCTCTCAAATGTTCAAATCCACACTCGACTCACCGCTGTTAGCAAACGAACCCGCAAATCCACCCGGAGGCCCCGGAATCAAGTTAAAAGAGTCCATCAGAGAACCGAGTCCATCAGAGTTCAAGTTATCAGTGTGTGTGTCAGGAGCTCAGTAGGTCAGAGGGCTCAGGATGAAGAGGCGGTCTTCCTCCTTCCTGATCCACTTCAGCAGTTTGTTGATGGCGGAGACCGCCAGCGCCTTGGTCCCCAGCGGACTGAAGCAGAGGTAGAGCTCGAAACCATTAGTCACTTGCGGGGGAGATTGAGACCAGATCATAAAGCTGCGTCACAACTCAGAGCTCCCGTGACGCACAAACACACCTACTACACAGCACGGCGGTGACCGTAAACTTTACAACCGTACACAAAGAGAAGCGGGAGCGATAAAAGCTGCCTCACAGCTTTTACATCCCATCCGTTCTTCAGCCCCACCCTAAAAATCTAGAAGTTCTGGTGTTTCTTTATGCATCACATCTACCTGAGCGTGGAGGGTGGAGGCCAGCTACTAAACTACTATCATGGTGGACGTGGTGCGAAACGGTGATGCTAACCCATGCTAGTAGGTTTTCCTGGTTGCTGCAGCAGTAGAAGAAGCGCAGAGGCCTGACTGGATGGTGCAGGTGACTGTGAAGCTCCTGATACAACCCCATCAGCCGCTCCTGCTCTTTATCAGACTGATACAGCTCAGGGAACTCCGGACTGTGGAAAAAGTGGAGAATTTTGTCACGGCGGATTAAAGAACAGCGCATTTCTTGATTGGAAACAGAGGACCAACCTTGTGTACAATCCTGAGCTCTTTGATTTGTACAGAAAGTGCCTGAGCTCCGGAATGCCGACCTGCTCCACGGAGTAGCTGGGACATTTCAGCGCCTCCTTCAAGGCCTGGTAGGCACTGCGCCTGGTGAGCCTCTCCAGGAACCTTCGCTTGCAGTTGGACATGTTAAAAAAGTCCTCCCGCTCGGTTGAGACCAGGATGAGGCAGAGTTCCGATGCAGGCTCCAGGTATGAAATGTGAGCGTGGAAAAACCCAGCAGTGTTGAACTTGGGCAGACAGATGGGGGTCCACCCCTCGCCCTCGCGGAAGGACGAGGAAGAACCCACCAGGTTCAGGACCAGATGCAAGTCTATGTGGTGGAGGAACTGGTCCCTTTTTCTCACCAGCGTAACCAGGCGGTCGCCGGCCAGGAGGATGGAGAACACCAGATCTTTGGCCTTGGCTGCCTGCAGGCTTGAGGAGACCACGTCTCTGACAGAACTAGGGAGAGGCAGGCAGGTGACGGCGCTGAGCAGCAGACCGGGATCCCGGTCTAGGCGATGCAGGAGGTTGTCAGTGAGGTACTCGGAGCCGGCGAGCAGGCGCCGCAGGTCGTAGTTCTGTTTGCGCTGAAAGATGTGATTGAGCTGAGTGAGGGTGAGCAGACTCACGATCTGGTAGTAGATGTACTGCAGCTCCCGCAGCAACTCCTTCTCTGACTGAGGGGTTTGGGACACGCCCACCAGGACCAGAGGCTTCTTGGTGAGGAAAACCACTTTGCAACCATCTGACACAAGAGTGAAGGTGACCTATTACAGCCCCGCTGTGGCGCAGACATCTCAACAAAGGAACTGCACAGCTGTGACATTCTGACCTGCGTGGATGGAACGAATGATGTTCTTCTCGAGCTTCAACAAAGGACACAAGGGCCATCATCACACCCATGTTGCTGGACAGAGCCTCCTCCGAGCCATAGCGAGTGTAGATTGGTTTTCCGGCCTCACTCAAGACAAACACGTGTTTCCTGTGGCTTCTCCACGCCTCACTGGACATGTCTTCCTCCTTAGATCTACTCTGCGGGGAAAGATCTTTGCTGTGCCGCTCAGGGATGGTTTTCTCTCCCACTAGCCCCTGAGGTTCGTCTTCAGGACGTCCCGAATTCTCCGGGACACCTTCTTGTTCAGCCTCCGCCTCCGCCGTCAGATCTTCAAAAGAATGTGCATGAACAAAAAATGCACTCTTCTGAACAGCACCTGTGGAAGGGAAGAGGCATTGGTGGGTGGAACGTGCGCTGCATTTGATCGTTTGACCTCCAAGATTCATAATTATCTCTTCACCGATGGGGTCAGATAGAAAACAGGCGGCAACTATGTGGAGAAAAGACCCGGAAGGCAGCCCCACCTGGTTCGGTTCCCTCCACCAGACCTGGCGTGGGGCTATCCGCCCTATCGGGGCGCAGGCGGTCCACAGGAGCCAGACTTCCTTTCTCCCATGTCACAGACGGCCGCTGGGCTTCTCCATCCATTACTGCTCCTTAGGTACAGACACACCTGGGCAGTAGGAGGCAATAATGGGACAAAGTTTAACTAGGTCAACTGATGACGTCAGTCCTTTTATAACACACAATTACGATAATATGGAAACCAGTTGCTGGGAAAGACTTTCAACTTTTCACTATCTGGGAAACTTAATTTTCAGTCCTGTCACAAGCAATGCCTGATGTGATACTGAATTGTAACACATTAGGGACTTTAGTCTGGTTTCCCGTGTTTTCTTCTATGTAAAACAACTTTTGAGGCAACTTTCCGTCTCAGAGAAACATATGACACGCTGGTGGATGTCATATGTTCGCCACCAAAGGGGACGAGTCCAGCAGCTAACTTTAGCCTATAGCCATCGCCGTTCCATGCTGGCCGGACTTCGCTCGAGAGCAAACACAGAAAACTCATGACAGTTTCAATTACTTGGAATTCATTACCTTTCATTTCCAGGGTTGTCTGCATTTAAAGGCTGCGCGTTAGCCCGCTTCTGCAGCCGAAGCTAACAAACAGGCGACAAAAGTCTGCGTAAATGCGGAAGTGGGAATTGTGGGACTTGAAGTCGGGGAGGAAAAAACAAACCCCGCCGTCAACACGTTTCATTCGGTGACAAAAATTAAGAAGTGCTGGAATTGAGCCATCATTAGCAAGCAGTTTTGTAACAGGGTGAGTCGTTCTATTGCTGTGTGTGATATAATGTAAAACACGATGTAAATTGAGGAGTTTTATAATAAACTGAGGAAATTTTACGTACAGCATTTGAATGCAGCATAGGGGCGGTACTTGCGTTTGAACGTAGAGCGGCGACGGGCCGTAGCCATTGTGTTTGTTTCATAAGTTTACGGTTTGTGAGTCGTTTTAAACCTGGCCAGCGATGCTATATTCGCTTTAAGGTTATGGATGGTTAGATTATCAACGAAGAAGTGGACACGACCACGAGAAATTCTCTCTAAAAGTAACAGCAATGTACTTTTGGATACCAGAGCTAGCATAGAATGCTAGATCTAGCTCTGGCGTTACACGTTATGCTAAATTCATGCTACTCTGTTAGCAAAACAACCGGATAATCTTTACACATGTGCGGCCTTTGGCAGAGTAAATACCGTCGCCAGAAACTATAGTTCTTTATTTTTTTTAACCGAACAGAGATCTCGCCCCGACGAAGATGCCCATCCGAGCACAGTGCACCATTTGCTCCGACTTCTTCGACCACTCCAGGGACGTTGCTGCCATCCACTGCGGACACACGTTCCACCATGAATGGTAACTTCGCCTCCAAAAGATGGAGATTGTAAAAACACTCACCGACATCTGACCTTTGTCTCTGTCAGTCTTGTCCGGTGGTTTCAGACAGCTCCCACGAAAACCTGCCCACAATGTAGGAAACAGGTAGAGTAGAAAAAGAAAAAGCTTCATTTAACCAGTCTTGTTAAAGGATTTCAAGGACATTGTGTTCTTTGTGCAGGTCAGCACCAGACACATTATAACAAGGCTCTACTTTGACATCGGTTTAGAGGATTCAGGCTTAGGAGACCCGGAGAGCTTGCAGGTACCTTTTTAACTAAAAAATAAATGATATTCTTCAGTCCAGATGTTGTTTGGAGGATTCCGTCGTCAAGAATTGATTTGTTTTATCTTAAAATCGTGTTTCCACCTTCCCCAGAATGAGCTGGATCAAATGAAAGCACATTTCAGCTCCAAAGGTGGGAACCTGGTGTGGCGATCCCGGGACGCTGAGGCGATAAAAGCGGAAACTTCACCTCATCGTGTGTCCCAAAACTTTCCAGAGCGAGACTGGCGAGAAAAGCAGAAGGTGATGGATGACTTGATGGAAACGGTGGAGCTGCAGAGGAAAGACGTGGACAGTTTACAAAAAGACATTCATGCAAAGGAGAAGCTGTGTTCTGCCCTGCGAGTAAGTATCCAGACCGTTTTCTATTTTTATGGAAACCTCAGGACTGTAGCTCGTTTTTAGTTGGAATTTTTGTTCTTTTCCACAAAGAAACAGATGACTTACTTGGAATCGCAACATAATGATGCTCAGGCTGCCAGAGAGGAGGCGCGAAGACTCAGGGTCAAGATGAAAACCTTCGAAAGGTACCTGCTGTCGTTCTGTCGAGGCTGTTTAGAAGGTCGAAATGTCACGAAACAAACTTTCAAAGCTACGCTCGACGGCAGGATCCGTTTTTGTTGCTGTGCATTCATGCTCCCGTCTTGGGTGCAGTCTGGATGTGTTGCTGCAGGGCCAGAGGGCGGAGGTGGAGTCCATGATCACCGACATGGGCGTCGGCCAGGCTGCGGTGGAGCAGCTCTCCATCTACTGCATCTCGCTCAAAAAGTAAGAGCTTTAGGTGTTATCCTGCGTCCAACACCACTGCCCCTGATGACACGAGTGTGTGTGTGTGTGTCCTGTCGTTCTCAAGGGAGTATGATAACCTCAAAGGAAGTCTGAAGGCTTCCAATGACATGTGTGAGAAGCTAAAGAGAGAAGTGCTCACCTCAAACAACAAGGTAGTGTGTGTGGGTGTGTGAGGAGCCGGCTCTTCTGTGTGAGCTACAGCTGCTGTTTTCCTCCAGGTGCACAAAGCGGTGCTGGAAGTGACAAAGACCAGAGAGGACATGAAGTCTCTGCAGACCGACCTGGGCAACGCCGAGAAAGAGATCTGGGTAAGGGAAATGCTCAAGGCCTAACTTAGAGTCCAGCACCAGGAAACTTCAGGCTCTTCCTGAATCTGCCCGCAGAGCCTGAAGAAGAAGGTGGAGTTTCTTCAGAAGACCCTCAGCACGCCCACGCGGACAAACGAGGCGCTCAGTCGACTGGTCTTTGAAAGGTGTCGAGCTGTTCCGTCCCACACCAGCGTGTGTTGGCAAACTGTCATTCACTTTTCTGCCACCCTTTATTTTTTTCTTTCAGCCC
This sequence comes from Tetraodon nigroviridis, assembly GCA_000180735.1. Classification (NCBI taxonomy): domain Eukaryota; kingdom Metazoa; phylum Chordata; class Actinopteri; order Tetraodontiformes; family Tetraodontidae; genus Tetraodon; species Tetraodon nigroviridis. The sequence continues at coordinate 979,548 of CAAE01014528.1, read as the reverse complement.
GGCCCCGTTAGATGTGAAGCAGCCCCACCTCCGCCCTCCCTCAGGTAACGACGACATTGACCTCAACTTGACCTATGACGTCACCACGCCGGACGATGTGGCAAAGAGACGCGCAAAAGTCTCATCCAAGAAGATGCGACTTGACCCTCTGGCGTAAGTTGACTGTGGAAATGTGTGTGTGGATCAGACAAAGCCTTCATTTCTGCAGTGGAAAAGTGTTACATGTTGTAATAAATGACATATTTTCAGGTCATCGTCTTTCAAACGAAGTGAGAAAAACTCAGCAACCAAGGTGAGTGTGTGGTCACCCTGGGACAGTTCTGTTTTGTGGTTCTAAGGAGTTGTCTGCCTTCAGAGCAGGGATGGTGGCGAAGCCATGGATCCGTTTTTTAAGAACTCCCTCCTCTTCCGAAAAAAGGCTTTCGGCAGCATGATGGACCCTCAGAGGAAAACGGGAGTGGTGTGTACCGCGGCCATTTCCTGGTTACCCTGCTTGTGTTTTGGATGATAAAATGTCTTTTTTTTTTAGGTTCAGTCTGGTTACGATGGTTTGGGAGGACGTACCAAATTCATCCAGCCGGTATCCTTTTTTAATGCTCGTGGACGGTTGGAGAAAAGAGAAAAACCTGGTCGGTGATTTAAAAGGAGGCTGGGCGAGGGGGCTGGCCGTTTCAGAGCTGAAATCATCCCGATGGTCCAGCTTTAGGTCATCAAACCGATAATTCAGCTGCTCCTTAACTGAAAACTCTGCTCAGTCACCTTTAGCGGAGATTCGTCCACTGATGAAAGCTAAAAGGAAGAAGGTAACCAGGCCTCCGGCCAAGATCGCTTGCCTGAGTCTGGATAACTTCCTGGAGTAAACCCTCCCCTCAGTGTTCTGGGGAAGCAGGTTTGGCACAAAGAACCACCTGCAAATGGTTCTGCCAGCTCGGCTATATTTATCAAAAAAACGGAACTTTATTGAGACAGCAGGTGCTTTGGTGACATCTAAAAATCTGCCTTTTTTTTTGCTGTGTGTGAACAACTTAATTCTTCAGAGACTGTGAGACAAACATTACACCGGCAGGTTTTTTTTTCCAAGTCTGCCTTTTCACCTTTGCTGCTTTCGGTCTGAAAAGGTATTCAATTATTTTTCTGCACTTATCTTTATGTTGTAGATATTTTTAAGATTTTATAGTGCTGTTGGATGTGAAAAGTCTCATAATAAAAATTTTTTGAAGGTTTTTGTGGGGTCCGCAGCCACTGCTTTGTTAATCTGTGACAGACTTTGTCCACGAGGGGGCAGCGTTTCTCCTCCACACCGACCTGTTTACTCGCTGTCTGCTGAAGGAGAAATTCATTACGTGGTAAAATATGACTAAATTTGTACTAAAACCATTAATGGTCACCAAAAGAACTACAAACCATACTGTTGAATTGGTAATTTTGGAGGAGAAAAAAATTTACAAAAATGAATTCTTTTTTGAGAGAGTTTTGAATATGTTGCTTCGACAAACAGGAGTGGAACCTTTTCCAACCAGGTGGAAGTAGTTAAAATATCTTGATTGAGTGCCTGTTAGTAACTGCCTACAGAACAGTTGTTCATCCCTCTCAGTAATTTGACGTGCAATAAATAATCAGCTTTAACAGTTTTATAAAATGAGACAGTGTGGCGATGCATTCCAGAGATGAGTGATGGAAAATAAAGACCCTACATACGTCACGTTAAAAAATCATCCCTGTACAGAGAGAACAATCCATGCAGTATTTTTTTGAGGCCAGCAAAAAAAAATAAATAAATGACCCCACAGGATTTACATACCAGCAGGACAAAGCAAACCATTTATAATGACTTCTCAGGAAAAGTACTTAAAAACACCTCGTCTCTGAGCTGTAGTGAGTTTGGTGTTTCCATTTTTAAAAAATGTCTGTTCTGTCTCATATTTACTTTCATGCTTTGTCCCAGTTTCTGTAGATCTGAGCCATCTAAATTGGTGAGAGAAACCCCCAGGAGCATCTTTCCTGCTCCACGCATGCAGCGCTTCCACCCACCCGCTCCGTACGGTTGGTGTCACTGAGACCTGTCTGGCTCCATCTTGGACTCCCCGTTCTGTTTGTCGCTGGACTTCTGAGACAAGCGCGTGGACACAGTGGCTGCCTGCACCACTGCTTTGAAGCTGCGCTTCCTCTTCTGGACGTTCTGCTCCGGGTGGAAGATGATGGTGTAGACCTTGGGGATGTAGAGCATGCCCAGGGACACGGTGGCGCTCAGGCTCATGGACACGGTCAGGGTCGTGGTCTGGATGAACATCTGGAACAGATAGGCCACATCTCAGACACAAGTCCATCACACGGTGAGCAAATAGCAGATTCCGGTTTTAACGCTGCAAAACAACGCAGCTTTTACAAGTTTAATCTCAAAAGCACAGTTGGCAGCGTTTCTATGCTGATGAATGTTTAATGACCTGTTGTGTGTACTGTAGGCTTAAAAAAAAGGCTTTATTTATCTCTCTTGCTAGCTGCCTGTCCTCTCACTGAGGGCTTCATGGTAACATTGGGCACCGACTCCTCCTGAGATCAGTTTTTGAAAAATATGAGGCCAAAACATCAAAAAAACCCAGAAAAGTGGTGAATAAATGAAGCCACGTGTGCCATAAATAAGATATATCGGTGCCATAAATTAGTCATCAATCACACAGCAGAGCACCGTCAGGTGTGACGCCAGGATGGTGGAGCCTCCTGTTCCTGCCCTCCTTTCCAGCTCCATTCCGTGACCTCTTTGGCTTGCGTTGGTGCGCTGGGCCAGAGGCCACACGCGCCATCTTCCTCCACGCTGGAGTCAAACAGGTAAATCACCACCTCGTGCACGTGGCCTCACACGAGAAGACGAGAGCTGTTATTTCAATGAGATCGACCAATCTTAGCGTCCATATTTAGCTCCTGAGCCGTGATCAACTGAATAGGGAGGCTACCGGTCGTCCCGGATGTCTGAGTTAATCCGGCCTCCTTTTATTTTCCTCCTTTTCTGCACCTAATTCATTTCCTTTCCTTTCGCAGGAGGTGAAAAGATTTTGAAAGCCCCTCGGGCTTCAATTGTTTCAGCCTGACTGGTTCATAATAAGGATCTCTATTAACCACAGCGCACCGCCCTTTCCCGAATAGGCCTCCGTCATCGTGGTACTTAAGGAAAACGAGCCCCCGGCTACGGAGGCGTCGTCGTGTGAGTACGGCAGAAACCACGCGTTACTGCGACAGGAAGCCAAAGATATAGAGAGATGGAAAGAAGAGCAAAAGACACAGAAATGGTCATTTCCACCTACTTTCTCCGTGGACTGAGCCGTGCCGAAGAAGATGGGCACAAAGGCCAGCCAGATGATGCAGGTGGTGTACATGGTGAAGCCGATGGGCTTGGCCTCGTTGAAGGTCTCCGGGACGCCTCTGCTCTTGATGGCGTACACCGTGCAGGTGATCATCAGCACCAGACTGTAGCTCAGACACAGGATGAGCGACAGGTCCGACATGTCGCACTTGAGGACGCCGCGGGCGAACTCTGGATTTGGGGGCTTCTGCTCCTCGTAGTCGATGATGGTGTGTGGAGGCATCACGCCAAACCAGATGAAGACCCCGAGAAGCTGCGGATAAAGGAGCACGAGCCTGAGCGCTACAGAGGAATACCAGCAGATTGGGCTCGCGAGCGTGCACGTATACCTGCACTGAGATGAGTATGAAGGTGATAATCAGCTGAGAGGTGGGGCTGATAAATTTAGGGGGCGTGACGGACTTCTTCCCCTGTTCGAAGATCCGATAGATCCGGTTCGTCTTGGTGAGCATGGCGGAGTAGCTGATGCACATGCCGAGCCCCAGGAAGAGCCTGCGGAAGGCACACACGGCCACGCTCGGCTCGGCGATCATGAGGAAGGTGATGAGGTAGATGAGGAAGATGCCCGTCAGCAGCACGTAGCTGAGCTCCCTGCCGGAGGCCCGGACGATGGGCGTGTCGTTGAAGCGGACGAAGGTGGCGATGACGCCGGTGGTGGCCAGGATGCCCAGGATGGCCAGGAAGACGGGGATGATGGCCCAGGGGGAGCTCCACTCCAGCTTGATGATGGGCGTGGGCCGACAGCCGGTGCGGTTCTTCAGCGGCCTCATGTCGTAGGGGCACATGTCGCAGGTGAACTCGTCCAGGAGGTACTGGTAGCCGTCACAGAGCTCGCAGTGCCAGCAGCAGGGAACGCCTTTCACCATCTTCTTCCTCTCCCCAGATTCACACGGGAAACTGCACACCGACTCCGGGATCCTGCGGTCGCCGTCGGACCACTGCATCTCCTCCAGCTGGGTGGGTGTGAACAGTCCATCACACAACACACACACACACACACACACACCAGCCACAACAACAGTAGCTACTGACTGTATTTGAGTGACACGAGCGTTCCCGAGGAAGTACCCAGCGGAATATTTACATTGAGTCGGAGGTGGTTGGTCCACTGGCCAATGTGCCTGTAACCAGGGCTGGAGACGTTGGACATCTGGTACTGGAAGATGTCGTAACGACCAGGAGCATCTCCGTTCTCGTTGAACATCACTCCAGTCCCAGCACTCCCTGTTTTTAGGAAAACGGAGATGAAATCATTTGTTCTCACCACAAAAAAAGGCAATCCAGCCCCCCCCCACCCACCCACCCACCCACCCAGCTGAGAAAACGCCCCCTGGTTTGCGCGTGGACGGCGTTGTGCAGCCGAGCGAAAGTGGAGTGCGGGATGCTCTTTAGGTTGTCGTCTGCACAGACAGTCCTTTCAGGATGCTCTGCTCTGCTGCCCTAACATGATGGAACGATCCTCCGGGCCCCTGCAGGCGACTATTCAGAACATCTTTCATTCAAGACGAGGTCACCCAGCAAGAGGGGGCCAGCAGACAGGATGCTCTCATAGAACAGTGTTTTTTTCTTTCCCTCTTCTATAAACTACCTTTTTCATGAAAGGTGCAGATGAAAAGGATCGTTGTGTGTAAGAAAGAGGAAGAGCAGGGAGTCAGCCCTCAGGAAAAAGATATGCTTAGAGGAAGTGTTCCCACTTCTCACTTCAGGATTTAACCTTCCTTTTAATCTTGTTTTCTTTTCTTTTTTTTTTTCAAATATTCCTCCTTTCAAAACTTTTAAGAAGAAGCGATGGAAAAGCAAAAGGCTTATCGCTCACGGCTGTCACGTCCGATTAAAAAGCTGTTGCTCACAATCACATGACAACACCTGATGGAGAGAATTTGGACCATTTTGCAGCAATAGTGCATTTAAAAGTAAACGGTTGAAGACGGCGAGACTTAGAACTTTTGAGAAAACCACTCTCCCTCTGTTTGACCCTGAGTAAAGGAGGAGACAAACAAAGAAGACAGGACAAAGACTTGCTGTCGTTGATGGACGGGAGACGTTCGTGTCTGTGAAAGCTCCCATTGTGTGTGTTGTGTTTGCGTTTGTGTGGGTTGCCTGTTAAAGAAGCAGATCAGGAAGAATCCACAGATGTGGCCTCGCTTCTTTTCTCTTCCAGTCTCCATCTCAGTTTCTCCATCCTCTTTTGTTATTGCTATAAGTGGACGTCTTAGACTTGTGGCTCGGCTTCCTTTGAGCTCTTCTTTTACTAGCCAATCAGAGCGATGCTTCTCCTCCGCTGTTGAACAGTAGAGCTGAGACGAACCGCACATCGAACACGGTTAAATCTCACCGTTAAAATTGACCCCACGGATGTACTGCAGCAGCATCCGCCCTTCCACGGGGTCCATCTTGTCACACACGCCCATGGAGCCGGGACAGAGGTCCAGGTGCATGCTGTGCAAGGCGTGGGCCATGGCGTACACGGCGTCAATCACAAACTGCACCTTGCCTTCCTGTTCGTACTGCGAATCTCGACTGATCCGCTCATCGCCTGGCAGGTGGGAAAGGATTCAGAAGAGCAGCTGGGCGAGGTCGGCGCCGAGTCCGGGCGTCGCCCGCTCACCTGTGCATTTCCTCCGACCGAGCTCGTACTTTATACCCGAGCGGGTCAGCTTACATTTGAAGTCGTCTTCCCAGAATTCGGCGAACCAGATGTTCCTTCTGTTGTTCTCGAGAGATCTCGAGGTGAAATACTGGTCGAAACCTGAGTCAGAGCACAAAGAAATGCTTGTTTGTGGCTGAAAACACAAAGACAGAGACTCCGGTTTCCTCCTTTTAGGTGACAGGATGAAAATATTGCTTGCAGACTAGTAACATCATTAATTTCCGCTGCTGGGTCGATATTGGACTCATCAATCAATGTCAGCCGCTGCTGCGATCATAGATAAAGTCTCTGACTGGAGCGACTGATTCCATCGGTGTGGAATATTTCTTATCGATAGGCCCGGTCGGTCTACCATCAATGGAGGCCCTTTTGGGAAGGATGGTGACGGCGCCTTCGGCCACGTCTTCTTGATCTTGAATGGGGGAGATTTTGGCCCCCCAGCTGTCTGAGCCCACAAACAGAAAGTGGCCGGTCAGGTTGGACTTTTTGGCAGCCTGCAGCACTCGTCTGAAAGAGGACAAACACTGGGATTATCCCACTGGAGCCCTGCGGCACAGTGATGGCTGGTGTTCTCAGAGCCACTCACTTGATGTCGTCCTCGTTGGCGAAGATGATGACCCCACGAGCGTTGGAAGTCTCCATCAGCCTCTTGATGATCTTGTCGAACTCCCCTGGTTTTGGTTCTCTTGGGATCTTTATGGATTGTGCAATACAGAGACCCCCTGAGGCAGAAACACGGGCTCTGTGATTTTTCCGTCTTTTTTGCAGACTCTAAAACCAATCATTTCAGTACCACTAACAAAAAGCTGCATCCTAGCTTGTTGGCAGGTAGATCCAGAGAATCTCCTTTCCATCGGCCTAACTCTTTTCCTATCAGTTGTACTGAAGCCACCCCTCAGGAGGCCAGCGTTCCATCTCATATCCAGGGAGGCTAACATCATAAAGATGTCCCCCCCCCACCCCGGGAGCTGCCAGTCAGACCCTGAAGGTCCAGATCCCACTGATTTGGCCCCGGGAAGTCACTCATCCTCAGCTCCTCCGGCTCATCGTGTGTATGATGACATACACAATTTACTTATTTCATTACACAGAGAGAAGCTGCACAATTACTTGCGATCCGAGCAAGCTATCGTCCAACCAATCAATAGGACTGACAGCATGATGAGAGTGAGGATTCCCCAGCCACATTCTCAGTTTGCTTTTTGGATCATATCCGCTGACCGATGATCCGTTTCCTGCAGAAATCATTAAAGATCACTAATTTATTCATGTGAAAGGGGTTCCTCGGGCTTAGGTAGAAAATTGAATTGGATTGAATAACTCAGTTGAATTTCGGATATTTTGAGAGTCGCGGATTTGAAACGTCTCGTAGCAGACGAGTGTGTGCAGGTCTGATTTGCATCCGCCGCCGTACGACTACACCCGACCTGCTTCTCTGGATATCTGCTGGAAGGCGTCGACGCCGCTCTCTCCGTAGTTTCCCTCGGAGGCCAGCGTGGAGACGTAGTTCCAGCCCATGGCCTTGACTATGTCCAACATGGCCTGGGCCTGGTAGGAGTCAGGAGGCACCACGCGGGAGAAGAACTCGTAGCGGCTGTTGTCGCTCAGCTCCGGGGCGGTGGAGGCGTAGCTGATCTGAGGGATCTGAGAAACAGGGGCGGTTCAGTGGTCGCGGAAAGGTGGAGGGGAAACACGTGCGTCCCGGTGAAATACAGATGGTAGCAAGCGTGGGTGGAAATGCATTTGTTTAGAATAAAATGGACCAGAAGATTAATTTAGCGGTGTGCTACTTTTTAATGACTGTCTCCACCCTGACCCTGCTAATACCGGTGCCCCCAGCGTGGCTTAGCATCGGGCCCTCTGGAGATGACGAGGAGAGAAAGGTAGACACAAGGGGTAGAGAAGGAGAGAGGAACGAGAGAACCATTTCACAGATTATCTAGAAGGATTATAGAGGTTTTAGTCAAATTACATTAAGCACAGAGGGAGAGACAGAGATCAAGAGACTAGAAAAAGGCTAGCATTTCTCAGCTGTAAGCCATACAATATATTTAATTCTGATAACCTCAGGCAGCTTCTCTTTGACACGCCCATCACTTTGATGGGGGAGTCAACTCCATTAAACTTGTAATTAACCGGTCGGCATAAACGAGAGCAAACTTAATCAAAGCTGCGGCTTACCAACACTGCGGCCATGTCTGGCGTTCGTCTCCACAGGACGATCTGTGGCAGCGCCGCGCCGTTTAGTGCTTTAAAATGTATAATTAACAAAATGCTTAATGCTCTATGAATATTAAACCCAGAGAGGTGGTCTGCCATTCACTTTTTCAAATCAATGGACCGTATCAGTGACACGGGTATCGATTACAATCGAGCAACTGTTCTCGCCGTGACTGAAACTGGGCAGGAAGAGGAAGCAGCGGTCCTCTACCGGCTGAACAATGCTCATTATTCTTTATTCTTCAAGTATAAAATATGACCTCAAAACGAAATCGCACAGACAGGCTAAAGATGATGAGCGTGCCCTTTTGCAGAGGTGAACAAACTGAGGCCCGGGGGCCACATGTGGCCCAATGAATTACTTGATCTGGCCCAATTCGCAATCATCTCTCTAAAAGTCAGGTTAGGAAGGTCGTCAGCTTGATTGGCTGGAAAAAAGGTTCCGTTTCTCAGTTTCCTGCATCACCTGGCCAACCCGTTGACCAAGAGCTAACACCCAGTGTGGCCCTTCAGGCTAAATAATTACCAATCCCGTTTGCGTGTGTGTGTGTGTGTGTGTGTAGCTCTGTGTGTGTATATATGTATTCATATATGCTGGCTGCACCTCTGGCACCTCTGTCCCGGCTCAGAGCAGATGTTCAGAGCGCGGAGAACGGCGGTCGGCAAGCGTCGGCGGTGCAGAGGGCAGCACATATGGCCAGTAGGAGTAAGCACACCATTTAGCTAAATCTGCAGGCCAGGCCACAAGTTGCTGTCATTCTAGAACCAATGTCATTCCGTCACGCTGATGCTCTATTTTCAGCTCGGGGTCCTGAGCTGCTGAGAGGGGCTTAGCGGAGGTGGGGATCTGTAATGCCCCAGCCAACATCTGCCTTGGATGCCGGCTCCAAGGCAGCTCGGCCCTCAAGAATGCAAAATTCACTTCCGACCAGGTTCGTGCAAAACTTATTCAGCCAATTTTACTCCGACTGGGAGATTTTTCTAGAGGTCTCCAGAGTTCTGTGGGTAAGTCCACCGGAATATGGCCTAATGTGGGATTAACAGATTCACTCCTCCATTACTGATATGAGCAGCGTAATAAATTATCACAGGTCAATCAACAACTGCCGTGAACACGTAGCTAAGGATAAGCCTGCCAGCGCCTCCGCTGACAAAGGATTGGAGCGCCTGCATTCATCAGGACCAAAATCCATTCAAATTATGAATCGTGTGTCATCGGGGCAAATACGTGTCAATACGTGTGCACGGATGTGTGTTTCCTGCTGTCTGTCGCTCCAAACTCTGCTAATGTCAGGAATGTAGCTTCAGATTTGCCCCTAAAGAAGCCGGCAGCTGATAAACCAGCGGCTGGTTCTCCGAGAGGCTCCGGGTGCTGCTGACACTGGAGGAAAGACTCACCGCAAACAGCCTGAGAACGTTGGCCACCATGATGGACACGGAGCTGCCCGAGGCGCCGATGACTCCCACCACCCTCTCCGGTTTGGGGATGATGGGCGGCTCGCCGTTGGAGCAGCGCACGTCGGAGTTGTCCTTCTGGATGAGGGCCTGCACGAAGGTGAGCGACTGCTCCAGCGCGTAGGTGTCTCTGGAGCAGGTGTCCAGGATCCGGGCCCCCAGCGTGATGTTGGGCAGCAGCTCCGGGTCACTGTTGATCTGATCCAGGGCGTACAGCATGGCCTCCAGGCGGTGGATCCCCTTTTCCTTCTTGACCTCCCCACAGGGCACCCCGGCGGGACCCCGGGAGTGCACGGGGAAGAGCCCCCCTAAGGTGATGTCCCCCTCGATCTTGATGGACTGGGGCTGCGCGCCCTGCTGAGCCCACGAGCCGGGCCCCACGCCGACCAGCAGGACCCACAGCAGCCGGACCCACGGCGGGTATCCGGGAGGCGAAACAAGGGACGGGTGCAAGTCTGTTGCCATGGCGATGGCCAGCACAGGTACCAAAGACACCAGGCCACTCCCTCTACCTCGGACACCTGAGGACAGTCAGACACAGGGACGTTAAGCTGTGTCCAATCTTTATTGCTCCTCTTTTTATTGTTATTATTATTCATTTCTCTAGGTTTTAATTCACCAAAAGATAAAAAAAAGATGCACGATTGTTTTCTGCAACCGTTTTACATGCCGCTAATTGGTTCTGGACCTTTTTGTCCAAACGCAGGCTTGGACCACGAGGACGCTGGAGTGCAGATGTTAGCTAGCTGTCACGTGAGTCCGGGTGAAGGTTGGAGGCTTTTATGGTGCCGTCGGAGCAGGATGGAAAACACTATAAATTTTGCACAACAGGGACCATCAGGGCGAGCTTGGTGGAATTTCATGCTCCAAAAGTTGGAACACGGAGGGAAAATTTTATCCGCATGACAACATTCACACGTAATAGTTAACTAAAATGGAATAAAAAAATAAATTTGTGTTTTTAATCAACATTAAGGCTGCTGTCTCGGAAGTTGTGGCTTTTAAAAGAACATTTCCGCATATTTAGAGTCTTTAATTGGAGATTTTAAATGGACAAACTGTTGCTAAGAGGTTTGTTCATCGTCATCCGCATCGAGCAGGACTTTCTCCTCTCTTACCTGTCCATTCTTCATCGACCAGCCTTGAGATGATGAACCCCAGGAGCCCGGCCACGGAGGCCCCCGTCCATGGTCCCAAAGCTGCCTCTAGGCTAGCGGCGCGGCGCTTCTCCCCTCACCACGGCTAAATCCTCTGTCATTTCAGGATGCACTCTTAGAAATCAGCACAACTCCCAGGAAACAAGGATGAGGAAAAGAAAGAGTTTGGACCGAAAAAGACAAAATGGAAGCTCCCGACTGCTGAGTTCAGCTGTTGGTATCATGGCAGAAAAGTGGAGGGAAAGAGCAACATTACGGCAGTGAGATTCTACAAATCACTGCCAAATCCTTTAAAAGCTCCCTCTCTCTCTCTCTCTCTCTGTCTTTCTGTTTTTCTCTCCCCCTCCCACTCTCTCCCTCCCTCGCTCTCTCTCTCTCTCTCCCTGCTTGTTCTCTCGCTGCACTAATGGCTACAGATTGGGATTATCATGCAGGCATCTGTGAAGAAAGCAGCAGGAGGACGAGCGCATGTTCTTTTTTCTTTTTTTCCCCTCGTGCATCTGGACCAAATGCAGCAAACCTCTCCACCCCCACCCCCACCCCCCACGCTGTGGTGGAACTCTGTCACTTTCAGAGATTAGATTTGATTTGTACGGTCCCGGCGAACACACACTCACGCACACACACTCCACACACACCTTTCAATGCAGCGGTGGAGAATTTCAGAGCGCCAGATAGGTTTGTGCAGCACAGAATGCGGAGGGATTAGATTTATTATTTATTAGATTAACTCGGTGAAAGAGATGCCCCTGGATCAGTTTGCAGCCTTTTTGTCTGTCAAATAGATTCTTGGAGATGTGATTAGCGCCGCCGCCCATCAAACAGCGAGGCTTCCATCTGCTGGCGCTGCGGAAATAAAGCACGAAAGACAAGCCAGAGGTTCCCACATCGCATTACCTTTCATTTCAAGTTGGTATATTAGAAAAATCAGAGGTTTTCTGATATAAAACGTGGGTGGGAGTTGCTAAACTAGCCCAGGAACACAGATTTCTCCAGGCCGTCTTCCACTTTGGTGTACTCCAGGTGGGACTTGAAATGCTGGCTCCTGTATTTGGGGCTGTTGCGGATGTATTCCAGGTAATCGGGGCTTCCGGGACAGATGACGTTGTCTGCCAGCAGGACGCTGCCTTTCTGGAGAAGGCCACATTCCTGAAAAGGATAGGAAAGTCAGGAGGAGAGGCTGGGAAAGAGCGTTTGGGAAAAGGAGCGTGAAACCTGCCTCCAGGAGCTTGGTGTCAGGGAGGTAACGATCCTTCCAGTGATCCAGGAACACCAGATCGAAGGATTTCACCCCAAACTTCTCCTTCATCAGGGGGATCAAGTCACCTGACGACCCTTCGACTAGGTGGACCTGCAGGTCAGCGTAATCAGCCCCGGCTGGCAGATCTCACACTCGCCATTATTTAACTTTCCATTTGACTGGATGAGACAATCGGTCATCTACCTTCTCCTCCAACCCCGCCCAGGCAATGACTTGACGAGCAATCAGAGCAAAGTCTGGGTTGAACTCCAGAGTAATGAGCTTTGCGCCGGGTGGAAGCAGCGTGGCGATGCGCACGGTGGAGTAACCGCAGTAGGTGCCCAGCTCCAACACGGTGGCCGGACTGACCTCAGACACCACCGAGTCCAAAATACAGCCTGCGGACCGGAGAAAACACTCGATTCAGAATTCCACTCATGAAAGCAGTCGTAAAAAGGCCACCTGTACCTTTTTCGTCCCCCACATTCATGGCCCACTCGGTGTGTCTGCAGAAATCATCGATGGCTCGGACCACGCTGCGAGGGTCCCCTCTAGTGGCGGTCCTCCGAACTGCACCCAGCAGCCTCTGAATACACAAGAAGATGAACAGAGAGACTCCTGCAGGGCTTTTGTTTGGATTCTAAGATGTTTTCACTCCGTGGCCCTCTCCTCTCCTCCCTTCTCTCTCTCTCTCTCTCTGTCTTTCTGCAGGTCTCCCGTCTCCAGACCTTCACGCTGACATTGGCCTCCCTGGTTCTGGCTCTGGGTTTCTGCCTCTGAAAAGCACCTAGAGATAACTGGAGGGTGCTGGAGCCGAACCTGCGGACGCGTGGATCGGGTCAGGACATCCAGCATCCTCTCCACGATGACGTCGTGCCACAGGAGCGCCAGGCCGGCGTGATGCTGCACCAGGGCCGGAACCAGCCACCGGTACAGCACGTACAGCAGCGCAGCGCCGCCGCCGCAGCTGCAGAGCAGCGTCAGCCACATCTGCGGGGCAGAGACGGTCCCGTCAGCACGGCGGCTTCAGAACATCTGCGTGAGAGAAGAGGCGGCTCTCGTCTCTCCTCTCTCCTTTTGTGCTGAGCTAATGAAATGGGTGTTTACGATGCAGCTCCTGCGGCTCAGAGGTGAATAAATCCCTGCGGAATAAAAACCCACCGAGGTTCGGGCTGGAAATTTACAGGAATCCTCATTTTCTTCCACCGTTTGCAAAAATAAAGCGCACGTTTGCTGCAGATGCTTTTTGGAGGCATCATTTTTGTTTTTTTATGTAATTCCCAGTAGAAAAAACCCACACCCTTTAAACAAACACACATCTAATTATTTGCTTTGGGGTTTTTTTGGTTTGTTTTCTATATGACAGCAAACTCGTGACTTCTTCTCGGAATCCTGATGAGATGAGGGGAAGAAAAGGAATAAAAGTGGATCAAAAACAGCAGAAAGGAAGCTGGGAGCAGCATCACCTGGAGAAGCGGCAGAGGTTGAGGTAATTCGTTCTGATCCGGAGTTTGAGTTGCGTGGCAACAGACGGAGGCATAAAAGGCGGAATATGTGACCTCTGACCTTTACTGTAGGTCCACCCTGGAACAATGTGGACATAGTGGCGCAAAAGCGCAGAACACGTGATTTGATCAACGCGTTTATCATTACGCGTCGTGCAAAGACGTTACGTGGAATTCCAAAGTTACCAAAAAAAATCATCTAACGCGATGATGTCACATTTAAAACATTTAAGATAAGAATTCCTTTTGTTCGGGACGGCTGGACACGTGCCCGACGCGGGTGCGCGGACGCTCGTGTTTGCTGTTCCCTCATTCACAAAGCCCATATTCCCAACAGTGCTAATCCAGAATTATAAACGCGTCATCTGGAAGCCGCGCAGGCATCTGAGAGCTCGTCGGACCGGAGGAAAAGACTCACGTCGGGAGGCAGAAGCGCTCCGCGTCCTCCCGTCGGTGCCGGAAGGTCCGTGGAGCCTGGAATCCTGCCTGGGTCGACCGCCAAACGCTACATAAACACATCAAAAACTCCTCCCTCTTTTCTTCCGTCGCCCCTCGCAGAGCCCTGCAAAATGGATTCAAGGGATTCAAGGGATCCAAGGGATCCAAGGGAGCGCGAAGACGGACGCGCGCGTCAACGAGCGCACCCACAGGTACCTCTGACGCGGAAGTTGCTGCTGGTTCATCCACCTTCCCACCCAGGTTTATCTCTGCTTGTGATGCAAATTTAAAGTCCATCGCGTTTGAACGTAAACATCCTCCTGGGCTGGTTGATCCACTTGGCTTGTCACTGCCTCCAAAGGCTGATTCTTCTGTTTCCCTTAAAACCAGACAGTTTAGATCAGGCATGGGCAAACTACGGCCCGGGGGCCACATGCGGCCCGTTAAACGTTTTAATCCGGCCGCCGAACTTGAAAAAATTAAATGACAGTAATTTAAAAAAGGCACATTTTTTCATTTGATTTTCAGTGTTTTCAGACTCATTCCAAAGTCAGATATTTTGTTGTCATGCTTTTCTTCATTTTCATTTGAAATTAAATCACGTTTTCTCCATATCCCAAGATGTGTATTTTTTCTCCAGTGAGGTGGGGTACCGAAGCACTCCATCCATCTGCTCCTGCTCCGGCCCCTCTGTCAAACGTTAGAACCCATTGTGGCCCACGAATCAAACAGTTTGCCCTCCCCTGGTTTAAATAAACGGTCCAGTGATCACTGTACTTCTATCTCTACGAGACTGTAGTTTTAAAAGTTTGCTGTCTATGGACTTATATGTCGTTTTTATCTATCTATCTATCTATCTATCTATCTATCTATCTATCTATCTATCTATCTATCTATCTATCTATCTATCTATCTATCTATCTATCCATCTATCTATCTATCTATTATATCTCTTCTGGCTGACAAGAAATAGTTTTTTGTCTTTATTGTCAAATGTTTTGGTTAATAAAAACTTCAATTTAGTTTTGTTGAATGTAAATGCATCATAAATGTACAACAATCCAAAATAATAATAATAATAACAGTAATAATAATAAGAAAAAAGATGGCATGTGAATGAAAAATGCTCCGATGAACAGTCCCGCGGGCTGAGGCTGGTTCAGGCTGCTCGTCTGTCTCTAGGCGGTCACCCAGGGGTGCTTCAGACACTGGGCGGCCGTGGCTCTTCTCTCGGGCAGCGGCTCCAGCATGGTCAGGAGGAAGGAGCTGAACTGGGAGGCGTCTTCCTGCCGCCACTCGTACTTGTCCAGCAGGATCTCCAGTAAGCTCCAGGGCTGCAGCTTGGGGATGCGCCGTAACTGCCCTGCAGAGGACCAACCTTGACTGCCGGGGCCGTTTTCATGGTAACCAAGAGCGAGACCCACCCAGATTTACCCTTGCGGTTGAAGTATCGCTTGGCGTTTCCTCCTGAGAGTGCGAACTGGGACGGGAGCGGTCCCAGCAGCTCCATGATGTGAGCGATGTGGTCTGAAAGGAAGAGAAGGATGAACTGCCACAGACGCGGAACCATCCAGCACCAAAGGCGAGCCTCAAACCTTCTTCCCGGGAGAAAGTGGCCCCCGCTTGGGGGTCAAACAGATAGTCCCCTGTGGCCAGTTCGAAAGCCTGAAGGCAGCAGAAAACCACAGGTCAAGGTGACGACGGGGGGACGTCCGGGACGAAGTCCAACCCACCATGCAGGCGGCGCTCCAGATGTCAGCCGGCGGGCCGTAGTCGGCGCCGATCAGAACCTCCACCGAGCGGTACTGGCACGTCTGGATGTCCTCTGTGAAGTGTTGGTGCTGGGGGGACGGGGACGGGGACGGGGACGGCGGGGGGGACGGCGGGGGGGACGGGGGGGGGGGGACAGGGGGGGACACACATTCTGTTTACACCAAAACGTTGACAGAGAGTCACCGCGGCGCTTCGGCGTCCCCACCACCCAGCAGGCGTTCCCCAGGTCCGCAATCTTGACGGCAATTTTATCAGCGTTCTGAGGCTTCAGCAGATCCAGGGGCCGAGCGGGGTCCCGGGCCCCTGCAGCTGGGGACAGCGACGCCGTTACATGTTGTATTTGAGGGGTAAAAGGTGCTGAAGCTAGAAGAGGCTGACCACGGGGGGAGGACGGCGCAGGAACCCGCCCGCTGAGGTCGGTCCAGGAGCCGACGGCGTCCAGACGCTCCCCCAGCAGGAGCGTGTGCCTCTTCAGCAGCAGCGGAGGACCTTTGACCTCCGACAGACAGGTGGAGCTGCGGGAGATGGAGGGACCGGTGACCTCGGACACATCCGCTCCGTCTCGCTGAAGGACAGACGCGCTCAGAGGTCTTCGTCGGCTCCTGTCCTTCCTCGCCAGACGCTTCAGGGGGCTCCTGGAGGCTTTGCTGGACTGGAGATGATATAACAGCAAATCCAACATTAAAGGCAAACGGGAATATTCCAAACGCCCAGAAAGGTGAAGCAGGACAGGAGGACTGGGGGACACAAAACCAGGTTTTATGACTGTAATTCAGTCCTCAATCCAGTCCTGCATGATGCTTCTAGATCTGATTCCAGATTTCCTTACCCACTCTCCCAGAGTGTGGAAAAGCCCACTCAGCTTCCCCAGTAAACCGGTCAAACCCTTCAGAAACACCGCAGGGTCAGAATAACGATGAAAGGTCAAAGTTCTGCAGGTGAAAAGGTGCTAAAAATTCACTCACCCGTTTTTCTCTGTTGCTTCTGTTTGCTGGCAGGAAGCGAATGTTTGAGACAGCAAAAATAACCAAAACGACACAGAAAAAAGGGGAAAACCCACACGAGCTTCCAAACGGAGGCGTCTCTTGTTCGAGCGGTTCGGAATCAAAGCTCCTCCGTCTGATACCTTCTGCCTGGGGGGGCAGCTGCCACAGTTTGGTGTCGGCCGCCAGGTTCCCGACGTCGGCCTCGTCCACCTTCAGGAGGATGTTTTCCGGCTTGATGTCCGTGTGGATGATCCTGCATTTAGTGTGCAGGTAGTCTAAACCCTGCAGGACCTGCAAGAAGGGATAAAAGAAGAAGAAGAAGAACTGAAGTCACGGCCCAGCGTGTCTAACCGGGGACAGGAGGAGGAGAGGGAGGAGGGAGGCCGCCCGCCGGTTGGAGGGAGCACCTGTCTGAGGATGTTCCTCACGCAGGCAGCGGGAGGCCCTGTAGTTGGACCTGATGATCCACCTCAGCAGCTGGTGGTCCCAGCACCTCCAGAACCATGCACACGTCTGCTGGAGTCAAGGAGCTTCTTGGGATGGAAAGATGGAAAATCCTCTCCCAGCCGGTTCTGGGGGGGGGTCAGGTGTTTAAGGATACGCTCCCCGTTCTCTCCAGCGATCCGGAAATCATCGATGAGGTGCACGACCCTGTGGCGCTTCGGGTCTTTGGGGTCGCTGTCCCTCACCTGAGGGCAGGAACGCGCTGAATCAACGCAAGCAAACTCTGGTCACGTGACCTTGGAGCGTTGCCGGCTCACTCACACATTTGAGGAGCCTGATTTCATCCAGCGCCGTCTCGGTAAACGTCGGAGCGTCCGCACCACCTTCAGAGCCACGAAACATCTGCTCCTGCATCCAAGAGCCGCGGCGGCGCGTTCAGCCTCCAGCAAAGGGTTAGGGTTAGCCAAAACGCTACTCACCTCATGTCCCAGCAGAGCCACACGGTGGAGAAATGACCCCACCCCAGCTTCCTCACCACCTGGTACCGGTCCACAAACACCTCCCCAACCTCCACGCGGTAATACCCACCTGCAGCGTCCAGGAGAAAACGATGATGCAAACAGAGCCGAGAGAAAAATGTGAATACTGACACCAGCCCGAAGGCCTCCATGCTGGAGCGCTCACCAATGCCGTAGTCTGCAGGGTTCTCCTGCTGCTCCTCGAACCCCCCCGGAGGCTCGTGGGGACGGTTGTGGACGGGCCCGCTGGACGGACAGACGGCTGCGGGTCCTCCCGTCCTGTCCGGGGCCGTCTGCGGCCCGTCGGGCCGGTCTGAGGAGCTGTCTGAGCTCAGGGCTGATATGGCAGCGGCGTACGAGGACGACATGGTTGACCGGAGCTGCTGCGGAGAGGAAACCACAGGAGAGACAGCTTCCGTCTGCACCTCTGGACGCTTCCTCCTGCTTCTCTGTGCTTTTATTCTGGAGACTCTGTGCAGCTCCAGCAGCGTGTGTCTGTATTTTTAGTCCGCGAACGGCCTGTCGGTGTGGAGCACCGCCGACCCCGGCCCGCCTGTAACCGATCCCTCCCTCTCAGTCGTGTGTGAGTTGTAAACATGCTGGTTCTTTAGATTGTCCCATCTAATCCAGTCTGCTTCCACCTGACATTTTAGGCTTGAACTCAAAACCTGAAAACTTGCATATTAGGAGCCAAGTCATCACAAGAGACGAGCAAAAAGAACTGACTGTTTTACACATATACATACATAAATTTGGTACTTTTCCCCAAAGCTTCACACAGCACATGACTTTTATTTTGAAGGGTTTCACAGAAAGTTGAAAGTTTCTGACTTTATTATCTTCCACTTCCTAATAAAGCTGGACAAGACGTCCACTTACCGCCGAGCTCGTCCACGTTCGGTGTTTGCAGGGCGGCGAACGGCTGCAGCCTGAGGCGAGTTCCTGAGCCAGGGCGTGTGACGGGCCCCCCACCCCGGTGCCCACCAAACACCCCACCCAGGAATAGAAGCCTCCGGCTGCTGGTTCTATTCCTGGCTTTTTGACATTTATCACTATGCTGCTGCCAGCTCTTTTTCCAGAGGTGGAACTGGGCCGGTTCGCTCCTTTTGGTTTATTTTTTGCTTGTGGAATTTGCATAAAGATACACTAACTGGACAGGTTTTATCGGCCTAAAAATAACCCCAATAAACAAACACAATGACTTGAACATGACACTTTATTGAGTCGAATGAATGCGCGTCCTCATACATACAGTATAGGACAGGCTACGGTTTATAGGCCTGGCTGTAGAGACAGGTGATAGAGAAACAGCTGCACTTAAATATTAAAAAAATAATATCAATAATCAAACATCATCACAACACACAGCTAAATAAAATGCCTGTTTGGGTTTTTTTTTAAACACAGGCTACATTTAGTTAGCTACAAAAAGTTATAGCTTCATAAATATAATATAGTTTGTTTCTCAGCTAAATTTATATCCTTTACTTTCAGCTTACAGAGTACAGTAGTGTATATGAAAAATACATTTATGGCCCCCACGTGCACAGAAGTTTGGTCTTTGATTTCGCATCAGCTGATGGCAGAAACCTGAAAGACTGTGTGCTACAGCTTTAGAACGAAAGACAAAAGCTCACTGATGACAACATAACGACCTACATTCAAACGAGGCCCCAAACTGGAAACAGACTTCTGATACACGAGACAAATACTTCGGCTTTACTGAGGATTTCGTTAATTATTCTACTTTCAGTTAAGTCTACATCGCAGCTAGTGAGATCTGGATTACAAATATATCTCGTTATTATACATAGCTCTTTTTTTAATGCTTTTTTTTTTAAAAAACATGGAAACACAAACATGAAATGAGTTGAATCCCCTTCACATATAAAATAAAAATCAGCCAGCAGGAATTCTGATGAACAAATGCAAAGATGTGAGACCTGCTCACACCTTCCAACTGCATCGGTTCTCCTCCTCCATCATCTTCGCCCCGAACCGCTCCTCCCCCATGAAACGCTGCCTTCGCTAATATTAAAGATTACATCGTTAGCACAGGAGTAAAATACCGGCATGAAATGCACCCACACTATTTACACACCCACGCTTGGTTAGACCTTCGGTAGATGTTAGGAAAATAAACCCTGTCAAAGACTTCCCACCGCCCGCGTCTTTCTTTTGAATTAAGGCTTAAGATGTTCTTAAAGTGCTCCGTACGACACCGAGTCCTCCGCAGCGTACTGCACGTAAATGCATGTCACACAGTCGTGCTACAGCCCTGGGGATTCTCCTGCAACCAGGGCCGAAACGGCTACATTAGCGAGCCAGAACAGCGAAAAACAGACTAAAACAATCACGACGAGGACGAGGACGTTCTCTCTGGACCCGACCAGACTTCTGCCCCATCACTGATACAACCGAATCCTGAACCCACAAACACAAACAGCACGTCAGAGTAAATCCTGGTTAAGGATTTCAAAAATGAGCACCTCATCGCTAGTCTGGCGTTGAGACTTTCAGGCACTCCTGTCCGCTACCCTGGTCCCAGGCTGCTCCTTTAGGGGACTTGAACTCGGACGCAACATCACCGTCAGCGGAAGACTGAGGCGTGTGTTGTTTCACACCATTTACACACACACACACACACACACACACACACACACACACACACACACACACACACACACACACACACACACACACACACACATACACGCCCTTAAAGATCTTTTTATGGCACAAGATTGATGGGTTTTATGTCTGAGTCAAATCAGTTAAAATACGATTCCTATGGGTGTTTTGGGGGGTTTAAGGAAGGTGTTTACTGCTTGTATTGAGCCAAAACTGCATGAGTGTGTTTTCACGGGTTAGTCGTCCACACGAGAGAAGCCTGAAGATCCCGTCCAGGTCAGAACACACTGAACCCACGAAGGCACCTTCATGTTCCAGGGCTACAGCTGGTTAGCGACACCAGTCTCTTTCTGATGAGGTTGCCATGTTTTGCTTTGCTGCTGAGGTCACGTTAAATCAACATGTCTGTGTGTGTTTGTGTGTGTGTGTGTGTGTGTGTGTGTGTGAACTGCTGGAGACTGAAGAGGAGTTTTTGATCGCACACAAGAAAAAAAAACAACAAAAAAAACAAAACATACGACTGGAGAAGAACGCGCTGAAGTGGCACGTCGGCAGAAAATAATGAAAATATTTGGGATGAGATTTAAACACAACACTTTTATGAGGTTATAATCTCTGTAAACGCCCCATAAAACCAAATAATCTGGACTAAAAAGATCAACCACAAGGTTAAAGACGAGAGGTTAAAGAACGATACAGTTGAATCACCTCCGGCAGTCAGAGAGCAACTTAGAAGGATGAGTAAAGCTACAGGTGTGTGTGTGTGTGTGTGTGTGTGTGTGTGTGTGTGCGTTCCGCTGCTTAGACCAGTGTTCCTGGGTCTGTACTGGGTTCTGCTGGGGTCCCTTCCTGCACCTGTGAAGGAGGAGTCTCCTGGTAGAGCGAGAACTCCATCGATCTGTCGGGGAGACAAAACCACCAATTAGAGCTTCTAAATCGGGTCAAGTTGAGGACAAACGTGCACCGATGGCGAGAGGGCCCAGGGGGCGGCTCCGCTGACCTTCCATGGAGCGGGTGACCATGGAAGCTGGCTGATTGTGGAATCTGGGATCTGTGGAGGGTGGCTGTTTCGCCTTGAGCAGACTGGGCCTGGTGCACCAGCGGGTGGGGGTGCGAGAGGCGAGAGATGCCCGCCTCCTGACCTTTGGGCGCGGTGGGGTATCCCAAGGCGTTCCGCAGGTACCAGTCCCTCAGGCCCTCCAGAGCGAGGGCTTTGTGTAAGCTCCGCGTGGAATCTTCTGGAGTCGGGAGGGAGTACTGCGGCGGTCTGCGGCCGAAGGGGGCGCCGGGTAGGTCCGTCTGGTAGGGGTGGAGGTTGGGGATGGAGGACGTGGTGGTGCCGGGGGCGGGGGACTCGTAGGCCGACAGCAGGATTGCGTCCTGGCCGTGCTGCTGCAACGGAATAAACGGTCCGCAAGATTTGGTTCTGGTGACTTTGACCCTGCGCACTCGGCCTGCGAGCCCCGGAGGACCATGGGGCTGTACGGAGGCGCGGCGCTGGGGAGGTGCACCTGAGAGTGTGAAAAGCCATTGGTATGAGGAGGGGCCACCACAGCGGGGGACCAGGGAGAGGACAGGTCCTGCCAGATCCGGCCGGTGGACTGGTACAGGTGCTGCTGCATCCTCTGCTGCTTCCCCCAGATGTAGTCCATCAGCAGCTCGTTGTAGCCGCCCCCGGCCCCTCTGCCCCCCATGGACAGGCGCATCTTGGCCTGCTCCACCGAACCGTCTGCGTGCCTCTCCGGGCTGCCCAGGTGAATGTGTCTCAGCTTGCCGTCCGTCAGCGTCTCGGAGCTCTTATAGGGGCCTCCTCTAGGGGGCATCCCGTTTCTGGGCACCGGATCGTCCGGGAGGCTGGATCTGTCCAGCAGGGCCTCGGAGCTGTTGCTGCGCCGGGCCCGGGAAGCGTAGGGGCAGCTGCGGAGGTCGGACGAGCCCTCCTGGGCCAGGGGAACCATGTAGGGCACGTCCAGGCTGCCGGACCACTGCTTAAAGCCGTTGCCACCTGGCGCCTCGGACCTGTGAGAGAAAAAGGCGGAATATTTCAAATCCGGAGCTCCGGCGCTTCCCCGGGGTGAGGAAAAGCAAGGCAAAAGCATCACAAGCGTGTAATTCAATTTTACAGAAAATCACTTAAATTGGGGGACGGTTTAATGTTTAAAGACCAAATGACGGGTTCGAGCCGGCGCTGGGAGCCGAACATGACACTAATCATCCCCAAAGCCCCGCACCTGCGCCTGCATGCAGCAAAGGCCTTAAGCTGTTTTTAACCAGGAGGGAGGGAGGGAGGTAGGAAGGGAGGGAGGGAGAGCTGCTGGGCTGCTGAAGGAGCAGCGGCGTGCACGGCAGCATTACCTGACGTGAACGCTCATCGGAGCAGTTCGGGCCAAGAGCGGAGTAGCCGGAACACTTCTGCCCTCAACGTTAGAGGCGCTCCTGGGTAAAGAGTGAGCCGGGCTGTGGGGGTCAGAGGTCATCCTAAACACGTGGGTCTGGGGAACGTAAACAGCTTCAGGGCCGTCGCCGACCGCTACCTGACGGAGCTGGTGACGGAGTTGCGGCGCGTCCTCATCTCGTAGTAGATCTCCACTGGGGACAACTTTCTGCTGATGCGGTGATCGGGGCTGCCCACGGTGAGCCGAGGCTGGGACAGGGAGCGCTGGTCAGCGGCCACGCTCGGGGAAGACTCTTCACCAAAGAGACAAAAATCTTCCTCACTTTGGGATGAATTCATGTTTTGGTGAGTAAAAACGTGTTTTCGACGTTAAAAACATTCGAGTGTAATGTGCAATCCCGCCACTAGGGGCTCCCTTTACATGTTTTTAATGTTTATCGCCTGACAGAGTTCAAATAAT
This sequence comes from Tetraodon nigroviridis, assembly GCA_000180735.1. Classification (NCBI taxonomy): domain Eukaryota; kingdom Metazoa; phylum Chordata; class Actinopteri; order Tetraodontiformes; family Tetraodontidae; genus Tetraodon; species Tetraodon nigroviridis. The sequence continues at coordinate 956,318 of CAAE01014528.1, read as the reverse complement.
TAACTAAACCTGATTCAATTAACTGTTACTTTTCAAAAATAACACCAACATGCTGACGGCAGCTTGTAAAAATTGTAATTAATATTTGGAAAAATCAACAACAATATACACACTATGGTATATGCACTACTCTGTTGTTAGAGAAGAGAAAGAAATCACAGAATCACAAAGCCAACTAATGTCCTGAGACATTCTGCAGCACGCACGCACACGCACACACACGCACACACACACACACACACACACACACCTCGTGAGGCGGACAGCAATTCAAATGAGTGAAAAGCCCTTTGCTGAGGTCTGGGAGCGAGGGAATAAGGGCGGAAGCACTTGGTTCAGAGGCGCAAATGAAAATCTGAGCAGCGACTGTTGGTGTGAGCGACGCGTCCTGAAGGCCACGCCGCCCGCCCGCCAGCCACGGCGCCAGTTAAGCTCATTACCAATATGAAAATGTCGGATAAACGCCGGAGACAAAGTGGAAATGTCCGGAGTCGCTCTGGGTTCGGGCGACTCACCGTTGTCGTGAGACGTTGAATCCGACATGGAGCTCGTGCTCTCGGACATGACGGCGTCCTCTGAAAAGTAGTAAAACGTAACCAGGCCACAGATGATGCAGCATAGTTACTTTATTTGCTTTTTATTTTTAAACAGCAGGTTTGCGTTCATACCTGTGTGGCACCCTCGATGCACCGTCCTCTTGCTGTTGGGGACATTGCGTTCGTTTTCCGAGTGTCTGTACAGAGCGCCGCTGAAAATGGCTTTCACCTGCTTCCTCTGGGCAGCCTCGTCCTGCAACAGCGCCAGGCCAGCTCTGCGCTGCACCACCGGGGGTTTCTCCCCCGTCTCCAGGGGGAAGGAGCGCGGCAGCTTCCCGGTCAGGCTCCTGCGGAGGACGCCGATTAGCGCTCAGGAACTCAGATCTATCTGAGGGTTATATTGTCTATATACTGTCCAATTTGGCCCAAAAATACACAAATTTTCGCTACGCCAGCCGAGGTGGGACTAGCAAATGAACATCAGTGACAGAAGCCGACTGATCCCAGACCCAGAACTGAGGAGGAGAGAAGCAGCCCTGTTCCCGGTACTCACGGCCTCCTGCAGACAGACTTGTCTGAGCTCCCCCACTCGGCTGTGCAGCAGAGCCTCCAGGGCCTCCTTCCTCTCCTGAAGAGCTGCGATCCTCTCCGCCTGCAGCCGGCTGTCCTGGCAGTCCGGAACGTCTACGCGGCATCAGACAGACGAATGAAAACAGTCTTGATTCGTTCCCACGCATTCCACAGAGAAGCACCTCAGAGCGAGGCCACACCTGTATTACAGGAGATCAGTCGAGCATGTGACTTGTCTCAAATCTGGCGGGTGTATCAGAAACATTCTGGTTCCGTTCTGACTTTTCCCAAATGTTTGCTTTTGCAGCGTTTCTGTCTGGTAAAATCTTCTCACAGCCTTCTGATAAACCTATCGGACAGCTGCGAGGATGCTAGGCTAACAAAAGGCCTTCACACGCCCAGATGTTGCTTCAGCTGGTCGTTCCCGTGAGAGAAAACACCTCTGTTTTTCTTCCGCGTGGGGAGAAACCAAAGGAAAAGCCGCCAGATTTGCCGTCTCGGGCTCGTCCAGACTCGGCGGTGTCTGCCTTTCATCTGCAGGCCGCTAATACTCACCGGGAGCCCCCGAACCCATGGTCGTGATCACATGTCCTTTGACCTCCATGTGCGATAAATCCGGGGACTTCACAACTTGCGCTCCGAGCCGCAGCCTCACCTGGCGGAGGAGAAAAAAGGATTCAAAATGGACGCCGTTACACATCTTCCTTCAGTCTTAGTGGTAACACTTTTGGCTTTAATCCCACGTGTGCTGACACGTGTCTAATAGCTTGCTGCTAGCAGCTTGTTTGCCTCCTCGTTACGCTATCAGACATCAGCGAGACGGAACAGATTCCGATCCGTGCCTCCTTTCCAGATATTGGAAAGTTTCCCAACAGAAGTTGGTCTTAGGCACCTTAAGGCAAAGTGAGACATAGCCTCTATAATTAGCTCTCAGATACAATTAGCAGCCGATTAATATGGAGAGAAGAGGAGGAATGAGGTAGCATTAATAATGCATGAACAGAAACAAAGAGGAAGAAATCGAATCCCTGCGTGTGTTAAGTCTCCGTAGACACAGTTACAAAAGAAAGAGCCACGGGGAAGATGCAAGTTATGGAAAAAGCCGAGTGGGAAAGAAAAGAGGACAGATATTCTGTAGTTTCTCTTTGCTACAAACACAAATACCAGAAATTACCTGAAATTAAAAGAGATTACTATTCAACTCTGCTTCCGGGATGAGTCAGACGAGGCCGCTCACATCTGCACAAAGGAGATCGCTTCCACCCTCCACCACCCTCCACCCGCCCCCCCCACAACACCCAACAGAGATTTGACATCCAGAAATAGAGACGCCGTTTTCCGCCTCATTCAGCCTCGCCGCTCCTCATCGCGAGGCTTTGCTTGACGCGGATGGAGACGGGAGGCGTGAAGAGCTCGGCTGGAAAATGAGCCGTTGAGGGGGGAAGAAGAAGAAGAAGAAGAAGAAGAAGAAGAAGAAGAAGAAGAAGTCGACTGGTTGGCTACCGGCAGCTGTTTCAGGTCAGGAAGAAGGATTCTTTGATCTGCAGTCAAAGCACCAGAGCCTCTGCATGGGAAGCATACTCCACATACTTCCAGCCAGGTTGCAGAAACCCGGAGCGATAACTTGTGTTTGCTCTCAGACGAGCGCAAACCTCCGGCATGCTTGACTTCCGGCGGGCAGACAACAGCCGGTGGCCTCACCGTCGGACTCACAGCCACAATCAGATGCTTCTTCTGCTCAGCTGTCCCTCGTCGCTGCCCAACCAGCAACTCTGACGCTTCATTTGAGCCGGTATTTGTGGCAGCCGTTCAGAAGAGGACGAGGGAACATTTAAGGAACACAAACGAGAGACAGGAGAAATTTACAGCCAATAAAACGCACTTTTGTTCCCTTTAACACTCAGCTGTTTTGCTGCCAGGGGCTTACTTGAACTTTACGACCAGCAGCAGCTGAAAAAAGCTTGGGAGAAAGTTCAGACGGGGAGACTTTGGTGTGTTTAGACCCACAATCTTCTCCTCCTCCGGTTTCCTCCCACTAGTGCTAAAAGCACAGGTTTACCCGCATTTCTAACCCGATCTTTCAGAACAACACAAACAAATTAAGATGTTTGGACAAACTCCAGCTATGGGTGTGAGAACGTGTGTGTGTGCGTGTGTGTGTGACAGGCGTTATAAAGAGCTTCCAGGACTCGTTGGACTTGAAAGGGGCCGTAAAAACGCAGCACCAATGCATTTACTTAATGACTCTCCTGTGCACATTTCTGTGCGGGGCAGCACCGTCTCCAGCGCCTCGGCTGAAATCATCAATTATTTTTAATGTCCAGCGTAAAAGCCTTCAAACCGCTCCCATCTGTGTGCATCCGGTGAGTCGGACCGCACCCTGTGAGAGATAACATGAGGTACGCATTCACACGTCAACGTCATCAGGTGTCGAGAGACGGGTCGAGGCATCCATCTTGGATTTCCTTAAAATAGGCTTTTATTTTGAAATGTCGATGTTAGAATATTCGATGAGGTAGGACGAGGGGAAGCAGGGTCTCCTGACAAGAACGGGTCACCCTGGGACCAAAATCAAACTACCGACGGCTCAAGCGAAGCAGCGACCGCTGCGAGTGGCGGTAGAGGTGCAGAAGCCCGCAGGAGCGATGGCGGGAGCCACGAGCGGCCCCAACGCAACACATCCCGCACGTGTTGACTTAGCAGGCGTTGCGGAGGGTGGAAGGCGGACGCGTCGCTCGGCGGGAGCCGTGTTGATTAAAACATGAGCCGAGCGACGGGAGCGAGCGGCCCCCGTGCAGCATCGCAGGAATGCAAATCAGCCAGTGGTTTGTGATTCCAGCCTGGAAGGCGGATCCGGAGCCACACGAGGAAGCGGTGCATGTTTGATGGCAGCGTTGGCGGAGCTGAGTTCCGGTCTCACATCAGGCCTCTTTATCTCCCTCAGCTGTCAGCTTCCGGCCCAGGACTCCCAGTAACAGGCCACCAGCGTCACCAGTCATGAGCCGCCCAGAGGCCATTGCTGCCTGTTGACTCTTGCTGTTGACACAGCTGCGGCCGTTGGGGGCAAACCTGCGCCGTAGTAAGCGGGGTTGGGTCGGGAGCCGGCCGCTCGATTCCATCATTCCCGGGACTACCGCTGCCCTCGGAAGGAGGCGAACGGCTGCACGACGCCAGCTTTTGAAATCGGCGTGTCATTTCGCAAGGTCATCGCTGCCATCGCCATGGCAACCCCTCCCGGAGCGGCCCGGCCTTTGAACCCTCCCGCTACTCGTGTGCGACCTTTGCTGCGGGCGCTCCTCGCCATTTAGCGTCCACCTACGGGGGGACCCGAAGGCTCCTCGCTGGCATTTAACCACGAGACGACGTCGGAAGGTCCAAACGTTTTTCACCTAAAACGTTTCGGTGGCCCCGTGGAGGACTGAGGAGGGTTTACAGAGGGTCACGTGACTCCGACCCTCCCACGCCACTGCCATCTCTTCTTCTGCCTTCCATATCCATAAAATAGCGCCATATAACGCGCTTATCTGCATGCCGCAGGGCAGCTTAGCAGCGAGCGACCCGCTCGGGCCCGTCGTGCTCTTCTCCCCGGCCTTCGCACGTTGGACACAGCTAGCGAGATAATCCTGGTGATGGCTATCCACCGGGATTCCGCTAGGCTAAAGTAGGGGGGGAGCAATAAAGAAAGGAATGTAGCTGGGATTACACCTATGCATTTTCCCTTCGTCCTCCAACACCTGGAGGGATTTCCGTACACTGTTTGTCCTAAAGTTGCTGGTTTTCTTTGCCCCGGCTCCCCTTGTGTTTGGCTTTGCAGGCAGATCAGCACGTGCAGACACACACTCAGCACCGACACACACACGACCTGTAGAGAGAGTCTCTAATGGCACAAATGTAGGTGAACTGCCTGCTCTATCTCTGCGGCTCTGACACATTTGCGTGATAACTTTGGGGATTTGCCTCCCTGCGCTCCTGCACTACTCACCCAATTGAAAGGTTTTCTCGGAACCTTTCGGCGGCGGCAGAACCTCACGTCCCAGTCGCATTGACGGTTACGTGCAGAGGCGTTTGACTGAGCTGTAACACTCACGCTAGCATAAATCCCACCGGGAGACTTTAACTGGAGGGAACAAACAGCCAGTAAGTGTGAAAAACCCCCTGAAGGAGATGGATGTGAGGGGGAAAAGGCCTGGCTTCCCTCCCAAACACAGAAGCCACATCACACCTGTCTGCAGGAGCCTAATGGTCGCTCGATGGACGTCTCTGCAAACACAACAGCCCTCAGATAAGGAGGAAGGAGGACCAGCAGTTTTCCAAAAGGCTGGCAGCAAAGTGGAAAATCCCCTGACAACAGGGAGGAGGACAGGCCGCTGACCCCGGCCGCACTGGGGAGAGTTTTTTCAGATCCAGACGCACATGCTTGTTCAGGAATCTGTTAATAATGGGGCTTAACGCTGCTGCATGAGAACAGGCGGGATTCGTGTGTGACAGCAGTGGAAGGAAGGAGGCAAAGAGGCTTTTTTACGCAGCAGTAATGGCAAGTTGCTCTTTTCCCCCCTGATTTCAATCTGCCTGTCTGTAATTTATCATGGCATGATTGCATTTGCCTGTTGATCAACAGAGCCAGCGGGGAGCCAAGGCACGCGTTTAACCCGGCTCCTGGATCTGCAACAACCCTCCTGCAGCTGCATCTGCATCTGCATCTGCCCCGGTGGCGGCGGACAGCTGCGGCTGATCGTCGCCAAACCACGACCCAGGTGCGTCTCGAACGACAGATGCACCCACAAACAGCACCTGGCGGCTCGGCACACGACGTTTTCAACGTTACTGGTCATAAAGAGGACAGGACGTCTCGGGGCAGGAGCGCTTCTTACCAGGGCGCATGGCCGATGATGCCTCCGGAGGTTTCCATGCTCCTCTGACGCAAACGCCAGACGACAAAAATCATTCCGGTGTGACAGCAGAGGACGAGATCCTCCCGGGGAGGAAAGCTCGGTCAATCAAGCCCGCGGAGGCTGGCGATCGGCGGCGGAAGGCGCCTGATTCATGGCGGCGTTCGCGTCCCGAACGGCGTGCGCATCTCCGAAGATCTCCCGGAGAAGAAAGGGCTCCCGTCTTCTCCGGATGAAAACCCCCCACCGCCAGCAGCCTCCGCACGGTCACGGCAGCGAGGCCCCTCCCAGATGTTACCGTGCGTGGCTCCGACGGCGCGCCGGTGGAACCAATTAGGCTGCGGGAGCGCGTCCGCCAAGAGGGGAAGATGTTAAGAAAAGCTGAAAATAGAAAACAAAGCTTTCTGAGGACATGTGTAGTGTTTTATTCCAGAGCCTCTTTTAAATGTGTGGGTTTTTCCGTTAGTGCCAGCAGGTCTCCATCAGACATCTGAAGACGGGGTTTCTTTGCGCTCTGACAGGTTTCATGGAGATCAGATGTGATTCTTTTTCAAGTCTGGCCAACCATTCTTTTCAGGTGCATGTTTGGACTTGGGCTTAGCCCTCCAGAAGATCCAGCAGCCTCCAGCCGCTGGAGGGGTTCCTTCTCAGACGGAATCCGGTTCATCGCTTTGATCTTTCTCTCATCTTCCTAAAAGACCTTTTCACAGCCGACCTCGGAGTCTCCGACAAGATGGTCGGAGGTTTAGGTTCCTTTTACCAGTAGTGGTCGAGGAGGAACCTGGACAACAGCTGCTGGAGCAGAAGCTCCTGGTCTTAATCATCAAATGAACCTGAACTTAGTTAAACCAGGGATGAAAACCTTCCATCTCCGTGACAACAATGGGGCGTAAAGAAGCTGGAAGGAGCTCCGTCGGCTGTAAACCCTCCGCCGCTGCTGCATCTGCCCCCGGGAGGAATCGGAGGCAGCAGCTGTTGTCTGAACGGCCTCCAAACTCCTCCACCAGGATCTTCTCCGCCGACCCTTCAGCTTCATGCTTGATTCAGCGCGCCCACTGTTGCCTTCTCACTCTGACGCCGCATTTAAATTCCAGTCTGCTTTACGTACGCCAGCCGGGGCCTGCTGGGAGATTGGCGCTGGAATGTTTTATTCCACTGAAGCGTCCCATCTGTCGGAAAATTCTCGTTTATTCCACAATAAATTTTATTAACATAACTGGTAAAGACTCAACATTTGAGTGTCTGTATGTTCAGTAACACTTTTCTGAATACCTTGATTGGTGGTTGCTAAACAAACGTAAAAAACCTGCAGGTGTCAGGTGTTACAGAACGGAACCGTTATGGCTGGTTAGAAAAGAGCCAATTTTAGCTCCGCTGGCGGCGGAGGAGAGCAAGCGTCTGAGGCGGGACACGGTGGCGGCTCCTGGAATGCCTTTGGTGATTCTTTAAAAAGTAGAACTAGTCTACCTTAGTCCAGAGGTAATTCTGTCAAGCCATAAATTCAGAGTTGTCGTTCCAATTTAAAAAAACAAACCAAAAAATAACGACATAAATGGGAAAAAAACAAAAAACTGGGGCAGAACCTCAAAATCCTCGCAGCGCCCGACAGTGATTACAGACGGATTCTTTCCCTTTCACCAGGAACTCACAGGTGGCGGCGCGCTCCAGCACGAGGGGGCCTGCGGGGCAAAGACTGTGCTTGGGGGGAAGTCCGTGGCAGACGGCGTGCTTCTCCAGGGCGAGCAGCAGGTCCACCACCTCGCCGGCCGAGGCCAGGCGTCCCGGGTAGCGGTCGTAGAGCGGGTGGGTGGGCAGCAGCGGCTGCTTCTGGACCGTGATGGTGAAGTAGAAGCCCGGGTCGATGGTCACCACCGTGTCCGTCATGGCGGAGCGTTTGGAGCACTGGATGAGCTGCAGCTGCGGGCCCTGCACCATGATGGCGTACCAGAGGATGGGCAGGGCGGTGGCCCGTAGAGACTGTAGGAGCTTCATCAGCTGGCTGTCGGCGTCTCCTCCTCCTCCTCCTCCTCCTCCTCCGGCTGGGCGGTCGGCCAAACTGAAGCTTTCTGCTATCTGAGGGAAAAAGACGGGATGAAAATAAAGCTGGCGCTTCTGCAAAGGCAGGTTCTCGTCCGAGCAGCTCGCGTCAGATTCGTCACCTCGACGTGTACAATGAAATGATTTATTGTGCGTCTCGTGACACATACTTTGGGCAACTCCTCTTTTTGGTCTTCATCGTGAGGCTCGGGACCGTCTCCGGCCGGGGGCGCGGTTTCTGCGTCCCGTCTGCTCAGCTGCTCCTGCGGTTACAAGCAGGACATTTGAACTGCAGCTACTGGTAAATACAGCTTCCCTGCTGGATGTTCGGGAGCCGAGACACATTTCCCGGAGAAACGTACCGGCTGGGAGCTGTGGTCCTCGGCCTGAGGGCCTCTCTCAGGTAGTCCGTTCCTCTGTCCACAATCCCAATCTTTCACACGCTGGAAGAGCAAAGTCACGCTGAGGGACAGCCGACGGCCATTTCGCGGCGAAACCAAGGTGTTTGGAGTTTACGTTCTCACCTCTTTTGCTGACGGTTTCTTCCTGGCGCTCCTGTCAGTGGCGCGTTTTCTGGCGCCGGGCTCCGCCCTCCAACTTACCTACACACCCCACAGCAACCCATGAAACAAAGGCTGAATTTCCAGGCGACGACAGCGTCGACTCACCGCTTTGGAGCCGCTGTCGTCGTCCTCATTGTCCGTCAGCTCCGCGCCGGACGCCGCCTCTTTCTTTCTCCTCAACGCCGACTTGCGGCTGTAGGTGTAGTGCGGTCTCGGCCTGCCCGGCAGCGCCGGGCTGTCCTGCCCACAGTCGCCTTGTCCCATCTGGAAAGGCAACAAGTGTCTCTGCCAGATGATAAGCACAGGGACATTTGAAAGACATCTCTCTCGTCTCATCACAGCATGAAATAAACTCGTGACTTCGTGGAAATGAGTAGGGTTCTACCATTGCCTGTCTCTGACACTGACGCAATCGGCACTTCTGTCGCTTCTTATTTCTACCACCGAATTTGGGTTTGTCTATGCAGAAATCACATGTGCCACAGTCTTTCCTGCATAGACAGGCTTTACATTCTCCACAGGATCGCCCTTTCGCTTCTTATGCCACTAAAAACAAGAACAGATCCTAAATCATTTCTGATTTGGTTTCAGATTAGAACTTCAAATCTCACAGTTCAACAAAATTAAAAAAAAAAAAAAACAAATGATGGAATTTGGTTAGCTACAGAGGTGGAGGTCACAGCCGCCGCCCCCTCAGGAGAGGTGCTGATAACGTGACGTGAAAACTCACGTCCTCGTCCTCGTCGCTGGACAGGTCGTCTTCGTCGTCCATGTCCAGGTTGAGCGAGAAGTTCTCCGTGTCGCTGCTTTTGAAACTGGGGTACTGGTGGAGGAAACGCCAGCGGTGAGACGAAAGGCCGATGGGGAAGCCGTTAATTAGAACTTACTTGCGGGTCTGTGACTTCAGCCTGTAAAACAAAGCGAGTGTTAGCGTTAGTGTTAGCGTTAGCGAGTCGGAGCTGCTGCAGATTAAGGAACAGTGAGAGAAAAAGAGCACAACTGACACCACGCGCAGGCTCTAATCACCTTTACTCTGGCGCCATCGGTAAGTGTGTCAGGACTGTCATAGCTCATCTGCTGTAGGAAACCTCTGCTCCCAGAGCCCTGATGGAAAAAAACAAGATCTGAAGTCATCTTTGAAGCATCTAGATTTGACAGATAAATGTTGGCCGGCCTACCTTGCGGATGGGACAAATGCATTTGCGTTTTCGACACACGCGTTTGCGGGAATCGGGGCTCAGCTTCCTGTGTTTGCAGTTGGCGCATTGGCCGCAATTCACAGTGTTGTGACAGCCGACACACTGACCGCAGGGGATCCACTGAGAGGGAGAAGAGGAAAGGTCAACGCCTCCGTAAGCCACACGTTTCAGAAGCACACCCGTTCTGGACTGGAGTCGGAGGAGCGGAAGTAAATCACCCGCAGCCGACGTGTTACCTTTCTGAAGCGGATCATGGGATGCTCCCTGCACTTGGAGGCTGCTGGAGGGAGAGAAGGCACAGCTGTCACAGGCAGTCGTCACTCTGCCCAGCCTCCCTTTCGAGGACTCCCAGAGTAACGCGGCAGAGCAGCGAGACGTACCCCAGCACAGAGGACAGCAGGGCCTTTTCCTCTGTTTGTCGTACCACGTTCCTGTGAAGGACACGCCGCATTTGGCACACACCCTGTGGGCAAAGAGCAGGCCTCAGGTCCTCTCCTCCTCAGCCCCGATAACGCCTGAAAGGAAGCGCAGACTTACAGAGTTTTGTCCTCTGATCCGATTTCTCCATTAATCGCGGGGACGGGCATCCGTCTGGACGACGCCGAATAAAGAGGGAGTTTAATTTTGTTTTCTGCGGATGCGTCGCCGTTGTAGCCCTCGCCCGAAGCGTCCGGGCTATGGTGGTGTTTGGGTCCCAGGCTGGGGGGGAGCCCGAGGAAGGAGTCCGGGGTGTCTGCGCCCTCGTCTCGCTCCATCCAGCTGGACTCTGAAGAAGAACGCTCCCGCACTTTTCTCTGATCAGACCATGAAGAAAACTGTGAGATCTGAGTCATCTGACGCCCGAGACATTCAGATCTGCATGTTCGGATGCTTTCAGGGGGGAAAGAAAGTGTTATTGTTGTATGATAAATCTCTGACTTTGGCGGATGCAGCTGCTGCAAAATAATCACTGTTCTCAAGTTGGTCTGGAAACGAAACACAAATACCAGCCAAACAACCCTGAGGTGAGACTCTGCCCGGGCTCAGGGAAAGGATACCTTTCTGGTTCGAATTCTTAGAGGTGGGACTATGCTCTCACAGAACTGTCCCGTCTTGTAATCGAAGGTCGTCAGGTCGAGAGTTCCGTTCAGCACTGAAACCAGCTCCACTCTGCTCCTGAAGCGATCCCCATGGGGGCTGAAAGAGAAACACACACACACACACACACCCAGAGCATCCCGGCATCATTCCTGACATGCTTCTATACACCAAGTCAAAAACAATAATGTAAAACTCTGAAGACTATTTACCCCATGTAATACACGTCCTTCTGCCCCATGCTGGAGCCCGAGCGCCGAACAACTTCTTTGCGTTTCCAGCCGTCTCCGAGCACCGGCCAGTTCACCCATCCTTCGTCGGCCTGTGATCGCCGACGGCGGGGAACACGGCTGAATTTTTAATGAGAAGAAGGTACTGATATATAAATAACATTCTATTAAAAACAGAGATCAAACCGATGGGTTTTAATCCCCGTGTGATTGGTGTGTCGACCTACTGAAAAGTCTTCTTGTAGGCCTTCTCGCTGCCGTACACGCTCTCACTGCGCTCGCTTTCTCCGGCCACACTTTCGTCCTCCAGGTCGTTCTTGCCAATGCAGTCGAACTCTTCGTCCTCCTCGAGAGGCTCAAACCAGTCAACGGGAGCCTCGTCCAATACAGCCTTCAAGTCCTCCACTTCATCTCCCTCAATTTCCTGTACTGTGTCTGAACTGGGGCGTTGAGTTCTATAAAGGCCTGAGGGGTGCGGTGGGTTCTGGGTTGCTTCCTCTAAAACGGAGTCATCCTCAGTGTCTTCGTCTTCTCCAACATCTTCATCCTCGGGTTCCTTAGAAGGAACGGGCCTCTCGGGTTCTCGGCTCATTGAGACGCAAATGGTATAAAGTGTTTTTTCTGGAAACAAGCAGCAGAGGCTCTAAATGACACCTTGCATCCCATTGAAGATGGTTGTATATGTTCAAGCTGTCGGCGGAAGCAGCCTCATTTTTCTGGTTTGACCTGAGGGTTGATGAACACTGAATGGTTGACAGCTGCTCTGCTTGTTAGGAATTACCTGTTCCCTTAAATACAAAAAGAATCAAATCATTTTTATTTTTCTAAAGTAAGAACACATCTAATTATGTAATATTACTACTGTTTTATTTTGAAAACAACGTGGAACTGCTACACATACGATAGCATTAGCAGCCTATACCACACCAACACAACGATAAAGGACGTAATATACGTACATTTATCATGCACACACCCCAGTAACAACATATTCAACTTTGCATCACTTTTCCGGAATTGATTTTAAAATATGTCTTTTCTTTTTTTCCACTGGTTTTAACGGCAAGCTCCATGAAGACGCTAACATGCGCATAGAAACATTGCGTTAGCAACAGTAGCAAAGCTGAACAGCTGGAAACTGTTCCGGCGATGATGTCCATTATTTCAGTTTACCGAATCGAAGATCACAGGACAAACATAAGCAATGCAGAGTCGTGATGGGCAACACTTACTGGTACTTTATGCAAGCGGGAATAACATCATAAATACTGATTCTGAAGACGGTATTTACCGTAGCCTCCGTTAGCCATAGCCTTCCACCATGGATGCTACACCAGTACTCTACTTACTTTTCTGTTTATCATTGCTCTATTAAATAAAAAAAGTCTGTCTATTTCTTCACATATACAACATAAATAACCAATAAACTGAATTCTCCTGAGCTTTGGCCCGTTATAAATAAAATAAGATACTTGACTCTTTGGAATTCAACAAACAGAGCTAGCTACAGGAGCCTACGGAAGCTGTGGTGGGACAAAAGATGGACGGAAAAAAGCGGTATAATATATAGAAAAACTACGACTAATTTACTAATTTACCAGGGTGTCTTAAAACTAATTGATTTAGATATTAAGCTGCTTTTAAAAACACTTTCAATTTATCTTGCTGGTTCGAACCTTTCCTGGCCATTGTTGTGCTGGTTAAACCCTAAACACAGCTCTCTATGCTCTAATACTCCAGATTATGCTACAGATTATGATACAATTCTGATCCACTGGAAATGTAAACGCTGCCCCACACCTGCTGTGGGCTTCAGTGAAATGTGTAAAAAAAAAAAAAAAAAACCACTTTTGCGCAGTTAAAGTATTTTCAGTTTGAACAATAATAAATACACCGTTACAAAAGCACATACATTTCCAGAAAAAAAACATTCTATCACGTTTGTGTTCGCCAGGAAAAAGAGGTTGAGAGGTTGAAATCTGGTGTTGCAATGCGCAGCAGCACCGCTAGGTGTCAGGATTGTACCTGAAGACGGTCACCGCCCAGGTAAGAAGAGATGAATTCTGTGTTCACCTGTGGCCTCCTCACCTGCCTAACTGTGCAGAAGAGCCACAATCATGACAGGCGTAGCAGGCTTGTCACCGAAACACACTTTATCTGAGCAAATATAAGTTTTATTCAGGGTCACCATACCAAAAACAGCAGTATTCAATAAGCAGTAAATCTTCTAGGGGCTTGATGAATTTATATATCAATTTACAACTTAAATTTAATTACACAGAGCTCTTAAAATATTTGCTTGAGATAACAATTTGATTTGTATTTCTATGTGGTTGTTATTTTAGATACCTGATGATGAATTATCATGCCGTACACTATCGCGGGCCTGTTATCTCTCTTTGTTGCTACGGAGATCAGTGGTCAGCGGGTCGTGCTGAATAGTTTGGTGCAGCATCAGGGCAAGAAGACCCGCTCTGTTGGTCATGGCGGTTCTGACGTTACGCTCCTGCTCGAAAAGCTCGTCCAGCTTGTACCACTGTGGACAGAGAAAAGGATGAAACACCACAAAGACTTCGAGGTCCTCCTCGGTCTGTCCCGAAGGCCGTCTTACCACCCGGACTCGCTCCAAGTCCACTTCTGCCCGCCTCAGCTTTTCCCAGTTGTAATGCTTGTTGCATTTCCTCTTGGAGACCCTGCAGAACTCTCCCGTCAGCTCAAAGACGTTCTTCACCAGAGGACACCCGCAAACTTCATCCACGGGGACCTGAAGAGCGGACAGGAGATGCAGCGTTGAGTTTCTCCCCCTCAGAAGTCAGGATTTCACTTAGATTTAAGATTCTGTCAACGTCTGAGCTGAAAGAGCTGAACCTCCCCTGACCTTTGGATCTCTGGAATGTTCTGGGCACAAAACCTGGAGCCTCTTACAGTAGGTTTTGCTCTGGGGGTTGTACACGTCACAGAAGAGTCTGGTTGCTCTGGAGGAACAAATCATTCAAGTAGATTAAGATGAACTTATCACAGGACACTGGTAAGAAGGACCTCTGCTCACCCTTCTATTCTTGTAGGATACATCGAGCCAAAAGAGGTCTGACTCTCATACTGTCGAGACACAAAAAAAGAGACGTTAGACCAAAATCCCGCCGGCTCCGGTTCGTGCTGATCCGTGCCGAGTTCGCCGCCTTTACTCCACCTTTGCGTAACACCTCTCCATGTGCCTCAGCGCTACTTTTGGATTGACGGGGTGACTACAAGACACGCAGAAGATCTGCAGGTCTGTGTCGTCGCTGTCGCCTTCGTTCACCTTCAAAGACATCAGAGAGACGTCAGCCAGCGTTTCGCGTGAGGCGGGGAGGAAGAGGAGGGGCGGAGCTCGCCTCTTCGTCCTGCTGAACGGCCTGCTGCTTGGCCTTGGCGATGATGCCCTCCAGTTCGTGGAAGCGTCTCTCCATCTCGGTGAGGCGCAGCCGGGCGTTCTGCTGCTCCCGCCGGATGCGCTCCAGCTGCTTCTTGCCGTGCTCCTCAGCGATGCAGGGACTCTGCTGCCACTGCTGGATGCGCTGAGGAAGGATCTCGTAGATCCGACTGTGGGAAATAAAGTTATTTGAGTACAGGTGAGGATAAGATAACGAAGATCTCGAGAGCTCTTACTTAGCGGCTAATTTCATGCCGCAGTCCTCGGAGCAGTATTTGGAGTTTGGCCTGGAAGCCGCCACACAGCCTGGCCCCAAACACTGCCGATGCCCTGAGCTGTCCCGCAGGTCTCCTCTCTCTCCGTATCTGGTTCTGTCTTTGTGCTTCTGTTTCTGCTTGTGCCGACGCGACTCCTTCTGTGTGTTCAAAGAGCCAAAGAGTCAACTCACCGCTCAGATCACACTTTCCCAAATGGGAAAATAAACGAGGAAGGAATTCGTACTTTCTTATCAAACTTCTTTTCTCGTCTCTTGACGTGTTTCACCTTTACGGCCTTTTTACGCATGACTGGACTCATGTACAGATCATCGTCCTCGTCGCTGAGATATGTCTGCACAACAAAGAAAGAACAACTTTTAATGACTCGGAAGCTCAAATGGCTCGATGGGAATGCGCGTCTTACCATGTGCAACAGTTTGGCGTCAAGTCCTGCTGCCTTGTACTGCTGGTAGAGTTCCACCTCGCTGTCATAGTCGTCAGAGTAGCGCCTGCGCCTGTGGTAGGAACTGTCCCTCCTCTCACGCGCAGACATTTCTTCTTCCTTCACACGCAACATTTTCTGCAAAAAGAGGTTGACTCTTTCATACCTGGACTACAGGATCAGAGATCCCAAACCAGAAATGTCAGATTCAAAGCCAACACACACTCACCCTGGCCCTGACCTCGCACTGACGAAACCGGCACTTCTGCCTGATTTTGTTTGGGCCTCCAAACTTCTTCATGTCTTTGCAAAAGTCACACTGAGCACAGTCCTCCGTCCTTCTGCAGGGCTCACACTCCCCGCACATTCTTACGGACCTTTTCACCTAGGAACCGTCAAACAACGACTCTAGTTTACTGCTCTAAATTATTCACAACACAAATACTACTTGGAAACTGATTTCCACATCACTTTTGATCCACGCCGCCTTTCACTCCTGTATTCCGGAGTGCTTGGAGTGCTGTACTGCCTTTCAGATCTCTCTGGCTCCACTTCCTTGTCTCTGGATTTCTTCGATCTATACTTGATTTCCAGGGAGGGATACTTGTCTGATGGCGGACAGAATAAAATGACAACGTGTTAGTAAAGTTGGTCATATAGGATTAGAAACAGAATCTGACATGATCTAAAAAAGAGCTTCTTTTCCCCCCATCACCTCTGCATCTCATGCAGTACCACTCCCGGATTGCCTTTGCCATCTTCTCTGTAATGTTAATACAATGACCATGGAACCACTCATTGCAATTATCACAGCCGCTGCCAAGGGGAGACACAAATTAGACAAATGATCATACTGAAGGGACCCAAGCATGGTTATAATGATTTATTACCAGCCCCTGGCGTGGTCAACTTACATCATAAAGCAGTTGATGTCTGGTTTTCTGCAGATACAGTACAGTGGTGCATTTTCCCCCTCCATGCTGCTGCCCTCTGGTCCTGGTGCAGGTTCATTGTCAGACAAATCGCTATCCTAAAAGGACCAGAAAAACAAAACAGGCAACTTACCACGAATTCTTAATCAGAGGAGCTGTGGGTTACACATGCAATGGGGTCGAATATGGCAAAGACGTTTTAGGGGTTTTTTCTCCGTTTTTTTCTTAACATCTTGCATCTATGCACAAAAACAATAGATTGAAAAGAGGAAAATAAATTTGTAAAGTTTCCGCTGCCGAGCTTGCCAGCTCATGTTAGCTAGCCATGTTAGTTACCATAAGCTAAAATACCTCGAAGTGGATTCTTAACTAACTTCGTATGTAGCTAAACATGCAAAATGCGTCAAATCTGCCAAATTTACTTCAATTTCAGATCACCCACACTAAAGAATATAATATATGGTACAACGATAACAACGCTAACTTAATCACAACTCGTGTCGGTTAAGGCGAAGTTACGGATATGTAATTAAATAATTAAATTTTACCGGTGGTAAATCCCAGTAAAACCTACAAAACGTCTGATTTTACATACCATTATGTCCACGCTGTATAGTTTTAGAAATATACTACTAAGGAAACAAGTATGTCACAGAACCCTTTGCTCAATAGCTAGCATAGTATCCGGGTAAACACAGCCGTACTTTCGGCGATTATCGTCTAAAACCGTTTCTACTCGGCAAAACGTGGCTGCTGATTGGTCGCCGTTCTTCTTCGATTAAAAAATTAAACGTATGAATGTATGTAGAAATTGTATGTCGACATTTATTGAAATGTTTGTGTATTACGTTTCTTTAAAAACTATTTTTTGTCATTCGTTGATATATTTTTTCATTTATCATACGTAAAATATTTTTTAATATGATGCACTGTTGCCCGTCTGTCTGTCTGGCTGTAAAATGATTCGAAAAGTTATTAACGGATTAATTTAATTTTTTTAGGAAACAATGACGGGACACGTAACAGCTCATTAAATTTTGCTGATGTTTCAAGAGAGAGAAATAGAGACAGAGGGGGAAAGAGAGAGGAGAGAGAGAGAGAGAGAGAGAGAGAGAGGAGAGAGAGAGAGAGAGAGAGGAGAGAGAGAGAGAGAGAGAGAGAGAGAGAGAGAGAGAGAGAGGGGGATCCTATTGCTGCTGACAACTGTCAGAACCCTGGAGGATCAGCTGCTTCTAAACAATATTTGATGAACATTTCTGTATAGTGAGTATATAATTTATCTTTTAAAACTATTGTTATCCAGGCAGGAGTAAAAAAAAGAGAGACAAAGAGAGATAGAGTACAATTGAAAAAAAACTTTTTATGCAGCGTTTCACTCGTTTTAGAGTATGAGGGCGTTTTTTTTAATATGGTTCTGTTTTTTTCATCAGTACAAACACAGGGCAACTTTTTCAACACCAAAAATTGTTTGCTAAACCACAAAATCTAATTTTGAGCCACAGAAGGATTAATCAATATCCCAGCCGTGATGGTGCAGTTCTGTCGCTTCAGGCTGCGGTTACGCTGCCTCGTCTCCCGTCGTAAACTTCCAAACATTGATCAATAATAAATAACTTCACATTTTCCTTTCGCTCCACTCTCCAGTGATGCTATTAACCTGCAGCTGCACGGTTGGACCCCGAGTCTCCGTTTTAGGTTTAGATCTACTTTTTTATTAGTTACTCAGCAAACCCGCTTTAATGGATGAATGGGTGACGTTTTAAAATGCTGTTTAAATTAGGGTATCACGACTCACTGCCAGGAATATGTTCCTTTTCTCTCTCAATGTCACCAACAGGTGGGATTGAAGTTACCATGGATACCATACCACA
Organism: Tetraodon nigroviridis; assembly: GCA_000180735.1. Taxonomy (NCBI): domain Eukaryota; kingdom Metazoa; phylum Chordata; class Actinopteri; order Tetraodontiformes; family Tetraodontidae; genus Tetraodon; species Tetraodon nigroviridis. Next base: position 938,303 of record CAAE01014528.1, on the reverse strand, counting down.
ATCTATAGATCAAACGCCTCTGGGCTCTCTCGTATCTGACCGCATCACGACCCATCCTACAGGTATTTACACTGAAAAAATGAAATCAAATTTATATTATTATTATTGTTATTGTTGTTATTATCTTTCTGCAGGAACGGACCAAACGGACACGCTGGCGGGCGCAGCACCGGTCTGTGGTTCGACGCCCGCGCCTCAGCCAGGGGCCCGGCCGCCGTCCCCGCCAGAGGTCCGCAGCCCCCGAGAGCGGAGCCAGTCGCTCACGTCGATCAGCAGAGACCCCCAGAGCTCCAGGTCGACCAGGACGGACGCGGAGCCGGACAGCGCAGGTAGGGCATTCACCTGGTGGGGCAGACATGGCCGCTCGTCCCGTCTCACCCCACGGCGCTCTCGTGCTTTCTTCCCGAGACCTTTGCGCCGCGGTCCTGCTGGCCTGTCTGTTCTGTCACCCTCTGGACTGTTTACTGGCCACGCTCCAGGGCTGCAACACCTGGATTTGGTCTCTTTGCACCTCCGTGTGCGGCTGCAAATGCAGCAGCCTGCAGCCGCTTCCGGCCGTCGCCCACTCCTGCGGCCCGTGTGAGTCCGTGGGCGCCCACTGCTGCCTGTGCGACGTCTGCAGGCAGACCACGGAGTGCCTGGACTTCGCCATGGAGGTTTCCCAAATGCTTTACCACTAAGTCACGCAGCCCAGCACCACGCAGGAACTTTAGGGAAACTTTTATTGGTTAAACTCCTGTGAAAAAGCCAACTGTAAAGGACAAGAGGCGAGCATCAGTGGGTGGATAACAGTCAGGGAAGACCTTGGATCTGTGACAGGAAGGAAAGAATTCTGGCCCACTGCTGGGAAAGAAAGGGTGCAGTCGGTAGCTGGAGTCAGGGTCCAGGGTGGGCAACTCAAGTCCTGAAAACAGGTTCAAGTCCCCTCACTGAGGGACTCTAATGTTAAAACAGACGCAAGGATTTAAGAACTTGGAGCACTGCACAAAAAACACACACACACACACACACACACACACACAAAAACAAGGCATCAGTATTAACTGTCACTAATCTGCTTGCTTTTGCCAGATAATATTTTATTTAATGGACATATGATCAGCAGAACAGACTTTTGTAAATGTGATTTTTTTTTTTTTTTTTAAAAATCTGAATAAACACCGTAAGGTCAAACAACTTTTGTTCCATTGAGGTCTTATGAATGAATGAATATGAATGAGCACTAATGTGCTCTAAATCATGGGAGACGGCGAGTAAAGTAAAATCAGATTGATGAACACAGTCGAGAACAACACACACATTATTTGGAGAATTTGCTTGTCAAACTATCACCGGGGCAGTAAAAGACGCCGCGAGCTACAGTACTGAATCCATAAAATTGTTCTGCTTTCCTCGCGCCGTCTTGCATGGCTTCCACTAAACACACACATCTCAAAAATGCAGATTTTTCTTTTGTAGCTCTCTGGAAGAACTCTTGCTTTGGCTGACTGGCTGTAGCAGCCAGGGATTTTCCGCTGCTTCCAAAGTTTGTTACAAATGACATGAAACTCGGGTGTAAACTGTCCATTATGTGTGACGCAATAAAAAAAAAGAGGACACAAGCTCTGTTAAAATGCATAGAATTCATAAGGTGCAATTGCTCAAAATAAAATATCCCTATTTACAAAATGTAGAAAATATTCCATAATTGTGCCAATTGATTTTTACAAAGATCCCTTTTGTAGCTGCTGGTGAAAGAACTCAACCACAGATGAGCGAGCCCCGGCTAATAACAAACCCTGCAATACCTCAGCTCAAATATATTATTTCATTACAATTACATTATAATTTACTTTGTTTTGTAATCTTTTAATCTGTTTATAATGCCAAGCTCAAAATAACTCACAGCTCTTTTTCCCTAAAAACGAGTACATAAAGATAAAGTTATATCCCTCTTAAATCTCAAAGATTTAAAAATAGTAATATTGTTGCTTCTTGGCAGTTTAGACTATTACTCTAATGTACAATATTGCATTTTTGAAAGGATTGCATGTATAAACCTGAACATGAACACCTGACCAGCGGCATACGCGATTATTTAGGTCTGTGCGGCAAACTAATTCAACGTCCACGTTAGTTCTGTCCGGAGTATAAGTCAGTACCTACAGTGTAAACTAGACTCAGGCATGATTTAGGGATGGAGGACCCTACCTGACGCTCCGGGTCCCTACGGAGGCCTCCCCGCCGCCGCCCCGAGGCCATCACAAGTCCTCGTCCATTTCGAAGCTGCTGCGGCTGCTGGTTTTAGAGGCACCCGGTGACAGAGGAGAAAACAGGGGCTCGCCCGTCCTGTCTGGGGACAGGGTGCACCCGTCGTCCATGAGGATGTCTCCCAAGCCAACGTCGGGGTAGAGCGCCGGGGCGGAGCCGTCGTCCAGTTCGGCAAAGCTCAGGCCGCCCAGGTCCAGGGGGCTGCTGATGGTCCCGCGGGCCGGGGAGTTTGAAGAAGGCGGGGAGAGGAATGAGGCTGGTAGAGGCTCCCCGATGGCGGCTGCCGCTGCACCCATGCTGAGGAGGTTCTGGGAGGAGATTCCGTCCGCGCTGGGGGCCAGAGCCTGGTGGCTCTGGGGAACCTGCTGCTGCTGCTGCTGCTGCAGCAGCAGAGCGGGGTCGGAGGCGAGAGCTGACGAGGCGCCGCTCGACGCGGGGAAGCCGTGGAGTCGCGCCTGCATTTCTAGCTCCTGGGGGGGAAAAAAAAACAGGCACAGATTAAAAATGTGGGTCAAAAATGTAGTTTCCAAGTGTAAAACCTGGTTCAAACTGACCTGGATGCGTAGCAGGAGGGAGTGGTTGGCCTGCTCCAGCTTTTTCTGACGCATCTCGATGTCCTTGGCTCGGTGCTGCTCCTTCTGCAGCTTCCTGATGTAGTCAACCGACGCCTTCAGAATGGTGCCTTTGTTCCAGCGCATCTCGCTGCCACCGATGGGGAAAAACAGGACACGCAACCGAATCAAGACACTTTCTGCAGCTGCCAGGACTTCACCCTCTCCGCGCTCACAGTTCTGACCTCGAAAACCATACAGGACAAGAACAAAGACTTTTGAATCTGTCGGGCTTACGGATCAGTGGACTTGGGTATCATGGTGCCCAGCTCCTTTATGCGGTCATTAATGTTGAATCTCCGTCTCCTCTCGACTGTAGACAAACAAGAACGGCAGGCAGAAACATCAGCGGCTAGTTGTCCCGAATCTGCCCTTTGAATCACCGATCGCTGACTTACTGAGGTTATGGTTGTCCTTCTTCTGCCTTTCTTTCAGTAAAGCTTTAGCATCCGTTTCTGAAAGACACATGCACCGTTCTCTTTAAATAAAAACATCGACTGCAGCTTCAGAGAGCCAATAAATTGGTTACTATACCTGTAATTTCCCTTTTAATTTTTGGAAGATCAGCAGGACAGGAGTTGCTGACGGTCAGCGTGGGCGCTGCCATTCCAGGGCTGTGGTAAACATTCAGCAGATTTCCTGGGAGCTGCACGACGCCACATGTTTCAAGTTACTCCTTTTGCTAAATGGTACGCAAACGTGACCGTCAAGGAGCTCCAGTCAGGATAAAGTCAATACAGATTTGGGTTTCTGCATGTAGAAAAGTTTAAGTGAAAGCTTCATGCACCCAATCACATCCTCAGACGTTTTACCTCGCTGCGTTTCTTTTTCATTTCGTCCAAAAGCATCACCATAATCCTCTTTTTTTTTGCTCGGCAGCCAAACTTGCAGGACGATGCCAGTTAAAATGTTCCCTTTTATGAGCCCTACCTACTTTCTCTCCCTTCAGCCTGACTTGTACCCTCGGGCAGCTGTCGCCACACCCACCCGGCGGTTTTGTGAAGACTAGTAACCGAGTGCCAAATGTGTAGATTTACTTCTACCGCCTCACAATTCCTCACACATAAGCCGTACGTTCAAAGGAGAAACTAGACTCTGAGCATTAGCAGAACAGACATTAGGCTCACACAGCTGAATAAAAGAAAGGAACAAGACAGGAAGACAAGCAAGTGTTGCAGCTGGGGTTGAAAAGTCCGGCTGTTACTCGTACCGTGCTCGGCAACTGAAGACCTGAGTCAATCAACGTGACGAAATCATCATTAAAACTGGATTCAAGACTAATGATGTCGTCGATCACGTCGTCAATCTAGATAAAAAAGAGAAAACAGTTAATATCTGGTGCTCTGGTGCGTAATCAGGGTAATCTTCGGCCTATACAGGCTGGATGCCAACAGACAATCGGAAAGACGCGTTCAACCGCAGGCTTTCAGCTGTAGGTGCAGTATTTCACACCCTGTTGTGACAGCAAGCCAAGCAGAGGTGACAGGCATGCGTCGTCACGGTGGGACTTTCTACCAGGCCACCCAGGAGCAAACGTAAGAGCAATTAGACTCGAGGTAAACCGAAGGTTACACAAAGAAATCTCTAAAAACTGACCCAAGAACAGGTTGAATAATGAGTTCTACCAGAAAATCAAGTCTGCGGTGTGAGAGTGAAACCGCGGGCAGACAACTTGCACAAAAACGGAAATTCCCCATACTTCCTCCTTGTTTGAGCCGATGTTAAGCAGAGCCATAGGACTGTTGGGAGCACTGTTGGCAGCCGGAGCCGCTTCGGGGGCCGAAGTGGACTGTTGCACGGGGGACACGCCCAGAGTCCGATTGACAGCCACGTTCCCCAAGGTGGTGGACAGGTACTGCTTCACCTGCTGCCTCTGGGCCTGCTGGATGTGGTACTTAGTGGGATTCTCCAAGTGGGTCTGCACCTGGATATTTTTTAGGGGTGAAAACTGTAACATACTGAACAAAGGAGTTAAAAAAAGAGGCAACGCTGACAGCCTTACTTTTAGAACCTCCACGGGCACCTGTGCAGGAGGGGGACGGGCAGCATTTTGGGGCAGGGTCACGGAGATGGCTGGAGTGGAGTCGGCCGGCCGGAGCTGGGAAGCAGAGGCCTGCTGCTGGGCCTCGCGTCTCTCCTGCTCCTGAGCCTGTTCTCGCATCAGCTGCTGCCGTAGCAACACTCTGGACGACATGGCTGGAGTAGATGTTCGGACCTAAGGATGGAGCTTAAGACAGAACAACTTTTAAAACACCATAACCTCAACCAATCACGGCGCTGCGGTATAAAACCCTAGACTAACACATTCTGTGATATATGCAAATCTTAAATTAAATTAAATCCTAAAAGTGATGACAAATCTATGGAATCTACTGATGAGATTAAATTACGTAGCCTCGTTCCTCTTACATAACGGCACATTCTTGTCATTACGCCACTGCCTCTTCAGTTTGCTTCCAGGCAAATAACATTTTAAACCGTAATAATTTTTCTGTGGCATGACAAAGCTGAAAACGACGAATAGGCTACAATAAAGCGCCGAAAAGCCCACAAAAACTTTTAACGTGCTGTATACCGCCGTAACTGTCACATGGATGTTTCCATTATCTGATGGTCTGTACTAAAACATCTAACGTCGCACTTGCTAAAATATCAAACGTTGTTAACGAAGAGCAGTCGTCACTTTATTCTGATTAAATTAAGAACATAAACAGGCATCGTAAATAGGCATTTGCGTGTCGCTGTCAGGGCTTCGCAGTTTGACACCCAACACCGAATGCTAACGGGCCCGCATCGTTCTGAACAAGGATACATTAGCACACAGATTTTACCACGGAGACATTAAAAGTAGCGTTTGTTAAATTACAATCTGATATTAATTGGGAAGGTCATGCTGAAAAGCTAGTCAGTGAAAACACGCGGCCATAAAGAGGAAGTTACAGTTTAGCTAACTAAGCTAACTAGCTTCGAAACGCTAATGCTACATAACAAGTTCAATACGGTGCGTTTGAGAAGAGACAAATAACCTACTGTGAAGGTGGCTTCGTTTGATGGAATCACAGCCAGAAATTACCCAAGTCCTCCATTTTCTTTGCCATTTTAAAGTCCGCTGCCGCAGGTAATTCCTATACAGTCGTTAGTCATCGTCCGGGATTGTTTATGTGAGGAAGACGAACTGAGGTCATCCTCCGTGGGTCACCCGGAACTATTTCACTGTTACACACTCTCCGCACCTTCAATACTTCAGTGCAAGAGTGTGTAAACGTTTGCTGAATCACTGAGGCATTTGCGTTTTAACATCATAAAATGTGTTTTTTATTTAAAAAAAAAAAAAAAAAAAAAAGAATTTCAGACTTTGCGTAATTGAGGGGGTGTTTTAATTTTCATCCGAAGATTAGAAATCCATCGCAGATGCGAAGGTGTCTGACAGCTTGGTGGCAATTTTGTCTGCAAACATGGAGAAACGAGACGGGTTCCAGTTGAAAGCATCTCACGAAAATGAGCCCATCCAAGATGAATATTTACACAAACCTGCTCTTTTCTGTTGCTTTTTCCTCTTCTTGTTGGCGGCCAGGAGAGCTTGACCCTGCTGGAGCGGATCTATGTCCACTATGTCCCTCAAACGAGGAGCTCTGGCTGCTGCCTCGCTTGCAGGCACATCTGTTTTTGACTTCTGAGATTTGATCTCCACCGTCATTGGACCAAACTATTGGAAACACACAAAAGCCAGCGAGTGAAAGATTATCACAGATTTCGTGTTCCTAATCCACCACACTGAAAGATGTGCAGCGTTCCCCCACCTCAGGGTCCCGTTCGTCCTCCATAGATTCGGTTTCATCTTTGACTTCTGCCTCTTCCAGGGACCCTCCCACCATTTCCGGGCCAGCATATTCCTCACTTTGGCCACCTTCCGTCATTCCGGAAGTTTCCATGCAGAATCCCATTTGAATATCAGGACAGGATGACTCTGAAACAGCCGTGTTTACAGTTGAATACTGAGACCGAGACTGTCCACTGGACAGATACACCAGTTTTATCCTGACAACCTGTTCAGGTTGTTCCTACCGGCAAGAACCTCCCGGTTCCCCTTCTCCAGCTCATCCCAGTCGAAGGCTTTTCCCATCTCTGTGACAATTTCAGCGCTGATGTGCATGGGAAGAGTGTGTGTCTCCGGAGGGTGTGTAAAGTAGCTGATCCTGCCGCTAAACAACACATTTAAATCAAAACTCGGCTGAGCGCCAGAATCACATTTAGCAACTCTTGTTTACTCACCAAGTCCAGTCCATCAACACACACTTGTGCTGCTTTATCAGTGTCAGGGAGCCCCCCCTTTCTAAGTTTGCCTTGACGCCTCGCAAGCAATGACAAGAACTCCAGAGCTGTGTGAAAGTCTGGAACTTTGTAGTGCTCCATAACCTGGGTCAAAAATGAACAAACATTTGATATTTCCTGGCAGTTTTAGGTAGAAAGGGCAGTTTTGCGAGTGTGTTGCAGACTTGGGACCCCCATACCTGCGTCTTGTTGCAGCGTCGAAGGATGGCTTCGACGGGCGGAAGAGGATCTACCAGCTGCTCAATTTTCACACAGTTTCGAAGGATCATTGCAGCATCGGTTGTTGAAGTGGCCATGACGATACAATCCAGAAGCTTGATGTGTTTGTCCAAATGCACCTGTTGAAGGCACCTGAAATCCAACAGACCTTCTAGGAGTCCAGCAGGTGACAACTGGGTCTCAGCTGTTTCCCGTGAACATTACTTGGTGACGCCGGGAGTGGCTCCGACATTACACGCACGCGCTCGCTTCAGACTGTTGATCAAACTGCTCTTTCCCACGTTTGGGAAGCCTACCAAGGAAAGTAGCCAAGTGTGTCACTGTGCATGAAGGTAGCCCAAGCGCAGAGAGGAGGAGGACAGGCTTACCCACAACACCCACAGTGATGGCGGTCTTTATGTCCTGGTTGCGGCAGTAGTTACCCAGATGCTTCATCAAGCAGTCGGCACCCACGCAGGCGCTGCTACTGAGCAGCTCCGCGGTGGCTTGTGTCACCGGCACGTTACTGCGTTTCTGTTCACCACACAAGAAACGGCACAAGAGGGAAGTTTTCTACGGGTGTTTTGGATTTTGATCATGATGAATTAGAAAAAAATCACCGTACCAGGTTCTTTGTCTGTTGCTGGGTGGATGCTTTGAAAGCTACTGTTGGAAACTCGTTCCGGAGATACTTGATCCACTTTTCTACAATGTCTTTGGACACCAAATCTATGACCAGAACAAATGCCAGAGTTTACACAGTCGCTAATTCGTGATAATATTGAAGCACGTTTTATGATTTCTTACCGATTTTATTGAGCACTAAAACAATCTTCTTGTTTGTTCCGCTCTGAATTACTGCCTGTTCCACCTGAGGACATCTGCAGCCGAGAGGGTCACGCGCATCCAAAACTTCCAAAATCACATCTGACGCCTCGATGACCTAAGAACAAAGTGCTACACTGCAAACAAACCTCTTGGATTTGTGTCTGTGTGTATCCACACTAAAGATGTCACCCATCTTTGAATCTTCACCAAGCTTTGCAATATCTGAGGCGGCTTCTCACCTTTTTAAATTCCCTGTAATATGCTTTTCTTGAGCTCTCATTTTCAAAGTTGACGTGCTTCTCCAAAGACTGCATATCTGCCTCCTGTGAACAGAGGAGAAACAGACACTAGAACACATAAAAAATAGACCATCAAACATATCCTAAAAAAAGAACTGGTCTGTCTGGAAGGACCAGTCACTGACGCCACATTAAATGATGAGGAAGGATTGTTGAAAATGTCAGTGGATGGACAAAAATTTCAAGTCACTTTGCGGGCATTGAATGGAAAAGATTAAATTTATTACTTTCTTTAAGTACAACAAGCACATTTCTAAGTGGGAAATAAAGCTAATGTCACCAATATCTACTAATATCCACTGAAAGTGTGTCTAACCTTACAGCTGCTTCAGGAATCTTTGACCTACCCTCTGTTCAAACTCTCTTTGACGCTGTAAAATGTCATTTTGAAAGTTTTGTAGATTCCTTCTCTTCATCAACTCTCGTTCTCTGGAAATCTTTTGTTGTTCCTGAAGATACTGAAGCTATATGGAAGAGACAAGATGGAAGAACGTTACCCTCAAACAAATGTCTGCACCAAAAGGTCATATCAGAGGACAGAATCAACATTAAATGGTCACCCTTTGTTTTCGGATTTCTTCTGGATTTCTTTTGACTTTGATGTGCTGCACAGACGAATGCTCAGAATTCTTCGCTCTCCCTGAAGCTTCGCCCTTCCGTTCATCTGCATTCTAAAGAAAAACAACTCAAATTTAATCATTCTGATTATTTTTGTAAAAAAAAAAAAAACAAACAAACTTTTTAACAAAAGAAAAATTAAAAGGATAACTGATACAGACATTATGATCATGGCTTAAATCACTTAACAATAAATGCAAGGGATTTTTATGATGGTTTTTAGAGATTTGTCTCTTTTAAAGCGACACAAAATGACTGTTATTACCCAGAGAAGCTTGTTTATACTGAAAGTTAGCCTTGTTAAACATTAGCGGGGTAACGCTAGCATTTACCTTCAATTTCCCAAAGAAGCCAAGACGTTTCGCTCGCTTTTGTTCTGTGAATTAAAAGAAAGAGCACTGACCATGACCACTTTAGACTAAAAACAGTTGTGAATGTAAAGTATTTTTAACTAATGATATAAGAAAACATACTAGCTTTCGACATTTCCCCGTTCTTCACGTGTAACCTGTGGCAGACATGCGCACGAGCAGACACCTTCGACAACATCCGGTAATGTCGAAATAAAAGTGTAAAAGAGGCACATATTATTTTGAAAAAAGTATAGTATTTCCTTTAATGAGAAACCCGATAAGAAAAATGAAAATTTTACTACAAATCTAAAGTATTACATTCTGACTGTCATTTCTTAAATTATTAATATTATTGTAGAGCTCCCATGATTGATCAAAACAGATGGGTGACAGGTGGCCCCAGTTTGTTGATTGGCTCAATTACCTCCAGTGAGCTGACCTCAGGATCTTTATCTCTCCGGAATGACTTTTCACCAGAGGAAAGCAGAGGTTTACTAAAGCTGCTTTGTGGATTAAATCTGCTTCCAGGAAATCAGCTCAAAGATTTGTTATGACCTCAGGACTTTGACATCCGGAGAGGAAGAACACAGATTCTGATCCTGGTCCTGGACCTGATCCTGGACCTGGATCTGATCCTGGACCTGTTCCTCTGGTGTCACGGTGGAGAAATGAACCATCAACCAATGATACAGATATGATATGTTACAGTTATCTGGACCTGTTTCACTTCTAACCAGTATTCAAAGGTGTCGTGGTAGCATTATTTATTTATTATATTTATTATCTAACATTATCTTCTTTTTGTAGATTATACATTTTTAGCAGTCAGTTAACTTTATGCCAGACAAACTACTGAGATAGAAAATAATAACCAAATATGTGTGTCTGAATTTTTTAATCAGAACTAATGTTTTCTCATGTAGATCTGACACATAGATCATCATTGATACATATAAACCAGCATGTTCATATTTGCTCTGAAAAGCTGCATTTAGTAAATGTTTCTTGCACAAAGTTTAAGCTTTTCTATATTTGCAAAAAGTGTCACATCAAAAATTCCATCAAATATCAATTTTAGCTGAAAGGCTTTTTACTTTCAAGTGGTTAAAATGAACATTTCTGATCCAGTATCTTCAGTATACGCCTAAAAAAAAAAAAAAAAAACCCCAACGGGAAGTCAGATAATTTTTGTATTTTTTTATTGCTTTTCCATTTGCCAGAAAGCTATATTTACTAAAAAAAAAAAAAAATAGATAAACAATTAATATGTACTGTACAAACCATAACATTTCTCACTTTGATTACAAAAGAGAGAACGTGGAGATTTATGCAGGGGCCACAGAGGAGACCTCTGTCTTTGATGTGGATACTTCGGAGCCATCGTCCACCTCTTTGCCAAAGAGCTTCATAATGCAAACACGGAACTGCGGAGCGAAAACAAAAGGCACACCCATGAAACGAGAAGACTTTAAAACCTAAAGAAGAGCGCGTCAACGGTGCCCACCTGTCGGTTCATGAAGACGTAGATAATTGGATTGTAAATGGTGGCGCTCTTGGCAAAGTAAGCAGGCATGGCAGCAGCCAGAGGATGGAAGGCATATCCCGGGTTAGCCGCAGCAAAACAGGCAAAGAAGGTGTACGGCCCCCAGCAGACGCAGTAGGCCAGAATCATGACCACCACCATCCTGGACACTTCCCTCTCAGCTTTCTGGGTGGATTCTGACTCCTTCTGCTGCATGGCGACCTGTGATCGACAGACGGGTGCAGTGAGAGACTCCGAACGCCGTCCCGCCTCTGTAATTCTATAGAAACCGCCTGGTTTGTACTCACTGCTCTGATGGCCATCCACACTGCAAGGTAGCACAGGACGATGATGGCCAGAGGGATTATACAGCAGGTAATCATGAGAACGATCATGTAGGACTGGACGCCTGGGTCCTCGCTGCCGCTGAACACATCAGGTCCGCAGGAGGTCTTCAGCCCGTGAGGCCAGTACCTGATGAAGGAAGAGATTCAGTGCTTGTTTTTTATTTATTTTTAAATGAAAAAAAAAGACAGGCGTCAAGCTACCTGCTCCATCCGAAGATTGGAGGAGCACACCAGCAAATGGGCCAGATCCAGGAGAACACGATTCCAGCCGTGGCCCATTTGGCATCAAACTTGACGTTTCCAAAAGGCTTGCACACGACTATCCACCTCTCCCAGGAGATGATAGTCAGCGACCAGAGACCGGCGATACCTGTGTTAGGACGTGGAGCGCTCGTCACCGGGCACGTGTGCTGCGTTTGACCTCAGGCGTTCGGGGTGCTTACCGCAAACGGAGACCACGTAGCCCTCGAAGATGCACATTGGGTGTCCCAGGATGAAGTAGCCGAAAAACTGATTGCACACGCTAATGGTGCTGGCAAAAAGTGTCTCCCCAAGATCAGCAACGGCGAGGTTGACCAAGATCCAGTTTAGAGGATGACGCAGTTTCTTGAACTTTGCGGTGGCCACCAACACCAGCCCGTTGGTGAAGACGGATAAGACCACCACAAAAAACATCCAGAGTGTGGCGAGATTGTAAACCCATCGTGGAGCGATGTGGTAGTTGGGACCCTCGAAGGGATCTGAGGAGAGAAAAGAGAGCAGACTTATGAACGACGTCACCACTCGTTCAAGAACCCCTTGAAAAAAAACATCTTTCTTTTCGGTTCTTTGACTTGGTGGCACGAAAGGAAGCTGAGATCACTTGGTAACAGGTGCAACGTAACGCGGTACCTCTGGTATGATTGCTGTTTGTGTAAACGAAAGCAGATCCTCTCGTTGAGTCTTCATGGTACCGCCTGGCAGCGAAAGACTGTTTTCCCCATTCCTCTGCCATTCTGATCGCAGCAGGTCACCGGCAGTCGGCCTGTCTTGTGGCTCTCAGGCTCCGTGGGCGACTGCTCTGACACTTTTGACTTTAGCTTTTATACTTTTGCTTCAGACTCTGAATTGGATTATCCCACAATCAAATTACTGCCGTGTGTGTGCCACCAGCTCGCTGCTACCTGTGCAAGGTAAGCAAAAGCGAGCGTATTTTCAACTGTGATTAAAGTTATCAGCTTATTGGGTTAAGACACAAAATGCCCAAATAATCTTGTTTGAAAGCGGATTTAGGTCCACTCCATTACACATGGATTAGTTTTGAGACAGTTAATTATCATACTGATGTCGATTTTAGGCCGCTGTTAGCGCTGCAGCAAGGACGGTCCCACTGTGTCTTTGCTCCGTCTATTTTATTTATTGTCATATTATTTTGGATGCAGGGCAAGAAGGATCATTTCGACACCTTAAATTGGGATGCCTTTGCACAATCCTGAAGGTAAATGTGCCGTTTAATAAGAGCCAAACAGTGTGCACAGCAGTATAAAGAGAAAAAGGTTTAGGAGTTTGCAAAACATAGAAATATGCAAACTTCGACGTGCATAAGAAGACAGACGATTCTTAAAGCTGATTGGATAAGTGGTGACCCACAGGTCGTTAACAGATGTCAGGTGAGTGGAGTCAGACCCCTCTAATCCCTCCGGAAAGACGAGTTCAACTCAGAACAAGGATTCTTTTGCGCTCCTCTGATCCAGCAGCTCACGTCATAGCCCTTATGGCCCCAAGGGCAAAGCAGGTGTCAGCGACACGTCCGGAGGAGGCTGTCGAAGCCAAGCGTCACACCTCACGGGTTCCACTGACAACCAGTATGTTCACGCTCTTATTCAGGAGGCCACCATCTCTCTAGAAAACCACAAAAACGTAGGCACCTTGGTTCATTTTTATTATTACACAGAGCAGTGATGATAGCAGGCGTCATCTTGTTGTTATAAGTCCAACGAACAAAGTCCACTTTTCCTTTGTTCATGAAAGTGCGGTTTACCCAGTTTTCCTGTATTTAAAGATCATCCAGGGAACTAAAATGCCGGATCAGCTTCCCAACCAGCTGGGGGCCAATGACCCGATCTCATTGGCAGAGAAAGGGGAGCAGCTTTAGTGGGAGTTTCTCCCGTCTTGTTCTTCAACCTCCAGCTACAGTAGAAGTAGGTTGATCCATTGAAATTGAGGTGACGATTTCTAATGTCTCAAAAAAACAAATGAGATTACAGGGACAACTCAGGGTCCTCCACAAAACAGATTACCACTGAGTAATTACTTCTGGCAGGGCCTCTCCGTAACACTTTAATCTCTCCGGAATGACGGTTCACTGCGGGATAGAGCTTAGGATAACAACAGCCCCTATAGTGCTTTAAATAATATGACGATTCTGTGATGGGTATCTCTGGAGCCTACCTCTTTCATGCAGGTGAGCTGGCTTCCACATCTGTGAGACGAGGACTTTGCACAAAGAAGAGGACGGATCCTGGAGAAATCCGCCTTTTTTTTGGTTTTTTGATATATTTTATTTACCAACAGACCTCTGTTAAGGTAGGTTTCTAAAGAATTGAGGTCTGAAACTGTGAAACTGTACAGAAATGATAGATTTATTAGAAGTGTAAGGTCTAAATGAAGATGCTGATGTGCATTTTAAGATGTGCGATTGATGATGGAATCACTGTCAGTCTCTCCCCTCTGCTGGGATGTTTCGAGAGCAGGTCTGGAATTCCGCTAGTTCTGAACTATTCATGTTTGGTAAAAGTTCACTACTAGCAGAACTCAGATTTGCTCCCGACTACCGTCGAGGAAATCCCCCCGTCTCCGGTCTGAAGCGATAGATTAGACTCATTTTTAGGTGCAGTTACTGTGTACGATTACACTGGTGAGGGGTGAACAAAGCCGACTTTTATGTGGCTCATGTTTACCTCACATCAGTTAATTAGCCTCTGGTTATTCTCTACAATGTGTGCATGTTGTGTGATAAATGTCCTGACCTGAGCAGCGTGCTTTGTTTCAGACTAAAATTGGCTGTTTTTATGCCTTTTGTGTTCACATTTTCTCATCAGTTTTTGTAACCCTCCCAGAGAAAAAACATTATCGCCTATTAAAATATGTGTGTAACCTGTAATTCACTGCAATAAAGATGCATATTTTTTGCAGGACTCATTAATTTAAATTGGGTTTAAAATGTTTGTGTGCAGTGCAAAAATTAAGGTAAGAATTTATTTAAATATGCACACTTTATGTTACCGTTCCCAGCCTACTTATTAAAGTGACAGAGAACTTAAAGATGATATACACTGACCAGATTTTTACGATCGTGATGCAAATATATATACAGTAGCAGGACTGTATGAAAAAAGACAAAGCTTATCGATAGCATGATATATTTATTTCACTTTTTTTAAAAGGTTTTTTTGTCTTTGCATGCAACTCTTGATGTGTATGAATAATATAAGCCCACTCAAAGCTATTTACATCATCTATGTCAAAAACAAGCTTGGACAACTTAAGAAGGTGAAACTTTGGAGACTTCAGTGACGGATTGACTTGCGGATGAATCCTCATCATCGCCTCCGCTCATCCCCAGCATTTTCTTCATACACGAGCGGAACTAAAAAGAAGACACGAGATGGGGGAATTTTGTTGCTGGCTGAGGAAAATATGTCAATTTTTTTCTTCTTTTTTTAATTAGCGTTTTAAAGTCCTGTAGCAGATCATTAAATATCCGCTAGACGTCGCTGTTGGCCTTAAAAAGGGCGCAAAGGTCAAACCACCAACCTGTTTGTTGAGAACGACGTAGATAACGGGGTTGTACACTGCGGAGGATTTTGAAAAACAGGCGGGTATGGTCGCCAATCGCAGGTCAAATGGTGTCCCACGATTATTGACGGCCCACAGAGCAAAACTGGCATAAGGCAACCAGCACACCAGGAAGCCGAAAATCATGACCACCACCATCCTGGTCACCTCCTTCTCTGCCTTCTGGGTGGACGCAGACTCAGCCTGGGCCTTGGCTGCCTGCAGAGAAAGATAGGATAGGAAGAAAGAGAGGAAAGGGCCAAAAGACATTTTTCTAAAACATTATTCTTAATTACAGCCTGAGATACAAATACAGAAATGCAAAATAAATGAGGTATTCAAAGTCACACTCAATATAGAAACAATATTAACATATAACAACATAAATGTATCTAAAAACACAAAGCATACGCTACAATAGAACATTTCATTTTAAAAGCAATGCTATTAAATAAAGTACACATGCAAAAGCTCAGCGAAGGTGTATCACTTACAGATTTGAGGACGAAAAGTAGCTGTGAGTAGCAGAAAA
The DNA here is from genome assembly GCA_000180735.1 of Tetraodon nigroviridis. NCBI lineage: Eukaryota > Metazoa > Chordata > Actinopteri > Tetraodontiformes > Tetraodontidae > Tetraodon > Tetraodon nigroviridis. The sequence continues at coordinate 922,597 of CAAE01014528.1, read as the reverse complement.
CGATGACAAAGAAAGGGACGGCAAATCCAAAGCCAAAAATAAACATCACATAGGACTCATTGTTATACTTGTTGCCGGTCGTGTACCAGTCAGGTCCACAGGAGCACTGGAAACCCTCTGGGATATACCTAAACACACACACACACACACACACACAAAGCGAATCAGAGCTGTTCAGGAGGGGTAGAATAACTGGTTTTGAGGTGACGATTGAGTTGATAACTAACTGGTGAAAGTCAAATGATGGTGATACTGACCTGCTCCAGCCAAAGAGAGGAGGACCTGAGACGACCAGAGCAAAGAGCCAGGTGGCTGCGCAACAAGCTATAGCGTGATCAGGCTTGAAGATGAAGTTCCCCAGCGGCTTGCACACCACCAGCCATCTCTCGAAGGCTACGACGGCAAGAGACCACAGGCTTACCATACCTAAAGGAGAGATAAAAGAAAAGTCCATCGAGATCAAAGAGGAGCCATAGCTAGTGGGTAAAGATTGGGTTGAAAAGTGCTCAGCCTTGTATTCCATCCATTTAACTCCTCCTTCAACTAGGATGGTGGTCAGGATCTAAGTCCACCTCTGGGTGCGCTCGCCACACGCGGTGTGCCTGTTTGTGGACTGATCGGGAAAACCGGGAGCAAACTTTGAAGGGCTGCCGTGTTTTCAGTTGCCGGTCGGCCTCATAAGCAGCTAAAAACCAGCCAACACCAGCTCAGGCTCCCAAATTCATCAACTCGGCAGCGAAACCGAGATCGTCTGTCTGAGCCGCATGAAAACCCCTGTAGCACTGGTGCAGCTCATCTGACTCGGATAAAGCATGATTGCCATTCTCATCCTTAAAATAAAGAACTAAAATGCATGCCTAGTTTATTAAGTACTAGATGTTATGTCATTTATTACAATCTTACCTCCAAGAGTTGCTGCAAATCCTTCGATCTTGCATCCCAGCGGACCCACAAACATGTATCTGACCGTGAAGCAGCAGAAGCAGGTGAAGGAGCCCACGCAGGTGACCAGCAGGTTTGAAACAGCCAGGTTCACCAGGATGTAGTTCAGATGAGACCGGAGCTTCTTATATTTGACAGTGCATGCAATCGTGAGCGCGTTGATGCCCGTACCAGACACAAATAGGCAAAACATGAACGCGGCCATGCCGTAAAAGAGCGCCGGGCTTCCCAGGTGATCCTGAGGGACCAGGAATGGGGAGAGGGCTGTGATGTTGTCCACTTCCAAAGGGATGGGGATAAAGAAGTCTTCCTGGAATTCATGCTGGCGATTCCCCCTCATTCTCATCTCGTTGAGTCTCAACTTATATTAAAAAAAAAAAGTCAATACTTATGAAAAAGCTTTTTCATGAGGACTCTAGAATGACACAAACAAATTAATCTCGGACACGGATTCATGTGACGTTGTACTAACACGAGGCCGTCTCGCTCTCGCTGGAGGGGCATGAAAGCCACTTTTATAGGAACTTTAAGGGCTCAACTTAATTGGCTTACGGTGAGGATTTATGTGACCAAAGATTTGCTTCACTGGGCCACGGAGTCGTACACACACGTGACGTATCATTGGTTCACCTTGAAATCGGTGAAGATGTCTGCCAAAGATTCGAGTTTTACCTTCTGGACTTTGCAAAAGGCTTTCGTAAACTCTTTTTTTTCAGCTTTAGTCAGACATTTTTCGTGGGAAACTTTTTTTCCCCCTCAATACTTGTCACAAATACTTCATGAACAAAAAAAAACCCCCAAACCACACCACCATCAGTTCTAGGTTCCCCCTGTCATTTTACAGATCTTTACGTTTTCTCCAGTCTAGTTCCTGTTTTTGAATTCTCACTTCTCTCTTTGGGGGTTTTCTTTACATCAGCATTAGTTTGAGGCACTTTACACTCCATCCTTCCTAAGGAAGAGTGCAGCAGCATTGGCAGCTAATCTGATTTCACATCACAGTAAGTCTGATAATCTGTAGCCTTTTATAATCCACTCTGCTGGTTTAACTCAGGCTTTGTCTTGGCCCTTTGTCTCTTTCCCTGAGGTTACCGGATGTGCAGGGAAATGAGGAAATGGACAGATTGCAGAAAAATCCTCATAGATGACAGTAAACGGATGTGGTAAAGTCATCATTGCCATCATCACTCTGTGTGTGTGTGTGTGTGTGTGTGTGTGTGTGTGTGTGTGTGTGTGTGTGTGTGTGATTTACAACTGACCTAACAGAGAAGACAGCACTCTCAGCAAGGCTGATTTTGGATCAATTAGTCCAGCCTATTTTATTCAAACAGCTGAAAGGAAAAGGCCCTTAAGATCATAAAAAAGCACTTAAACTTTAGTATATTATTGTGTGCAAACATAAGTAACAACATGACAAACGGGTTTAGTCGTTTAGCGTTCAAGCTGGTTCCAACTGAATCCCTCCGAGAGGTTAATCCAGTCAGGGCTAACATGGCTCCTAGGCTTATTTTGTCTTTGTAACCTGCTTGTTGTGTGTATTAGAGTGGATTATCCTGACCTTTAATACAGTATCAGGATCAGGAAAAGATTAACCTGTCTTCAGCATGTCAAAAGCCTACATCAGAGTCGGACTTTTGTGTACATCTCTAAGAAAACCGGAAACTTTTCCTTGGAAATGTGAAAGTGGTTGGTCGTTTATGCATGTGTTTTTGGTGCACACCAATGGAATGAATGCTAACAGGTGAAATGGTTTCTATGGTTACGGAATAATCCTGTGAGAGTACAGTTTGACACACTGACCACAATCAGCAGATGACAAACTGGTGTTGATACTTTTGTGCATGTTTTACCATCGTTTCTGTGATAACACAGAACTATTTTTATCTCTTTCACCAAGGAGGTCATGTGACAGCCAGCATCTGTCTGCCTTCTGCCTATTTTTACGCTAACAAACACAAAACTGTGAAAAGATACTGACTGGAAGATCTGTTGTGATTTTTACTGGTAATATCCTCACGCTTCTTTACAAAAACCTCCAACTGCTGCTTCAGTAATCGCGCGGCTTTGCGCTCTTATCTTGTTAGGCCGTCAAAGTTCAGCCCTCCACTTGTTGCCTAAGACTCTTAAAGAATGTAAACCAATACAAGCGGCTGAGATTAGCGCTAAAGATCATTGTGTTTGTCTTAGCTCCACTGACCTGGAACTCCACTGCGCAGTGGAAAACACACAAGCATCATCAAGATCCTAACTTCCATCCTTTTTCGCCTTCCAGTTCGGAGTTCAGCGGCACACGTCGCTTAGAAATGATTTGAGGTAGAATCATTAGCATTTTTAATGGCCTGTATCTCAAGAAGATGTGTTTACTGTGTAAACTTTTGTCTAATTCCTCATCTTTTCTAATATCCACACAACTGCAACATAGAGAAATGTAAGAATGGGGACTGGCAAAGTTAACCCAGACAGAGTACAATAAATTGTTGTTGAACATTTAAATGAGTTTCAAAACACTGAAATGTAAACACTACTAAACAGTCATTAAAGAAAAGGTCCGGATGCACAGTTGAAAAGGTGTTACTGAGCCATAATTGCACCTATCTGCAAAGATTCACGCTTTGGATGACAAGATTCTGTGACAGGTTTTCATGTTTTCAGTTACACGGAACTATTTTGGATGGATCTATGGGATGCGTCTTTCTTTCGGCCTGATGAGGTTTACAGAGGACATAAATGATAACCAAGCTTTAAACTTTGCGTTCAGGTCGGAGAGCTGCAGGAATCCGCTGGGATGGTTTACGGCGCTGGCTGGAGCAGCAATACACCCTTCCGCCAGCCGGGGGCGCCCAAAACGTCGATGTGGGCGTGGCAACGTGTGTGGGAGCGCTAAAACGGAATTTTAATGCTCAAACGTTATTGTTAATCACCTCTGCCAACGTCTAAATGTTGTGTGCGAAGAAACAAAACGAGCGCAACAGGGGCAGTAAGTGAAAAGTTATTTATGCACAGAAGTCGCCATCTTTAGTAAGGGACAATAAGCCCAGTGCTGCAACACAACTTATTGCAATTTGCTGCAACTCCTTACCGTTATCCTTTAACCTTTGCCCCACATTGATATAGACTGTATTTTACAGCACCTTGTTGTACAGAGCACGGCCAACTGTTTGAGAATTCCACATTATGGAATAAAATTCGCGTTTCTGTCACGAATGAGCAGCGAGCGGGTCTCTGGCGCCATGTTTACTTTGGGTGACGCCAACTCTCTCCATTTTCCTCCGCCTCTGGTTGTCAAGAAGATGGCAGCTTCCAGGCAGGCATGAGAGGAAATACTTCTATACAAATCGAATGAATTTGGACTATTGCTGCACGATCAGACTACACGCCAGTGTTTTTTGACCTACTGCACCGAAAAAAGTAGGTAGATTTCGGAAATATTCGCGCTCCCGCAGTTTGTTTTGCTTTGTTGTGGCTTACCGCCCGGCCATTTTTCTTGTGGGAGCTGTATTACTAGGCCGATTGTCGAAAAGATGGCTGCTTCCAGAGACGGCATGAAACACAATAACATTCTCTTTATGCAGTTAAAATCTATTTAGCGCTGTTTGAAGAGTGAGGTTAAATGTACTTTTGTATCGGGCAGATTGTGCATCTCAAAATAATACGAAAATGTGTTGCATAGAAGCGTAGAATGAGGCGACGCTTTGACAGATGCCAGCCGCACAGCTAATGCTGTTAGCTTCGGTGAATTAGGTTTAGCATCTAGCCGCTAGTGCTAGGAGTATAGCTAGCGTAACAAAGCATTCGATTGTAAAGAGCCGGCTTATTTCTCGGACGATCCCCGAACTTCTTCGACGTGGGATAAAACAATTATTTCCTGCGCGGCAACATTTGTAAGTTTTTAACGTTCTCTGGCGCAAATAATTGCGTTATATTGCTTGCAAAGAATGCTAAGTTTGGTAGCTACAAGATGGCGACTCCCAGGGAGGCATGAAAATAGCCGACTCTTGATAACGTTTTTCAGCGCATGTTAATTGTGAGTTGCAGTCACATATTGGTGTTTTAAGTTGGCGATCTATTCATGTACGTACAATGTAGTTTGTAGCTTATGTCGCTGGCATAGTGGAATGGATTTTCATCTTTAACCGCTTCCGCCATTTTTTCAGATTGGCAGTAGAGTTAGCGGGGGTTTGTTTGGCTACAAGATGGCGGCTTCCATGGAATGAATTCAATGGTTAGAGACAAATAAGCTACCACTTATGCAAATCATGCGTTCGTATGTTTATTTGTAATTATGATTGCGAACTGCAAACACTTCCATATGTAACACATTGATTTATATTTTGCAATTGCAACTTTAGCGATCCAGGTTACTTTAGCATCTGTGCGTTTTCCGGTCTACTCTCGGGGGGAAATAATACACAACCTCGGTTGTCAGATGCTGCAGCTGAAGTTTAGAACAGATGGGGGGGGAAATCTTACCCACATTTACAGTAGGCGTTGAAATGAGTGTTTCTATTCTCCCGTCTGGTAGAAGTCATGTCTGCCACTGGGACCACGGCGTCAGTTCTGCAGCCGCGGTGGAAACGGGTCCTCGGATGGTCCGGTCCGGTTCCGCGGCCCAGGCATGGACACAGAGCAGTGGCCATAAAGGAGCTTATGGTCGTCTTTGGTGGTGGAAATGAAGGGATTGTTGATGAATTACACGTATACAACACAGGTAAGATCAACTTTGTCCATGTGTTTACATATTTTTTTTTTGTACACGTACTTTTTATCCAAAAGCCAAAGATGTAGTTGAAGAAAAGCGAAAGATTTTTGGGATAAAACTCAGTCTTAAAACAATTACATTGCTTTTTAAAAACACATTTATGACGCACAAAACTGATGTGTAGGCCTCAGCAGGCCACTCTAGCGCGTCTGGTCGCATTTGTCTCCCCCTACCGGCGGAGCGGGGCAGTTACGCGCTTAAAAAAGGCGGGCTGAAGTAAAATGGATGATGCAGTTTGATTTCACACACTCTTCGACCCAACGTGGACGGATAAAAAATGTAAAAATAGTTGATGCCTAAATGCAGATTTCTGAGGAAGTTGGGCAATTGCACTTCAGGGTCCTAAAGGGTTTTTGAACTGCATTTGTGTTCAGTTGAATTAAGTTGTTATGGTACTTTTTAGGGATAAGCCTAATCCCCACCTTTAGGTTACACTGAATTAAATTCTGACACCTACAGGATTGAATTTTTATGAGAATTATTTTTTTGTAGCATTACATTTCTAGGATCCTTGTTGCTTTTTCTGGGTTAAAATGTGTTTTGTTTGTTTGAAATCAAACATGGTCACAGTCCCCTGTTTTTAAAAAATATTGTCAATGTCATTTTTTTCCTTTGTAGCTACAAACCAGTGGTTCATCCCAGCAGTCCGTGGTGATATTCCTCCGGGTTGTGCTGCATATGGGTTTGTCTGCGATGGCACAAGGTTGTTGGTATTTGGTGGAATGGTTGAATACGGAAAGTACAGCAATGATCTCTATGAGCTTCAGGTACCTGTCCAAATCCTTAACTCTATTATAATGTGCTGCTACAGACCTGAGTGATGTATTTTCTTTTGATAAATTGGTAATATTGTAGAAGTTTCAGCCTGTTTCAGCTTGATGTTTCTACACCTACAAACAAAGATGCAACATTGTGTTTTGTCTTTTAATTGTCACTATGGTGCTTCATCTTCTTGTCCTAGGCTAGCAGATGGGAGTGGAAAAAATTAAAAGCAAAAAATCCCAAGAATGGCCCCCCTCCTTGTCCTCGCCTTGGCCACAGTTTTTCCCTGGTTGGCAACAAATGCTACCTGTTTGGTGGACTAGCTAATGACAGCGAGGACCCTAAAAACAACATTCCCAGGTACAGCAAGAGCCACACAGACCTTGTGCAAGTACTAAACTTTAGTTTTCAGCACATTGAGGTGGTTGTGTTGTGTTTTTCTGTCTTCAGATATTTAAATGATTTGTACACCCTTGAGCTCCGTGCTGGTTCTAGTGTGGTTGGATGGGATATTCCTATTACTTACGGAGTTCTGCCTCCTCCGCGAGAGAGCCACACTGCTGTCGTATACACAGACAAGGCAAGCAGGAAATCACGGCTGATAATTTATGGAGGGATGAGCGGCTGTCGCCTTGGTGATCTGTGGACCCTTGACATTGGTGCGTTTGCTCTTGTTTCTTTTCAAATAAACATGGAAGCTTCATCTAGATCTTTTTATTTGTTGTTACATCCATATTTTATCAAACATGATGCTGCTTTTTCCAGATACCCTGACGTGGAACAAACCCTCAGTTAGTGGGACAGCTCCACTTCCAAGAAGTCTTCACTCTGCTACCACTATCACAAACAAGTGAGCAAATGCTGCAACCAGTCAACAACTTGCAGTTTTTGTCATTGCTCGTGTTTATGTTCTTGGTATTTACATTCTGAGCCTTGCTGCAACATCTTGATCTGCCATTTTACAGGATGTATGTTTTTGGAGGCTGGGTTCCTCTCGTCATGGATGACGTCAAAGTGGCCACACATGAGAAAGAGTGGAAGTGCACAAACACTCTTGCCTGCCTGAATCTTGGTTTGTAAATCCTTTTACCATATTTCTGTGTACAACTTGACATTAAAGAGTTTAAATCAACTTTCAAATCCCTGTCTGTAGATAACATGTGCTGGGAAACAGTATTGATGGATACTCTTGAGGACAACATCCCGAGGGCCCGTGCCGGCCACTGTGCAGTGGCCATCAATTCCCGGCTCTATGTTTGGAGCGGCCGTGACGGCTATCGTAAAGCCTGGAACAATCAGGTCTGTTGTAAAGACCTCTGGTACCTAGAAACAGGTGGGTTTGATGTACCGCAATTGCTGTTGCGTTCAGAAAGACGGGTCGGTAAACTGTTGTCCGACGCCCCTCCAGAGCGTCCCCACGCCCCTGCCAGGGTGCAGTTAGTCCGTGCCAACACAAACTCCCTGGAGGTGAGCTGGGGTGCCGTTTCGACCGCCGACACCTACTTACTGCAGCTTCAGAAGTATGACATCCCTGCAACTCCAGCTGCAGCTTCTCCGGCCATGAGCGCCACACCCTCACTGCCGGTGAACTCCCCCAAGAGCCCCGCCCCAGCCGCTGCAGCCCCCGCGGCTCAGAGTTTACCGCAGACAGGTAACGACCAGTGTGTTTTCTGTTCGTTTGGGGTTTTTTTCCAAATCGTTTCTCTCATGAGATGATGCGCACCCTTGATTCCCGATGCCACAGGACATAAAGTGAAATGTTTGTCCTTGTTCGTCCAGCTGTGTTAAAGGTCGCAGCTCAGCAGTCTGCAACAGGTGCGTCTGTTGTCACAGTCCGACCCAGCCAGCCTGCAAAGTCTCCTGTCACTGTGACGTCGCTCCCTCCGGGAGTTCGCATGGTCGTACCTGCCCAGTCCACTCAAGGATCGGTACGAGCGCCTGAGCACTCTTCTTTCAGCGTGTGTGTGTGTGTTTAACAGTATATGTCGGATGGATCCGTTAAAGTTATTCTTCTTTTTATTTCCAGCCAATTGGGTCCAGCCCTCAGATGAGTGGCATGGCAGCTTTAGCAGCAGCTGCGGCAGCAACACAGAAGATCCCACCCTCGTCTGCAGGCACAGTGCTCAACGTTCCTGCAGGTGCAACTATTCTGAAAACCGTAGCCGTGACCCCGGGCACCACCACCGTGAAAGTTGCTTCCCCAGTCATGGTACAGACCCAGGGAAATCTTTCGTTTTGGAGCAGCGTTCGCATCCTGTGAATCGTATGACAACTGGCTACATGTTTGTGTGCTTGATAGGTCAGTAACCCAGCCACACGGATGCTCAAAACTGCTGCAGCGCAGGTGGGCACGGCAACAGCATCCTCCCCCACCACCACCAGACCCATCATCACTGTGCACAAGTCTGGCACTGTCACAGTGTCTCAACAGGCCCAAGTGGTAACCACTGTGGTGGGAGGAGTCACCAAAACCATCACTCTGGTGAAGAGTCCTCTCACCATGGGCGGAGGTGGCGCAATGGTGAGAAAACGAGACTTCCTAGAACCGATGGGGAAATTCTAGGAGTAACCTTCTGTTTTGACAGACGTTTTACTCTCTGTTCAGATCTCCAACCTTGGCAAGATGATGTCTGTGGTACAGACCAAGCCGGTGCAGACATCAGCAGTAACAGGCCAGGCTTCCACCAACCCTCTCACACAGATCATTCAGGTCAGCCGTCTGCAGGGTGCAAGAGCAACCCCGGAGGCCGATTTCCACCCCTGACACCGGCCCTAATTCTCCAGTTGTTTGCATAATGTTTCTTCTTCCCAGACAAAGGGTCCACTTCCAGCCGGCACCATTTTGAAGCTAGTGACTTCAGCGGATGGCAAACCGACAACTATCATTACCACATCTCAGGCAGGAGGAACGGGAAATAAGCCAACTATCCTGAACATCAGCGGAGTTTCTCCTACCACCACCAAACAGGGAACCACCATCATCAAGACCATCCCCATGTCGGCCATTATGACGCAGCCTGGTGCTACAGGTCAGCAACGCCTTTTTTACAACGCTCTAAAACCGGGGATGATTTTTATTAAACCTGATAAATGTTGTCGTTGCAGGTGTGACAAGCAGCACGGGTATTAAAACACCAATCACAATCCTTACCACCAAGGTGATGACCACTGGAACGCCTGGGAAGATCATCACGGCAGTGCCCAAACTCGCCACTGCAGCCGGTCAACAGGGTCTTACACAGGTGAGGACCTGTGTGAAAACTTGTTGTAATTATGTTGTAATAGTGGTTGTTTTGCAGCTAAGAGGTATATAACTTCTTCTGCTCCTAGGTGGTGTTAAAGGGTGCTCCAGGCCAGCCTGGTACTATTTTGCGGACTGTGCCGATGAGCACAGTGGGTGGTGTACGGCTGTCACCCCAGTGACCGTCTCCGCTGTTAAACCCACAGTCACGACTCTGGTTGTCAAGGGGACCACAGGTGAGAGAAACAGATGTCTGTTAAAAGGTTCCGATACCATTTTTTCATGTTAGTTTTGTATATATATATACATACGTTTTGACGTTCTGTCAACCTTTCTTTATAGGTGTCACCACCCTGGGGACAGTGACCGGTACTGTCTCCACCAGCCCGGCAGGAACTACAGTGGACACGTCCAACGCCTCTCTGGTCACCCCCATTACCACACTGGGCACCATTGCTACCTTGTCCAGCCAGGTCATCAGCCCATCGGCAATAACTGTGTCTGCTGCCCAGACCAGTCTAACGTCTGCGTCCACACTGCCCTCCTCGACCATCACGGTGCAGGTAAAAAGGTCTTTGCGGTCTGGAGTCGAAAGGTCTTTATGGGCTGTAAGGCACCGAATGTGATTTTTCCTCTGTGTCGTGCAGACTCAGCCCACCCAGGTGACTCTAATCACAACTCCCAGTGGTGTGGAAGCTCAGCCGGTCCAGGATCTACCAGTGTCCATCCTGGCTTCACCGACCTCCGAACAGCCCAGCTCCACTGAGGCTGGAGCAGCTGCCGAGGGATCTGGGACGGTGACCTTGGTCTGCTCCAACCCACCCTGCGAGACCCACGAGACGGGAACAACCAACACCGCCACAACCTCCTCCGCTACCATCGGAGCAGGGAAAGTGTGTTCCAACCCACCGTGCGAGACCCACGAGACGGGGACCACCAACACAGCCACAACGGCGTCGTCAAACATGTCTGCACTCCGCGTTTGCTCCAATCCACCGTGCGAGACCCACGAAACCGGGACAACTAACACAGCGACCACAGCGTCGGCTAATATAGGCCAAGCCCAGCAGGTGTGCTCCAACCCGCCCTGCGAAACCCACGTCACGGGTACCACCAACACAGCCACCCAGTCCTCGTCCAACATGAACACAAGCCTGACAGGAACTGTGCAGAGGGTGTGCTCCAACCCGCCCTGCGAAACCCACGAGACCGGGACCACCAACACCCCGTCCACCGCCACCTCCAGCATGGGAGGTGAGCAGACCAGTACAGTCACAGGCGTCGTCCAGAGGGAGTGCTCCAACCCGCCGTGTGAAACACACGAAACTGGGACCACCAACACAGCCACCACTGCCACCTGTAGCATGGAAACAACCGAAGGAACAGGTACAACCGCATCGGTGTGGCCTCACCGAGAAGAAGCGACAGGAACAGAGATCCATTAACACGCGGCACAGTTATTGCGCTTCTGTAAGGTTGTATGTTTTATCCCGCAGCCACCCAGCAGCCTGAAGGGGACGCCGAAGCCGCCAGCAGCACAGAAGTGGTTGCCACCACCGCAGCGACCGACGTGGTCACCACCACTCAGGGCAGGGCCATCACAACCGTCACCCAGTCCACCCCAGCCCCCGGACCCTCGGTCCCGGTGAGAAGATCATTGGTGTCGAACGCCATCTCAAAGTGATGTTCTCTGAAACTGTTTCCTCCTTTTGTTAAAATCTTTGCTGCGTTCTCGGCTGCAGTTGATTTCATCGATCACGGAGGGTGCGAGCACGGCTGAGAGCTCCACAGAGGAACCCATGCAGACCGAGGAGACGCCTGCAGCAGAAGCTGCTCCTGCGGAGGAGGCCGCCGCTGCCGCAGCCATGGAGACGCAAGCAGAAGTAAGCGCCATCCGACTGCACTCAAAGCAGTGGGGCTCTTTCAGAGTGTGTGCAAACATAACCTGTACGGCCTCTTCAGGGAGAAGCCGCCGCAGCGGCAGCGCTGAACCTCCCCTCTGAGCTGATGACGGAGGGCCAAGGGGCCACGCTGATGGTGACCGGGCTGTCGGACGAGGAGCTGGCCGTGACCGCGGCCGCCGAAGCTGCCGCGCATGCGGCGGCCACCGAGGAGGCCCAGGCGCTCGCCATCCAGGCTGTCCTCCAGGCGGCCCAACAAGCCGTCATGAGTGAGCGGAACCTTTTCTGATTAAATGGAACAAACCGCTTTCAGGCAGAGGCTGTTGAGGGTTGAACTTTTGGGATGTTTTTGGTGAACAGGTGAGGGAGATGCCGCAGCAGAAAATCAGCAGCCCACAAACATCCCAATCATGCTGACCCAGCAGGAGCTGGCGGCCCTGGTCCAGCAGCAGCAGCTGCAGGAGGCCCAGGCAGCGGCGCAGCAGGCCTCCGTGGACACCAGCCTGCCCACCGAGGGCCTGGCTCCGGCCGACAGCCTCAACGACCCCTCCGTGGAGAGCAACGGCCACAACGAGATGGCTGCCGCCGTCACCAGCGCCGTGGCTTCGCTGCTGCCGTGCGCCACCGCAGAGAGTAAGGCCGGCGGGATGCCTGAGGTTGCAGGCGGGTGGATTGCGTTCAGGAAGCTGACCCGTTTCCCCGGTGCTCTTTTCACAGCGCTAGCCCCGTCGAGCACGTTTGCGCCCTCCGCGGCGGTGGCGAGTCCTGCCAAGCTGCAGGCGGCCGCCACCTTGGCAGAGGTGGCCAACGGCATCGAGGGAGAGGTGCGCCTTCACCGAGCGTCCGGGTTTCAGGTGGATCCGACAAGGTGTTCAAGCGTGTTGCGTGTTTTGCAGAAACAAGACCCTCAGCCGACCCCGGTGAAACCAGCTGTAAAGAAAGAGAACCAGTGGTTCGATGTCGGGATTGTTAAAGTTACAAACATGGTCGTCACACACTTTTATGTGCCAGCAGACGACTCTCATGGAGACGTGAGTGTCTGGTGGGGCTCGCCCTGATTTCCACCGTCCGCTCCGCCGCCCCCGCTGACTCCCAGTCTGCTCTCTGCTGGCAGGACGACTCGGGTGTGGTGCCAGACTACAGTCAGATGAAGAAGATGGAGCTGCAGCCCGGAACAGCGTACAAGTTCCGCGTGGCCGGCATCAACGCTTGCGGCCGCGGAGCCTTTTCAGAGATCTCCGCCTTCAAGACCTGCCTGCCGGGCTTCCCAGGGGCGCCGTGCGCCATTAAAATCAGCAAGGTGACGCCATCGTTGGAGGAGCGAGGGTGTGGCGGAACCACCGCTGACAGCCTTTCTCCCCCGCAGAGCTCGGACGGTGCCCACCTGACCTGGGAGCCGCCGTCGGTGACCTCGGGGAAGATCATCGAGTACTCGGTGTACCTGGCCATCCAGAGCAACCAGACGGCCGAAGCCAAGGCCTCCACGCCGGCGCAGTTGGCCTTCATGCGGGTTTATTGTGGACCCAACCCCTCGTGCTTGGTGCAGTCGTCCAGCCTCTCCAACGCGCACATCGACTACACCACCAAGCCAGCCATCATCTTCCGCATCGCCGCCCGCAACGAGAAGGGCTACGGCCCCGCCACCCAAGTCCGATGGCTCCAAGGTGACTCTGCCAGGAACCAGGTGAGATGAAGCAGCTCATCGCCCCCCGTCTAAAACCTTCCGTCTGCCCCTAGAATCTGGCAAAGACGCTGCCTCTGCAAAACCGGCTCCCAAAAGACCAGGCGCCTCTCCTGACGCGTAAGTGCACGTTCTCCCGCCCCGTTCTGGGGTCAACCCGGCTGACTCCGCCTCCTGTGCTCTTACAGGAAGGCCACTGGTCCCAAGAAAGCCCGGACGGACCAATGAGGTTGCCCACAGACCCCTCCCAGTTTTTGTCCCCCCCCCCCACCACCCACTCACTGCCCTCTTATCAGGAAGACTCTCATTCTCTCCCAGTCTCATCCTCCAGCCTCCAGTCTCCGATCCAGACGGCGGCGGGGACCCAAAGTCCCCACCAAGAGCGCGGATCTGGGAAGACCCTGTAGATAAACCCCCCCTCCCCCCTCCCCGTTCTCTTGGTTATAACTATTTTTAGAGCAACACAAAGTTAGAAGCACATTATCTTTTTCAGCCACACCCCCTCCCATCATTTAAAATCTATTTTTGGCTTGTTTCAGTAGTTGAGCAGTTTAGAGAAGCATTTAGGTGTTTTCACAGACTGGGAGCCAGCCTGAGCTCAGTGAGAACGTTCTCGTTTTCGTGCGTCTTTTTTTGTGAATCCTGGGGGGGCGTAGACAGAGACTACCTAAAACGATGTACAGTGTTGAAGACGGCTGCGGCTGCATTCGCTTAAGCGAGAGTGAAAACCGGTATGGTAACAATGAAAGCACTTGTCCCGGCTGAAGGAGGACATCCATTTTCCCTCCCTCTTCGGTGGCTCCAGACAAATTCACCCGAAGAGCCAAGTCTGTCCTGGACTCCGGCCTCCTGACGCGTCATCACTGTGCTTTTGACCCGAGCGTCGACGCTTCGCGGCGGACAAAAGAGCGACAAAGATCATTTGGTTTTTTTGCCCCTGAAAAGAACGACAGACTGCCTGGACGGACACCTGCAAAACACACACACACACGAAATGACAAAATCTCCCCATAAATTTAGCAAGCGATGACGCAGAAGATCCTTTGTGTAGTTTATTTTTGTATTTTTTAAGCCCCCCTTGCTCCTTTGTCTGTGTATGTTGTTGCATTTTTAAAAGCGTTGTTTTTTTTAGCTGTTGTCCATCCCCATAGTTTGTGTTTGCGGGAAGACGAGCGTCCGTCTCCATTCGGCCGCCCTATTTTTAAGTCTTCACTGGGTTTTTCCTGCGTTGCTGTTGACAGACGGTGAAAGAGAGAGAAGCTTTTGTATTTGTTCCAAGTAGAATCCGAGGTTAATAGGACTGAAGGGAACTTTTGAAGTGGACCCAGGGAGAGGAGAGTTTTTACTTTGTTTACTACCGACGCTCATGTTGCTCCATTTGCCAAACATGGAACTTTCACTTCTTTTTTTGTCTGTTTTTCGGTTCGGTCACACCAGTTTCCTCCCCCGCAACATCCTGACTGACTGTCCTGGACGTGTTTTATGCTCATGAATGTGGTATCACACATCTTTCATTTTTAGAACTTGTGTTAATAGACCCCCCCCCCTCCATCCCACTGATGTTTGTGAATCCATTGAATAAATTTGCATTTCCTTTCCTACCAAGGCTCCGTATTTCGGCGTGCAAACCAGCGCACTCGTCTTGGCGGTGGGGGGAAGCTACCCTTAGCTGGAGTCGACGCCCCTGTAAATTAGTTCAGAGCAAGAATAAAATGAAGAAAAAAAACACTTTTGCCTTTTATATAATTACCTGTAACAGTTTTTACATGTTGCTCATCTCTTGATTGCCTTTTTGTGTCTTTAGTTCAAAAAAACAAAACAAAATGATATATATAAATATATATATATATATATATAAATAGTCTCCCTGATTGTTCTGATTTGCTTTGAGTCACTAGTTCTTTCACCGCTGGGTTCACCGCCGTACAGGATGCAGGTTTCAGGAGTGCACGTTAACCGCGTCAGGCCGAATTGACAGCCTGGAAGATCCAAGCCAGGCTTTTCACTTTTCTCCAGTTGGCGCCTTGGTGATCGGTTCCGTGGGGGTTTTTTTTCTCTTTTCTTTTCCTCCCCCTGATTTTCTTTCTAGAGACTTTCTGTTCATATGCATTCATAATTTTTGTGCGTGTCGGTGTGTCTGTTGATCCAAACTAGACATGCATGCAAAAGCAGTGTATTTTAGTAGTGATGCCTTAAGTTAGACCATAAGCTGAAAGTTCTCAGAGCAAAAAATGTTTAAAAAAAATCCAACAAAAAAAAACATTGAATAAGTTTGTTCCTCTCCATGTGGTATACAGTTGTGTCCTTTTCTTCCACAGTACTGTTGCTGGGTCACTCTTTTTGCACCCTGGTTAGATAGGTCATCATCAGCAGTGCCGAGCTCTCGGAACTTTCCCTCCGTGCTGGGACGAGCGCTGCCCTCAGCCCTCAGCTCTCACTTTTGACTTTCTCTCGGCTGTTTGCAGGTTATCTGGAAATGTCCTGTATTTTCCAATGTGTGTTTTTGTACTGTAGGGAGTAATGTATCTTTTATCATCAAAAAAAGAAATAAACATGTTAAACATAGAGGGATTTTGTGTCTTCATTTTGAGGTAAAGCAGCAAACTACTTTTAATTTGGTTTTAATCACCAATAATTGTCTGATTTACAGGTAGTTGCCCCGCGCGGCCGCTAGAGGGCGGTGTTGCTGCCTGGTGAGTTGCCCCGAAAATAAATGATTCATTTTTAAATAACATTTTAACTTCTTAAGCATCACAATTGATCTTTATTCACCCTGGTGTTGTTTTCTTTATAAGGACATTGCCACTGCGTATATTCTACAAGTGATTGGCCAGAAGATATTCGGTTTATCATTTTCCTCTCATCCAGGACTTGTGATTTTTAGCTACCTGGATGGCTGGTGTGATGGGGAAAAATTGGAACCAAACTGTTTTTAATGTCTTATAGATGTTTTCTGCTGATGAAACATTAACAAAAGCAGAGACTGATGCATAAAAACAAAACTAACAGAACTTTAACATCTCTACAGAGTTGATGCAGATTTAAAGAAAAGAATAATAACAAAAGTGAAGGAGAAAAATGGCAGCTACACAAAAGATGTGATCTGTCCGTAGCTACGACAACCCAGAGGTCCCGGGAGAAAAATGAAGACATGAAGTAGTCTGAGGGTGAAGCGACACAGGAGGCAGTGTGTGAGTGTGTGAACGTCTCTGCCGGTCTGTCGCTGCAGGACAGAGATAAGACCACCGCCTCCCCAGAAGCACCTTTCTTGGAACTCAGAGCGCCGTCCCCGAGGCCAACGTTTGACACACGACGCCATCCGTCAGCGGGATCCGACGGGCCGACGCCAACCACCAACTGTCTGCCCTGACGTCCACGTGTCGGCCCCAACAGCTGCTTCTGCTCTCCATCTGTCCGTGACCAGCACGTGCGTGCGCGGGGGCAAAGACCACCAGGGGCGGCTCTCGGGCCGGCCAGCGGGTCGGTGCTGCTCCCTGAGAGCGGGCCTCGGGCCTGCAGGTCCCGGCCTCCCTTTTACAGCTTGATAACCTCTTATCAGAGCCCAGCAGGCGTCTCAGGCCACGTCCATAACATCTCCCGTGTGTGTGTGTGTGTGTGTGTGTGTGTGTGTGTGTGTGTGAGACCTTCTCAGGTCTGCGCCCACATGCACTGGGTCACTTTCTGCAACAGTCTGTCACAAATGAAGAATATAGGCATAAAAGCGCATCGTTCATGCACTTTTTTGCTCAATGTTATTCAAAAAGGAGACGGAGGATAACGTTAATGTGCATAAATCATCTGAGTTTATCTTTTTGATGATTCTAAATGTGAGATCCGCCTGTTTCAGCCACGACAGGAATGTTGTGACTGTTTAATTCACCTGACTTTGCTGTTGCAGGTCCTGCATCCTACACATTCTGTACATTTGCGAGGTAAAGTCAGTTTTCCTTACAGACAACACAAATATGATGACAGTGGAAGCGAGT
Source organism: Tetraodon nigroviridis (assembly GCA_000180735.1). Taxonomy (NCBI): domain Eukaryota; kingdom Metazoa; phylum Chordata; class Actinopteri; order Tetraodontiformes; family Tetraodontidae; genus Tetraodon; species Tetraodon nigroviridis. The sequence goes on along the minus strand of CAAE01014528.1, from coordinate 905,325 downwards.
GATGCAGGTTTTTAGTTCCAAACTTTCTCAAATTTGAAACAGAACCCAGAACATTGACCTAAGTGAGGTGCTGTTTCTGGCCCTGACCGCTGTGGGAGGGTGAACGGTGGTTTTGTCGGGTCGGTGGGGCGGCGGACCCCCTGCGGAGCCTCGTCATGACTCAAATAAACCCCCCCAGAACCCACCTGGGTGACTTCTCCTCCAAACTCTTATCCTCTCCTGATTTCCCTGAAAACTGTAAATGAACAAAAGAGAGAGGAAAGTTGGGAAGCTGCTTTGACTACCAAATGACGGGGACAGCGCAGCGCCTGTGGCCCTTCAGGCCGGGTCGGCCCCATATCTTGGCACCAGGATTGCGGCTCCGCTCCTGATTTGCATCGCTCCAAACTTTCCTGGGCCCAAACGAAGCCCAGTCTTTGCATTTCGCATTTGCTTGGTCCGAACGTCCGTCTCGCTGCTCCGGCCTGGCTCTTATCAGGGCCTGTATGCACATTTCAGCAACAGCCAAAAACCAGGCTGTCATCTGCCTGTTTGGGTGGTTTTATTAGCCTCGACGGGCCTTTAATGCTCTGCTGAATCAGAATCAACAACAAACACGTTATCGTTCCTTCGCCTAAACCTGCCGGTTTCAGATTCTGATAGAACGAAAATATTCTGTCTGTCAGGATTTTTTTCTCTCTCTCTTTTTTTTTGCTCTCTGGACTAAAGAGGTGGGTCCTTGGAAGAAGATGCCCCTGGCTCCTCCCACCCAATTTGCCCTAAACTTCGCTGCTGGCTGGAGAAGCTGGTTCTTGTGACCAGACGCTGCAGCTGCGCCGCCGCCGTCGCTCCACCGCCTCGTCCTCGTCCTCCAGGTCCCGTCTGTCCACCTGCTGCTCCTCTCTTCAGGTAACCCCCCAGGTGTGTTTCCATCTAACTTTCTGCCGCCGGCCACAAAGTTCTAGTCAGATTTTTATGAATCTGATTAGGCGGCAGCGGCGCTGTCGGGTATATTTGGGCTCTTTATCAGATTTTCCCGCCACTATCAGCGTTTTCTCCTTCCTCTTGAGATACGAGGTGTGAGAGAGGTCGGCGGTAACGTCCCGAATCTCTGCTTTAATGCTGCAGAGACGCGTTTCTGCTCCGGGAAGTTGCTCTCTGACCTCCCGGCCTTGACGGCGCTGCAGGTGGAGGATGGAGGACTCACCGGAACATTCCCACTGGGCGTCTCCCTCCCTGTTGGCCTCGGACGCTCTGGCCAGCTTCTCCTCCGAGGCCGGCCTGCTGCCCCCGGCGGAGGAGAGCGAGGCCTTCTTCTCGGGCCAGGACTCGGACCTGGCCGGGCTGTCCTCCTTCTTCCCCGGTCACAGCCGGGCGCCGCCGGCCTACCGGCCCGGCTCAGGTGGGTGCTCCCCTCGTCGGTGGGTCGCAGTCGGACCCGGCGTGACTTCGCCCGTCTGCTCTCCGCAGCGCGGCAGGTGTTGAGCTCCTCCGGCAGCCTCGGCAACCTGCAGCTGCTGGATGGGCCGGGGGGCCAGTCCCTGGGCTCGCCGTACCCGCCGGCCTCCACCTGGAGCAGCAGCCCGTTCGCCAAGCCCCCCCTGCACCCGCACGCCACCGGCTCCCTCTACACGCCCCCCTTCGCCAGCCCCAGGGAGGGCTACTCCTCCCCCGGCCGGGAGAGCCCCCAGCTGCAGGACGGCCTGAAGACGGAGCGCCTGAGCCCGCCGGGCGCGCTGGGGGGCAGCGGCGGCTTCCTGAATCTGACCAACGCTGCCGGGGGGGTGTACAGCCCGCCGTCCCACCCGCACATGCTGGGCCCCTACGGCCCCTACATGACGGCCCCGCAGGATTACAACCCCGCCGCCCTCTACTCCGCCCCCGGGTCCTGGATCAACCCCTCCTTCTCGCCCAAGCTCCACAGTAAGATGCGGATTTCCACCCCAGGTGAGGGAAGACGCTCTTTCCATCGCGTTTGTGCCGATTCGCCGGGGACGTTCACGCCTGCCATGTGACCGCAGAGGCCAGAGAGTGCGTCAACTGCGGCGCCACGGCGACGCCGCTTTGGCGGCGTGACGGAACCGGGCACTACTTGTGCAACGCCTGCGGGCTGTACCACAAGATGAACGGCCAGAACCGGCCGCTGATTCGACCCAAGAAGCGACTGGTGAGCCGGGCGGGCGCCGCGGGATGAGCCGCCGGCGGGGTTTGGAGGCTAAAAGGGTTTGTTGTGTCCCGCAGATCGTCAGCAAGCGAGCGGGGACGCTGTGTGCCAACTGTCACACCAGCACGACCACGCTGTGGCGGCGCAACGCCAGCGGGGAGCCGGTGTGCAACGCCTGCGGCCTCTACTTCAAGCTGCACAACGTGAGTCCCACCGTTGCCTAACGGCGGCGCGGCGGCGTGTGTGAGGACTAAACGCTCCCTCCCCCCCTCAGGTCAACCGGCCCCTCACCATGAAGAAAGAAGGCATCCAGACCCGCAACAGGAAAGTGTCCAGCAAGAACAAGAAGTCCAAGAAGGCGGCGATGTTTGAGGCCTACTCGGAGGCCATGGCGCCCGCCGCCTCCTCCTCCCTGGACCCCGGGGCCGGACCTTTCCCCCTGAGCCCGGGGTCCCTGCTCACCTACAGCCACTCTCCGCACCTCCTCCCCACCCCGCCCGGCCTGCACCCCCCCACCTCCCTAGCCTACACCCACCACCTGAACCCCGGCATGGTGCCCACGCTGGGGTGACGTCCCCGAGCCGGTTGCAGGCGCGGAGCCCTGCTGTTACATCTGTGAAGTGTGTGTGTGTGTGTGTGTGTGTGTTCTGTTTGTTTTCACTGTATTTCCGCTGACTTGCTAAAATGTAGATATTTGATCCAGCCCCTTTAAAGCGTGGTCGTTTGTGTAAGAATATGCACTGGGTTTAGTTTGTTTTTTTTTAACAGTTATCTCTTTTTTGTATTTGCAAAACGATTGAATCAATAAAATGCGCCAGCCAAGCGTTTGTGACCGTATTTGAATATTGTGGAGCGGCGCGGCCGCCGGGCCGAGGCCTCCTGAGGGCTTCTTTTGTGCGGAACCTGCGCTGCGACACTGGAGTCTTTGTGCACGGAGCGGAGCGCTTTGACTGTGGAATGGTGCACGTACATGCAAATTCTCCTGAATAACTGGCAACTGTTTAACTAAAGCGCAGCAATTCCCAGGTATTCCGAGATGAGTCCGATTAGCTTCGGGCAAAATGTTTTTTTATTTGATCTGAGCTGTTTTATTATTAATATTATTATTTGAAATCCTCAGTTGAAAAACTTTACCAGCAACGGACACCAAATAATAAAAACACCCCTGATTTTAATAATCAATTTAGTTGCAAATTATAAATACACAAAGGTATAGATCCCTTTTTTATCTCTAAAAAATGGAAGTAGGTTAAAATGTCACTGTAATTTCTAATACTGACCCTTGAAGTTACCATAGCCGCAGTATTTAATTACCTTTTATCTGTAAAGTGGGTTTTTTAGACGTTCTTCTGAAAGGAAAACCTAAATATTGCTGTTTCATGGTCATGGTGGCGTTCGGCGGGGCTGAGGGTTGGAGAACCGCTGATAGGTTATCAGGCGCCGCAGACCCCCAAACACACACCTGCTGCTGGCCAGAGCACTCTCACACCCCTGGCAGTTAGGCAGCGCCGTGCGCGGCGCTTTCTCTTTACGCGCTGGCGCTAAAGAAGGAGAACACCAAAGAAAAAAGAGAGGCAGACACACACATTTCACCTGGATGGTTTCAGGTGGGATTGGCTCTGACATGCTCAGCAGAACACACACTCGCTCCCCCCCAGGGGCCTGAAACCAGGCCGGACGGGGAACTAGCTGAGCTCAGAGCTGTGGTTCCCCTCAGTTTGGTCACTTTGTTGCGTCTGATCGACGGCGGCAGAAACGAGGCCTTTTCTCTTCACCTTCACCAGGTTTTACCTCGTTTTAGCCTCCACGCTCACCCTGGGGCAGAAGAGCCTTCAAACATTTCCCTCCAAAATGAAGCTGCTTACGTTAAGACAAAAAAAAAGAAGACGCTTTGGCGAGGACATCCATAATTTATACTCTTTCCTTAACTGTCTCTATCTGTTTATCTGTTGCAGCTGCCGGCTCTGCTCTGGGGAAATGGCAACAAATGCTGGGGACAGATTAGCAACCACAGGCCTGCTCGGAGGGCCATCCGTTACAGGCCTTGTGTCTTCTGCTCCAGTGATGGTTGCGCTTTTTCCCATTTAGCCTAGGAAGTCATTAGGGGGGAGGGGGGCAGCGCAACAGGGGCAATTTGTTTGCTAATGACAGTTTTATCAGTGGCGGCTTCAAACTCCTACCTGAAACCTTCCAGAGGAGAGTGCATGTGTGTCTCTGCTGGGGAGCTCACACACACACACACACACACACACAAAGCAGTAAAGTACAACAGATGAAACTGGACCAACAGCGCCCCCGCCAGGCCTAGATGGACATTGCACCTCTAGTTTTTCTTCGCTGGCACAGGATGGAGAACACAGTGTGTGTGTGTGTGTGTGTGTGTGTGTTTGTGTGTGTGTGTGTTTTTGTTTGTGTTTTTTTGTGTTTGTTTTTTTGTGTGTGTTCTCCAAGCTGCAGCGGTCAGGCGTCTACATCCTGTGACAGCAAAGAAAACTGCAGGTGCAGCGTCTCTTCAGACCTGGTGGAAGCACTGTTGTTTCAGTTTAAGTGTTTCACTTTACTCCTTTTATCTGTTTCATTTCACGGCCTTTAAACGTTTTAGCGTGGATGTGACACACGAGCTGAGCTCCGCAGCAGAGATACATGTTGATATAGAATAAACGTCTACATTTAATGGAGGAAAAATAAAAATAGACCTCATTTGTTCTTTGTAAACCTAAAAATACTGATTAGCAAATAACAAATCCTTGATTTCCCTCAATTCCGAGCCGTTATAGCGTTTTAAACTAGTTTTCGTGGACCAGGCACTACAAGTCCCAGAATGCACCTCGTTCGTAGTGACGCAACTTTCTATCTTTATTTTCACGTCTGCACAATGTTCTGCTTTTAAAATCACTGACTCACGGTGACATACTAATGATTTATCTCCCTTTTTCTGAATTTTCGATGTTAATCAGTTCAAATGCTTGATCTGCTCAAGTTAATAATGTAAAATTGAGTAACCTTTTTCATGTCTCTTTCTCTAGTTGGTGTGACGTTAAAAAAAAAAAAAACTTTAACAAGACACAAGAAAAACATAAATATATTTATTTTTTTTAAAGCATGCCTAAAACTCCAGTACAGCCAACAAAAGGAGCTAAGCTTTACACAGTGACAAGGAAAAATAAGTTATAGTCTCTGTCAGTTTGCGGGTCATAAAAGTTGGTCCATGATAAACACGCAGAGGGGAAAACAAAATAAAAGTCACATCCGACCAGCTGAAAGGTTTTCACGCTCTCTTAGCTTATCTGCTTCACTTCAACATCTCTGCTGTGTCTTACAAAAATAAAACACACAAAGCGGGTGAGAGGCTAACGGCTCACCAAGCTACATTTGACTGAAACCCAATTTCTCTCAGTGCACACGCGAACTAGGCTCTTTGTAAACATGTTTCAGGGTGGTTGGCCTCCGCCTCCGTGTCCACCGGGGTGGGGGCGCGTTCAATGTTTCTTCACGATGAAAACTCCGACCAGGACTCCCATCAGCAGCGCCAAGCCGCCCAGCATCCATCGGCTCAGCGCCTCGCGAGCTCTCCTCCCCTCCGCCGCCGCGTCCTTCCCGAAAATCTGAGCAAAGCTGTCCTGCAAACATTCAGCGAAGGGGGACAAAGTTGAAAGCGCGCGGATCGATGAGTGTGTCGGCGGACAGAAGCGGCATTGTTGATACTGATCAGACCAACTCAATACGGATCATTCTTGATTCGTTCTTGCTACTGAGGGGAAGACAAAAAGGTTAGCTCATTTTAAAGAGTGTGATTTACCAGCATGTGATTTTAGCGTCAGAGGAACCCGAATCAACCAGAACATGTTTTCCATCTTTGACAGGAATCCCACTAACTTAAGGAGTGTTTGTTTTAGTCTCAACCCTCACATACGCAGCTGTTACGCAGTATTCCACACGCTAGTCATGGACCCTGAGTTTTGTTGGGGGGAGAAGATAAAAAGGAATAAGCTAATCAACTCGTGGTTCTTACTCTTTCCTCTAGAGAAGAACAGATTGTGTAATCAGGGTGACGGGACACACGTCAGCGGAAACCAGGCTGCACACTCACCCATCCTCCCTGACTCTGGATCCACGGGTTAATGTGCTCATCCAGGTAAATGGTCATCCAGTCTGCAATGCGGCAAACCAGCTCGCTGGCGTCCTTCTCCACACATTCCACGCAGAGCACGCCGCCGAAGGCAAAAAGCCCCACAATCCGTCCCCAGTTGACGCCGTCCTTGAACACCTCGTCCATCACGTTCTTGAAGCTCTGGTAAGCTGTGTCAGGAGTGATGACCAGCTGCGAGGACAGGTCGCTGAACGCTTGAGCAAAGAGCTTCTCAAACTCCTCGGCCGAGTCCCGAAGAGCCGCGTGCACGGCCTCGACGCCGGCACCCGTGGACGCGGACGCTCCGCTCCTGCTCCTGTTCCGGATCAGCAGACCGTTTACGGCGGCGGGGCTCTTCTTGTCTCCCTCCGTCCATCCATCAGGCTCCTGGGGTCTCAGCAGAGAGGACGGGTAGTTCCTCTGAGCCAGTTTGTAGCCTAAGAAGTACTCCACCAGCTCTCTGTTATCATACGACATTATTCACACTGTTGGCTGGAAACTGGAACGCACCGACTGGTCAGATTAGCAGGATTCGGGGTGGGTGTCATTCAGAAGACATTAAAAAAAAACAAAAACCAAACAGGGGTCAGCCGTCTTGAAGAGGGTTAATGTAAAGCCATGGTTTTCCCTTTCGTTTCTGTCACATCAAAGCATCTTCGCCTTCTCGCCGCAGACACCAAAAGCATCCTGAAAGCGTAAAACAGCACAAAGCTCACATTATTGTTCATGAAGAAGTCAAGAAGTTTGACATCCAAAGATTTGAGGTCAAAATTGTTGTCTTGCTTGTTCTGTGTGGTTTTTGTGGCCCTTTTCTTACTGACACGTCATTAGATTTAACACAATCACTGTTTATCGCTGCGCCCTTATTTTAATTCGGTGTTTCAGCTCTGCAGAATGTCTGATTTAAGTCTCAAAATTTCAATTTGCCATGCGTATTGCTGGATATTTCACCATTTTTAACTATTTTTACTGAGTTTTTTACTGTTTTTTCAGCATGTAAATAGTAGCCGCTTCAGTTCGGCTGCCATTGGCTTTAATCATCTTTTGCTTTTCGCTTCACTGTCAAAGCACTCAGTAAATCTCTGTTTGTAAATATAACGGATAAAGTGATCCATTACCATGAAAATAAACGTTGTGTTAAAAGCTAGGAATTTTAGAAATCGCGTAATAATAAACGACTGTTGTGAAGAAAAAAAAAGGAAAAAAGCCAAACACGCTTGACAGGTCTTGCTACAAGCTTTAGCTTCAGCCGCTAACTTGCCAGTTTAGAGCAAAAGAACCGTAACAAATAAAACAAAAAACCACCACAAACTACGTCCGCGGGTCTAATGTAACGTAATCGATAATAACAGCTGTACTTACGGGCGCTGAAAGGCTGTTTTCTTTTGAGAGTTAAGCTAAGTAGACAGTTGTGCTAGCAAACACAATATGGCCATTTTGGCAGCTGCACTCTAGCCTTAGCAGCGATGCTCGCTGGCGGTTGGCCAGCTCCAGCGTACCAGCCACAGGCCCCGCCCACCTCAGGCGGCTGCGCCAATCAGAGCGCGAGATAACGCGGAAGCGGAGGCGTCCGTTGCCGAGTTGACGTCACACGTAACGTTGGCATTTTTTAAAACTGGTGTGTTTTAAAGGGTTTTGTCATTTTTATTTTTACCTAAAAGGTGAACCTTGGTTGTCTTTCTTTAGAAGAGATAATGGATTAAGTTCTGTAGGCTTCAAAATCTTTAATCAAACAATTTATTAAAACGTGAAGTGAATACAGTTGTGATATTCTACACTTTCTACATGTTAATTGTCTATGATACAGTTTGTCACAGTTGACCAAAGCAAAACAATGGCAACAGGAAAAGTAGAAGGCTTGCTTCATAAAGGTCAAAAAAGTCACTAGGAGGTTGCCCGAACAACCTAATAAAGTATAATTGCTAAAACACATACAATGTCATTTACATACTCAAAGCATTTTGATGTCATTTTCCTCCCCCCCAGTTGAAATGGACCACTTTTGACATAAAATGTGTATCGTAGAGAGTCAGTTCCTTCAGTTTTAACTGTATTGTGTAGCAAATCTCCACCAAGGCACACACATCCCTGCCCAACCCTGTGCAGGCCTGTTACTGACCAGAAACACCCGCCACGTTTGTGGGTTCTGCCATGTTTGCGGACCCGGTTTCCGTTTGGGATATGTTGACTCTTTCATTCGGGGCCGGTTGATCCTCAGCGTCACTGTCCGAGTCGATAGAAATTGTCTCGATGTGTACGCTGCGGTTCACTTCACAGTTGACCCGCCTGAATCCTCTCTTCCGGGCTGTGTTGGGAGCACCGGATTTGAGGCCCACGGATCTTCCCGTAGGCGGGCCGACAAGCCTGCTGTCCTCGAAGACCAAGTCGTGTTTAACTTCTTTTAGAGCGTTCATGTCAAATCCCAGCAACACGGACACTTTTGTCGCCTCGCAGTGCCTTTCGCACATTTTTTGCTTGGTGGCAAAATGGCTACAAACATCCGACTTCCACAGCCACAGGCTGGCCGACAGTTTCTCCTCCTCCCCGGCCGAGATGTACGGCCGCCGGTGGAAGTAGGCCGTCAGAAAGTTTTTCCTGGCCTCGTAGGTCTTGTGCTCGTAGCTGCGGGGATCCAGAGCAAGGTCATCAAAGTCAAACTTGTTTCCGAAATCCGACGAGATCTTGGCATCTTTGTTGAGCTTCATCTTCTTGGCGTTGGACGTATCGGCCTGCGCCGGCGGCTGCCTCTTGAGGAAGCCGGCCCCGGAGGAGTTCAGAGTCAGGGCGGGTTTGAAGCCTTGGCTCCCCTGGTTCCTCCCTACGGCCCTGCACTGCACAAGATGGAGCGTGATGGTGGAGGCCACCATATTGCTGGTGTACACCCCCAAGCAGTGGATGCACTTGTAGGTCATCTTCTTCTCCACGGGGTGCATGGTCTGGAGCACTTGGTGGCGCTCCCTCAGGTGCATGGCCAAGGCTTCCGAGATGGGACCTTTGAGGATGGTGAAACACAAGGGACACAGCGTCTTCCCGACCTCGCTCTTTTGAGTCCTCATGGGTAAAGCGGTGGCGCGCGGTTCGCTCTTCTTCTCCAACGGCGACGCGTTCCGCGCCGAGACGGCCTGATCCTGACCGTTGACGGACTCCTTCATGTTAAACGTGAGAACGAGCAGCTGTATGTTATTGGCCTTTTCCTTGATGGTGAGGTCAAAGGTTAGCGGGGAGGCGCGCGGCGGCCCGGCGTAATCACTGGGGTGACTCTGAGTCACGTGCTCCATCAGCTTCTCCACGCTGTGGAACACCACGTGGCACTGCGGACACGTGAGGCCATGGATCAGCATGTGGTTGAGCAGCGTGTCGCTGGGCAGGTACCGGTTGCACAGCAAACACTTGCTGGTGAAGTTGTGGATCTTCATGATGTACTTGGCCAACGCCCAGACTTTTTTAGCCTTGTGCGCACTCTCAAAGTGAGCGCTGTAGAGGTTCTCGGGAAAAAGCTCGTTGCAGACGGTGCAGATCTTCCACTTCTGCGTCTGTGCAGTGTTAACGCCCGTGGAATTGTTGTCGGCCGCGGTGCCGAAGCCGGAACCTTTCACGTGCACCTGGATGGCCCCGATGGAAGACTGGTTTTTACCAGGAGCGGTCAGGGGCTTCAAATAGCCGATTACCGGTTGTGCTATGGCTTCAGCTCGTTGAGCACCCCGGCCGAGCGTCACGGGGGCCTTGTGGGAAGCATTGGGAACATACTGGGACCTGGAGACGATAATGTTTGCGTGACCAATCATGGTGCTGACCTGAGCGCCGATGCGCTCGTGGTACTCGATGACATGCTGTACAAGTGCTTCGTAGTTGCGAGTAGAAAACTGGCAGCATTTACAAAGAATGTTGTTGCCGCTGGCAGAACCGGCGCCGTTTTTGACCGAGGATTCGGGGTTAATACTGAGATATGGCGACACGATGTGTTTAAAATGTTCCCTGTAGATGTGCTTTCTCACGACGTTGTAGAGCGTGTCTCGGAAGGTGCATTTTTTGCAGAAGTACATTGCTTTTTCCACCCCGTCTGCCATCCTGGATCGATCCAGACACATTTTGTCCTTCTTTGCCGCGAGGGCTCCCTGCGGATTTCCATAGTTCTGTCGGGTTGCGGGCATGTGGAATATTTTAACGTGCGTCTCCAGAGTTCTCTTGTTTGCCGTGAACGTGCAGTAGGGACAGTTGAGTAGAATTTTACTCTCAAAAAACTGTCTGTGTACATTGCGGAAGTGATTCTTGTAGCCCTGAGTAGTATTTGGAGGAAAAGGAGCACTCTGTGCAGCAAAATGGCTTTGAACGATATTCCTGAAAAACACCAAAATAATCAAATCATACCAAAAGGAGTCAAACATTTTCCAGCGTCACAATTCAAAGATTCTCAAATTGGTCACAAATACACCCAGTGTTTAAAAAAAGCCATTGTCCACAGACGTAATTACGGCGCCTGGAAGGCGCTGACATGTTATTTTATTAAATAAACAGGGCAACGGCTTCATTAAACAGTAATTTACCGACAAATATTGGCTTACCTGTAATTTGGAGTACGATGGATCCCAGGCACAGATGTCCAGACAAAGTGTGCCTTTCACAAACTGCTCATCAGGACAAAAATCTTTGAAATCCTGCAGAGGTAACAGCACTGGGTGTTAGACGGTAATTTGAATATACACACCGCTAACTTTCACAACTTGTCATGGCAAATGATCTCAATCTGTCCACAATGTTGAAACTGAGACCTACAGATCAGCCACCTTAATTTCGGTGGTTTTGCACATAAATCACAACCTGGAAGGTCTAGAAACAAAGCAGATTTTGCATAAAAGGAGTTTCTGCTCTACGAGACTCACCTCCACTGCTTCCCTGCAGTACTCCAGACCAATGTCTTCAAGGGTTTTTTTCACTTTTTTCCTCGCTCTTCTAATTCTTGACAGGTTATTAACTGGGAGCTGATACATCTGTCAAACATCAAACCACTGTCATTCAGCATAAATAGTGATTTATCGGACCACCGTCATCCTGGAAGTCAGACACACTCCTTCAATATCAATTCTGGTGCCCATTAGAGTCCCATTTAAAACGCCTTTACTCGGGTCCAATATTGCTGCGATTTCTGCGAATATGCTAAATCGGTGTCCAAGCGGAAACTTTGCTTTCACTAGCAGTTTGACGATTAGGGTGTTCTGTTTTTCGGTTCATGCAAAGATGAGATTGAGGCAGTGGCGTCAATATTAGCAACGCGGCTACCCGCAGCAACCTGATTCACCCACAGCGTTAGCCTTAAAGCTAACGCTAAATAGCTAGTTAGCGCTTATCTGTGTTTTTCCCCCACATTGAGTCATACTAATGGGGTTACTCACCTTATGCTATGTCGGGGAAATAGCGCTATAGTGTTTGCCCCACCACGGGATATCCTAAAAGGCTAAGTGTTTGGTCGGTGCGTGCAAACTGGTGATGCTCGTTCTTCTCGAAGCCGGTGCTGATGCTTCGCGGCTAACTAGCTGGTTAGCTGGCACATCTGCTCCGATGCGGATGCTAACTTGCTAGCCGTGGGAGCGAGCATCAACACGGATGGCGCACATGTGGAGAAAACGTGATAATCCACAGATGCTCGGAGCAGCCGGGGGGCCCCTGGTCAGGTACAGCTACGATGGCTGTTGGCGAGGCTAGTGTAGCTATCGTTACCTTTTTTCTACAGAGGCAACTCTCAATCCAAAATGGCGTCGACGAAACAACGGAAGTTGTAGCAGCACGGCGCTGAGCAGCGTTCGGAGCCCAAAAGTTTGTTTTTATCCTGGTCTATGTCACCAAACATTCCACCTTTATCCCAACTGTGAGAGATATATACTTTTCTGTTCATTTTTTATAGGTTTCACACGTGAAAATATAAAACCTACCATATTGGGTACATATGAGAGGGTATAAACAAATAAGCAACAACAAGAGCCAAATGCAGATGTTTTTATTGGAGCAACTGTCATTCCAGTGGTTCCAAAACTTCCAGCACAACAGTGCGTGTTCCCATCATCACCATTCTGGACACCGTTCTGTAATCCAGGTACAGAACACACTGTCCGTTGACTTGGCACACAAACTGTCGCACCTAGAACCGGCGATGCAGAGCGGACATTAGCTATTTTCTTTGTTTTTTTTAGTAACTATCGTGACCGTGCGCGCACCTTGACCCCAGCGGCTGCTGCTGGGCCTCCGGGGTCAACGGCCTGCACGTAGCAAGGGGCCTGACTCCTGACCACAAAGCCCCAGCCCAGCATATCTCCTATGACCTGCGAGAGAAGGCAGTTGTTCTGTGAGATTAAAATGGTTATTTCTTATATTAAATGACATATTTCTACGTTGCTGTAACGGTTGCCTACCGTCAGTACTTTCTTGATAAAAGGTGCACCGGGTGCTAGTAACTCTTCGCACGTAAACGTTCTTGAGAGAACTGGAAATTAAAGATTAAAGAAAAACATTGGCAAATTCCAGATAAGAAAGACATTAATATATTCCGAATAGGATGCAATAAAAACATTTGTGGGTAATTTAGCAGCGACACCAATTACACACTCGCCTGATTTAGGGTTGCAAATCCCTGCTGGAACCGCCGGCTGGCCGCGAGGCGGAAATCCAGCCGGGTGAAGCTGAAGGGAACCGCAGTTGCCACGACAACCACCGGCAACCTGTTTGAGGTCTTTACTGGGCCCCACTGTGTGTGAACGGGAAGTGAGTCGTCATAAAATTGCACAGAAAAGCCATGAGAGAGAGAGAGTTTTTGTTTTCCTTCACCAGACTGAAAAACGGCGTTCTCTTCCTGAGGCTGGTTTTTACGGAGGACGAACGGACTGTCGGAATGGCCGTCCTCGGGCGTGGACGGCGACGCGCCTTCGTCTCGCTCGGCCTTGTTCAGCAGCTCGGACAGGCGGCGACGGCGGCGAAAGTTGACGCAGAAGCGGTAGAGCAGTCCGCTGTCGAAGAACTCGTGCTTCTTTTCCACTGGCGACCAGAAGAGCCAGGTCAGCCCGACGAGGCTTCCACCGCACGGATTTATTCTTTTATTTAGGTCAATTTGACCTGTTTCATGGTTGCGATTCTGGGGCCTGTTGGGTTATTGATCAGCTACTGTGTAAAAACACCTTCATCAGCTGTTTGCGCAAGACCTCGGTCACTTTATCGACCGGCAAATCTTTGTCGATCGAGTTCTTGCGCCATCTTTTGAGGACCCTTTGTGGCTGAGCAAACTGGTTGTGCTGGTACACCGGTAGTTTCCTGCTGTGTTTTGCTAGGCGTGTGGGGTTCCTACCATGCTGGATAATGCCCTGCTCCAGTAAAGCGCGGCACAGCTCCACCCCCTGACGCCGACTTTCCACCTCTCCGTTGTGAAGCAGCCAGTCGATCAGGAGGCAGCCGGGGAAGGAGCGCTTGTAGGCGACGCCGTGCTCCTCCCTCAGCTGCAGGATGGAGCTCTTGTCCCCTGCCAGACTGAAGGCAGCGGCGGTGAAGCCAACCTTTCAGCTCACGCCGCAGACGCGCCCACCCTGCCTTACTGCTCGTACAGCCGCTGGCCTCTCATGAAAATCTTCACCTCGGTGTTGAAGGGAAAGGTGCCGTCGTCCTTGCGGAAGCGGTACAGCAGTTTGGCGTCCTTGAAGACGTGCCTTTGGTCGCACACTGGAAAAAGCAGATGGAAATCAGGTGTGGAGTGGGACCGATGCCCTTCCTGACCTCTGTGGGGTTCCACAGCCCACCGTGGTGAATGATGTCGTGGTCCATGAGGTGCTGCAGCAGGCAGACGGCCGTGGCCCGATCCGGAGCCTCTTTGTGGCTCAGGATCCAGTCCACCAGCTCCTGAGCCACGAAGCAGTTGGGATAGGTGCGCAGGTGGTAGCGTCTGTCCTTGATCAGCTTCCCGTCGTGAAGCCTCAACCTTGGGGCCAAGCGGAAGCTGAGGATCACCTCTTTGCCCAGAGCGGCTCACCCTCGGCTCCACCCGTACCTGAGTTGCTCCCCGGCGATCATCACTTCGGCTTTGTGCTGCCGGGTGAGGGTTTTTCTCCTGATGCTGCTCGTGCGCTCCATGTTTGAAGGAAAGTGGAGGTAACTGAAGTTCTGGGCCTGTTTGTGTACACAACAGCCAGTGAAAACACCCGGAAACCCGCTGCCATGTGGGAACGGTGTTGTGTATACAGCCCGAAAGAAGAAGAAGAAGAAGAAGAAGAAGAAGAAGAAGGCCTCTTTCCATCTGCCTGGAGCCACACGCTAAAACCAAGCTAAATGTTGTTTTAATTCAGTCCTCAGGCTTTTATCGGCTTTTTTAAGCCGAGTGTTGCTGCCAATCTTTGACACGTGTTGCGCTGAAGGTCATTACAAGTCAGATTTTCAAAAAAAAAGGCTTTTGACATCCACATGATAGCCTTGTGCTAACGATTTTACAGTAATTGTTGTAAATCTGTGTTTGGAACAATTCCTTTCATTGCTTCAGACTTTTCAGCAGCGTATTATTGCCCTCTTAAACTTGTGGTACACAAAACCAACAACACGGAGGTTTATTGAGGTGCCTGTAGCTACAAACCCACCAGAGCCATCTTAATGTGTCAAAAACATCCATCAAGAGGTCTGAAATAGGTCAGTAAGAGCTTGAAGTGTTTGTTTAGCCTTTGATTAAAAATCTTGATTATACCGGAAGGGGGACAGGCTTTTCTTTCCAACACCCCAGCATTCTGGGACAGCATTTTCTATTGGTTTTGGCTTCAATACTCTTATCTTATCAACGAGGCTTTAACTATCTTTGGAGCAAACAATGTGCACGAGGGTCACGCACAGTGACGCCATATGTCTTAACCTGTTGACAGCGTGGACACATGTCCCCAAATCACACCGCACATCCAGGACGTGTTTCACTCTGTGGTTAAAGTGGTGGGGCAACCCAGACCATATCTTGGTAAACCCTACGATTGGCTTTCCAGCCGTCAGAGCCAAACTACTGTGACGGTTTGACCAAAACCCACACAATGAATTCACCCATAAGGCTTCTGTTCTCTCTGTTGTCCAGGATTGCTGAGGGTTTTAAGACTCTTTCTGTTTCTCAAGTCAGACCTGTGGACCGTCGGCTCTTGGAACGTGCAGTTCACAAAGGCGCCACAAGGTGTCGGTGTTTGACCGAGAACGACCGAGAACGCGGCTGCCTGGAAAGGCTGATTTCAGCAGCCTGGAGCCACCCAGGCGTGAATAAAAGCCATTTAAAAGCACGAATAAATATACTTCTGACATGTTTGTATAAATAATAAAGTAATGTAACTGGACAGTAATAACAGCACAGGTCAGGGTGTATATTTGACTCGCGTGTAAACACGGCGATTCCACCTGTGATAAGTTTAAAGGGAACAGGCAATAAAATATCCTATGATATAATGTGCAATATACAACTTAATTAGATGTGGTCAAGTGATCTCCACAGCCCGCCCGTGCGTGCGGGACAGGCGCCGTTCTTGTGCACAGGATCCTCTTGGGCGCGTTCTCATTGGTGGTGGCCGTGGAGGTGTCGTCCAAACGCGTGACATCACGCTCACGCAGCTTTATGAAGAAGGTGCGGGACCCCTGACCCGCAAAGGTACTGGAGCTGCGCGTCCTGGCTTCCACTCCGGCTGCTGGAGCCGAACCGGCTGTGCGCGGTACCAGTCCACCAGGAGAGGCGGCTTTTACGCACGCACGCTTTCCCTCTCTCTCTCCCTCTCTCTCTCTCTCTCTCTCTCTCCCTCCCTCTCTCTCTCTCTCTCTCTCGCTCTCTCTGAGCTGAAATCAAAGTTGTGAACGAGTAGACTTAGTCCCGACTGCATGCTGTAGCCGGGGAGAGTTGGAAGGCGCCTGTAGCTGTGATGACCGCGGAGGCGCACTCTCACCCGGGACTGCAGAAAACGATGGATTTCGTCGGCGATTTTGACCTGATGAAGTTCGGCGTCAAAAAGGAAACGATGCAGAGCTTGGAGCGCTCTTTCATCGGCCCGTGCAGCCAGCTCCAGAGGCCGGACTCCATTCCTTCCACCCCGGGCAGCACACCCTGCAACTCCGTTCCGTCCTCGCCGAACCTCCATCTGAACGAGCAGAGGAACAACCACGGCGGCGACCACTTCTGGGTCCCGAACAACGGGGGCTACCCTCAGCCGATGTACCCTCATGTCTTCGGTCTGACGCCCGAGGACGCGATGGAAGCCCTGATCGGAGCCACCACGCAGCAGGGACACCCGTCGGCGCCCCAGAGCCACAACCCGCCGCCGTTCCAGGCGGAATACGACGGCTACGGCCGCCTGGGCGAGCCGGTGCAGCTGTACCCAGGACTGCCATCCCACGCTGACATGCAGGGCGTCCCGGAGAGCCACTGCCAGGACCCCTACCTCAAAGAGGACGCGGGCTGCGAGTCCCCCGAGTCGCCGGAGGCCCAGCAGGTCCTCGGCGCGCACCATCACCTCCAGCAGGCGCACAGCCGCCACGACAGGAGATCCGGAGTGGAGTCCCACTTCTCCGACGAGCAGCTGGTGTCCATGTCCGTGCGGGAGCTCAACCGGCTGCTCAGGGGCCTCAGCAAGGACGAGGTGATGCGGCTGAAGCAGAAGCGGCGGACCCTGAAGAACCGCGGTTACGCGCAGTCCTGCCGCTTCAAGCGCGTCCAGCAGAAACACATTTTGGAGCACGAAAAGAGCAGCCTGGTGTCCCAGGTCGAGCAGCTCAAGCTGGAGCTCAACAGACTGGTCCGCGAGAGGGACGCCTACAAAATGAAATGCGAGAAACTGTCCGGTGCCGGCTGTTATCACGAAACCGGCTCCACCAGCGACAACCCTTCCTCCCCCGAATACTCGCTGTGAGCTCGCTCCCTCCGCGGAGACCCCATCTGTCTTCCAGGGGCATCATGATGGCCACCGGCCTTCCAAACACTCCTGCGGGCTGTGGGTGCGTGAACACCGGCCAGATGATCGTCCCAGGAGCTCGAAGTGACTCGCAGAAACTGAGGCATGCGTGCAGGACACGCATGAGAGGTTGTTCCTTTTCCTACAAGCTCTGTGTTTGGACTGAGGGAATCTACTTGAAATCATAGAACATCAGGTTCTTCCTGTCTGATTCGAACCCGCTGCTTCTGTGACTCTCCCGTCTGCTGATGATTTGTGCTTCGCTCGGTTTTGTAGCCCAGATGATATTTTGTACTAATCCTCACACAAAAACAGCCTCCCGATGGACAGAAGTGACTTTGCTTGTTTTGGTTGCAGACTCTGCTGGACAGATGTGTTTCTTTGCCTCTCTCTCTCTCTCTCTCTCTCTCTCTCTCTTTTTATGATAATATAAAATTATGCAAATTGCTTTTATCAGCCATGTTGTCCGTTTGTTATGATCAATAAACTTATGCAGCTTTTTACACCTGGTCTTTGAGAGGCGTCTGTACACGGTCGGGCTCACGTGCGCTGAGGCGTGATGGAGGGAATAAACGTCCGCATCCCCCCATCCTGGCGTATTAACGGCAGGAGTCGGCGATTCTGTGGGCGCCGTCGCTCCAGAGCGTCGTCCTGCCGCTTTAACGCTGGTGGACGGAAGGACGAGCGGCCTTCCCCTTTCCCCCCGACCTTTGACCTCTGCGCAGCGCCGCTTCCTTTGGGATCCCGGCGCGTGAAAGCTCGGGGCCCCGCCAGGCAGCGGCTGCGCGGGGCAGATAAAACGGAGTGGAAATCGCACTTCCCATCTGCTCTTCCTCAGACGAGCGCACCTCCTCTGCCTCCAACCACCGAGGAAGAAAAAAACAGCGGCGACGGGAAAAAAAGGTGTTTGTTGGGGCGGAAGCGCCTGCGCGCGTATCGCTGGGAACAATATTTGGATGACCGGAGGGCCGCGTGATGGGCCCCGCTAATCTGGCCCCTAAACGCCGTCGTAGGGCCTCTTCACACGGTCGAGGAAGTTTGTTTTTCCTCCTAAAGTGGCGGCTCCGTCTCTCTGTCTCAGCGGGCAGGTGTTTCTGTGAGGGCCCCGCCCCCCAGACCCCACAGCGGCCCCGCTTTTCATGTGTGACCCCGCTCCCGGCAGGTTTGACCTTAAAACGCCCCTGGAAAAAGGAGGGGGGGGGGGCGGATGACAGTAAAAGCACACCACAGGTGCAAAAGCACTTTCTCCCCCTCCGCCTGCACCCTCACGTGCACGAGCGTGGGGGGTGTCCCAGACAGCAAGGACCCCCCCTCCTCAAAAGCTGTGGTCTGAATGGACCTTCCAGGCCGCGCTTGTGATCCGAGGTCGCTGCGGCGTTTTCAGAAAGGAGCACTTCCTGCCGGGAGTCATGTGACGGGTGGCGCTGGCGTGCACGGCGCGTGGACGTCCAGCGACAGCGGAGCGACAGAGTAGAAGTGTTGGGCAAGGAAAGTGGTTTGTGGGGCTGTGTGACAGCGCGCAGGCAGAAACCATGAGCCAGCGCTTTTTCCCAGCACGTGATTGGCTGCTCGGCCCCCCCCTCGCCGTCCTCCCCCCCCCCCACCGCTACCGCCACCAACACCCCGAGCCCACAGCGCCTGAGGCCGGCTACTGAGTCAGCAGGAGGGAAAAGGTGTCTGTGGAGGAGGAGGAGGAGGAGGAGGAAGAGCGGCCCTCGGAGCGGTTTCTAACAAACAGACGGAGGTTTTGCGGAAAATAGGAGACGGACAGAAGCGGTCGGAGCTGGACGTCTCCTCGGCTGCAGACCCCTGTGTGTGTGTGTGTGTGTGTGTGTGTGTGTGTGTGTGTGTGTGTGTGTGTGTGTGTGGGAGCCTGTTGTGTGATGCCAACCTGGGCTCTGACTGGCCTGACTGCATCTCAGACGACAGGAATGCTGGCAGATACTGGCCATTGTGTGGGGAGAGGCAGAGGAATGCGGCCCGCCGGTGAGGGACGCCGTCCCCGGGGCCGCGCGGCCGGGGGCCCCACCGGCACACACGCGCTCCTCCATCTGCGACATGGCACCCGCGCCGCTGCTTCATCAGCGGTTGGTTTCACGCCCACCGCAGGCGTCATTGTCTCATTCTGCCTCCAGTGACGTTTGTGGCTCTTCTTCTCTGACTAAACGTCCAGCGGCCAGACGTCCCCCCCGTCCCCCCCCCGGCCCCCCCAGGCGGCGGGCAGCGGTTTCCAGCCTCAGCCGGTTGCACGCACGCTGTATTGCAACAGCAAGCCGGGGCTCCCAGTCGTCCCGAAGCGGCGTCTTCATGTGAAGCCCAGCGGTGAGACGAGGACGGGGGGGGGACAGGCGGACGGGGGGGACAGGATGGACGAGAGGCTTCCTCTTTCACTTCCTTAATGAGGGTCCAGTCAAGTGACTCTTTGTGAGAGCTTCGCAGGAAAGCGCGGCCTCCATGGCTGCGGTTTCCGGTCAGGATGCCCAGTTGTTTCTGCGTACGGTTGTGACATTCTGAATCATCGCAACGAACACACACACACGGACACACACACGGACACACGGAGACACATCCAGTCTTAGTATAAGTGTGTGTTTTTACCCTTATCAGCTAGTTTAGTAACGTGAAAGCGCTTTCTCCACTTTAATGAGCTCCGTCTCTTTTATGAGCGACCTGTCAGGACTTGGACGGTCGTTGCCAAACGGCGGGAAGATGCCTGCTAGTTGCGATGGCGCTGGGGGGTTGTGACTAAGGCGATCACATGATGAGCACTGTTGGCCGCAGCCGATGGGATTAATGTGTAGCCCGCGATAAAGCTGCTCCCTGGCTGGTCGCGGTAAAGGATCCAGCTTCCTGCGTTTATCGCGCACCAACTCTCAGGTCTGATAGGAAGCCTCCTCTGATAAAACGCTCGTCACGTTTTGAGTGGACGCCGGCGGCAGAAGCGTGAGTGTGTTCTGTCACATCACACACCCTGGACTTTGGGTCCGGCCCAAAGGTCAACCGCTATGTAATGATTATACAGGCTCCTCAGCGTGACAGCAACACTATAAACCAGCCTGTTAACAGGCCCCTGGGGGGGGGTGGGGGGGTGGTAAACCAACCAGTCAGCTGATCTGACTAAACGTTTAATATGCCTTCCAAAAAACCTGACGCCTCTGCTTCCCTTCCTCGGCGCAGTTGCCTTCCTTCCTTCCTCGGATTCGACAGGATAAATAAGAGGGACGAGAATAAAAGGGAGAGCAGAAAAAAGGGAAGGCAGCCGTCTCTTTTCCCTTTCGCTCCCTGCTAGGATTTCCTGCTGTGTTTTATGGGGGTCGTGCAGCTGGCAGGCGCCCTCCTGCTTCTGTCCGTAAGACTGACGGGCGTCCGTTAGCGCGCAGCAGAAACACGAGCCCCGGAGGCTAACTGGGGCTCCGCACCTCCCTCCACCACAGCTCCTCCTCCTCCCCCCACCCACAGCCCACACCTATCTATAGGACAGATGATCCGTTGGGAAACAAACAAACAAGTAAACAACGGCCATGGAGGAAGCGGGTCCAGACCTCTGCGAGCGCTGGTCCAGGACCCGGAGCTCAGAAAACGCTTCATTAAAACTGCAAAGCAATATCAAACGGCAATAAAAGATCTTCATGCTAATATTTGTGCATGAAGCTGTATTTTCTTCCCTGATTAAAGGTGCCAGAAACCTGTTCCAGAAGGTCAGAATCCTGAGAAAATGTCAGGTTTTCCTTTTTTTGGTTGTTCCCAACAGGAAACGTTTATTTCAAATAAATTAGGTGTGTTTGCGACCAGGCCGACCGACTCAAAGGTTAGGGTTGTTTTTCAGCCGCAACACTTCCAAGTTTTAATGCGGATGTGTGACTTTTCACCGAATTTGACGCTAAAATTGGGGGAAAACTGAAGAAAACCTGCAGCAGCCGCCGGGCCCAGTTAGCTTTCGTTACTGGGAAAACAGTTGCGATCAGCTGAGCCCTGCGAAAAGGCTTCTGCCGGCCGTTCACACCCGTCTTCATAAGTGTCTGTGGGTGTCGCTGACACGAGAACATGGCAGCGGTGTCGCTCGGAGCCTAACGGGCCCCTGTGGCCCCGGCCTTGTTCCTCCTCCACCAATGTGTCACGCTAACATCTCCTCTGTGTCACACTGCTTCTCGGAAGCTCCGGACGTCAAACTCTTCGTTTCGGTGGTCATTTCTGCGGTCAGAAGCGCGCACGTGATTGGGCGGCCATCGTCACGGCGGACGGGGCTGTGCGATTGCGCCGTCGGCCCGGGAGGCGGCGTGCGATTGGTCCAGACGGGTTTTCGAGGGCCCTTATACGACAGTAAACCCGGCCAGTTGTTTTCTCGCTGTGGTGAAGATATGGGAAGTTCTTCTTCTTTTTTTTTTTCTAAATGAAACTTAAAAAAGGAAAAAAATAATTACAAGGTTACCAATAAACGTGAGAAGAGTGGGCGGGGGTGGCGAGGTCAGGATGGGAACAGCACGGTCACTTAGAAAGTTCCCAGCAGTCACACAAACGTGAACCTTGATGGTTTCAGAACCTGCCCCCGTCCTCCACCCAAACACCCTCCAACGCTGAACCTCAGCCACACCCAAACACGTTTTAGAGGCGCGACCGAGATCCCGGGAGAAAACCGGAGTCCTGGACTCTTCCTACCCGACCCGCCGCCATCGCTCCTTCCCACATCGGTCTTCAGGAGCCGTGCAAAACTTCCATTTTGGCCATTCTCCATTTCAGGTCTTCCTCTTTAGTCTTCTCTCCAAATAAAGAAGCGTGCAGTTCCTGTTTGCAGCAGCACGGTCGGAGGAATGCCGATTTACCATTTTATTTACACCCTTTATTTTTGTGTTCGATTGTCCCGATTGGTTCGATTGGTTTCTGATCGGTTTTCTCCCCCACTGGTGTAAAGAGAAAAATAAAAAAGCAGGGGGCTGTTGGAGAAGTGAAAGTAAATTGTCTAAAGTTTCACGCGCCCACGCGTGGCCAAGCTGCAGCGCCGCCACGTCCAGCCGGGGCCCCGGGACGAGTCGGTGGCCCCTGGGTTGTGCCAGACTCTGACCTGGGCCTGCAGATCAGCTGTCCGGGCACCGTGGGGGGGCCCGATGGGGCTGGTCCTCCACCTGCCCCAACGCGGGTGCGCTTTTCTGCCCCGGTGGACAACATTTGGTGCGGAAGTGTCAGTTTCAAGCCTCTTTGGTCCAGGCGGGGCCCAAAGGTCACCGTGGGTCCGGGAGTGACAGCAGTAACGGCGCGCGGGGCTAAATTTAAATCCCGAGGAGAGGAACTGCCAGGACTCATGCGGACATCTGCTCATCCTCTTTCCACACAGAAAAAGTGAAAATCAACTGCCAGCGTTATTCTGATGGATTATTTAAAGACGCTGTTGCAACATGTGGCTAAATTTATCGATCGCTTTACTGTAACCTCGGAAAAAAGGTCGCATCTTTACGGGCGTTACAGAGAAGTTTGAACAGCAGAGTCTTCCTCTTCCTGCAGGACTCAACCTGGACAAGCCTGGCCCCGGGGGGCCCGCTCTGCCTCTGGTGTGCTTGATATCCAGAGCGTGCTGTGAGTGGCGTGCACGTGCGCCTCTGCGGCGCGCAGTCGTACCTGTATCTGTCTTTCTGGGCGGTCCTGCGTCACAAAAACGGGGGCATGAGAAATGGCGGCGAGCGCAGGCCGCCGTCGCCGGGATAGGGGCCGTTTGCCCGCCTCTTTGTTTTGGTCCTTTCTGGAAAGGTGGCGTGACAAGTCTTCCCACAGCGGGGAGGCACCGCCCCCCCCCCCCCCGCAGATCTTATCGTCGCTCCGGCCGCTCCTCCTTTGTTTTAGGATTAGGGGATGCTGGCGTGGAAAACAACCGACAGATCCCGACCCGGATCTCCTCCTCCTAGGAGTCCAGAATAAACTTTGTCGCCAGGGTAACGTCGCTTTAGGATGCGTTCTTCCCCGCTTTCACCGGCCAGAGATGGGCTGAATGTGGGGGCGGCGTCAGGGAGGTGATGCCTTGCTCCACGGCGCGCCACCGTCACAAAGAGACGCTGACCTTGCCTTTGGCCTCCTGGCTGTCTGACAAAGCAATCCCCACGCTCCGGCGCGGCGCGGCGGCCGTCCTTTAAATGAAAGTAGCTGCGAGGCGAAGGGCAAAGAAGCCTATGGAATATCAATGTGTGATGCTCTCAATTAAGATTAAAGCTTTGAACGGAATCCTACGCAGCCGCTTCTCCAAGAAACGCCTGACATTATACCCTTGCTGACTCCGGGTTTCCAAAGTGTCCCCGCGCCACTGGGATCGCCGTCGCTAACCAGCAGCCGCCCCCCGGTTAGCTGCTCGCTGGCTGAATTCATTCCGTAGGTTTGGACTTAGGCTACGGTCGCACTTCTAAGAAACAAATGATCATCTTACTGCCGGCGGATGATAAGAATACTGAAATATGAAAGCGTTTGGGTCAGCAGAACGACCGAAACTGGGGGGGGGATAAGAGGCCGGCACCATAAAGCCTTTGAGACAAATTCCGCGCAGCTAGAAGGAGGATAAAGTCAGGAAAGAGAGGGGAGGAGAGGTTAAGGAGAGAAGAAAAAGTGCATCTCAGACAGCTTCGCTTGGGAAATGTGTGTTGTTAACGGACGCTCAGATCCTCCCGCTGCAGCCTGTCCGAAATAAAGCAAATATGGACATTTTTATGGTACTTTTAATAGTTTTACTTGTTTCTAAATAAAAGCCTGAGCGACGCCCGGTTGGTTCAGATCCAGCAGACGTGTTTTTCAGGTTCTGGTCACTTTACTGGGAACGTCAGCTCCTTTCCGGCTGATTTCCAGAAGGTGAGGTCAGCTGATTACACCTGGTCCCGCGCCTGCGCGCAGCCGCACACCCGAGGTTGTGCCGGGGACGTCTGAATTTCCGATGCCCAAAACCGGAGCAGAGGAGCCGAACTCCAGCCCTGATCAACACGATTCCACATCATCTCCATCTCTGCGGTTACGAATCGATGCTATTCCACTTGTGCTGATCTTGCAGACTGAGCCCCCGTCCCCACCAACCCCACCCCCACACACACACCCACACACACACACACGCGCGCCCGTGCAGGTCTAGCCATCGTAGCACATTAGTGGCAGAAGCCATCACACAATCAGGACGAGGCAGCGGAGGAGCCGTCAGGCCAATTTGTTTCCCTCTCGGAGCTACATCACATTAGCGGGCGGCTCTACCCTTGAGCTACGTCCAAGTTCACACGGCCGGACCGGGGGCCAGCCCTGTCAGCACTTTTCAGATGGCTCCTGACGCCCATCCAGCAGGCTGACAAGAGAGCAGAAAAAACAGACGGAAAACGGCTCCAGAGTTTAAAATACGTCTGTTTCTGGGCCAGCAAAGTTCTATAATACACACAGATCAGAATCTGCATTTTATCCAGGTGTAGATGCCCTGAGGGCAGAGGGACGGTCTGACTGGACCATCAGCTGGTTTGACTTCCTCAGGTTTGTCCAGCCGTCCCATCCTGGATCCTGTGTTTGCTGCGGGTTTTATTCCCAAACCTCCTTACTGGGAACACTGGCAGGACACCAGTGTGACGTCCCCAGTCTATTATCTGTAACTGGTTCCTATATAAACTCGTAAAACCAGCGTGCGTCAGGTCCTGGATCAGTAGATGAATGTGAGTGGGCAGGCCCAGTCAATAGTTCAATTATCTGATGTCTCTCCTGCTTAATTAAACACATAATGGACCATCCCAGGACGGATGATGGCCATCCCATTACCCATGAATCCTTCGGATCTGGCAGAACCACCACTTGACCCCATCCTGGATTAACCGGCCTCCGGTACAGGGTCAGAGTGCACCGGCCGTTCACCAGCGCGGGACCGGGGTCCCCGGCCCGGAAAGGCCCGCCTGGGCTGCTCCTGGACGCCGCCTGAATAATTCATCCCAATCAGAGTTTTTCCATCTTTTCCAGCATCTGAGGAGGTCAAAGTTCACGCGTGTTGAATCGACAGCAACAAAGTCGCTCTGGTTCTAATGTGAGCCTAGTTGAAGGGTGAAGAGGCCTCAGCTGTCAGCGCGGGTGTGTGTGTCATATCACCGTTAGCCTAACACACACACACACACAGAGATAGCGAGCTCCCATCTTCCCTGAATGTATCACCAACCTTTGAACTTCACTGCTACTCCCCTTAATAGCTCAATCTGACAAATCCTCTAAAAGCCCGGCGGAGCAGCACAGATGGGTAATGGATCGCCCGGCCGATCGATGCCGGACACGCATCAATACATGGATAGAGAGCTGCTGGGACACACAGCAGACACGGCGGAGAGGCCCAACGCCTCGGAGACGGAGACGTCCAAGCAGATGAGCTGAGCTCCAGAGGTCCGGCTGTAAGATCCAGCGTTTATGGCCTTTTCCCCTCTTTTCTTTCTCTTTTTTGCTTGCAGCTTAAAAGCAGCGTCCTGCTTTTTTTTTTTTTTTACAACAATCATGTGAGACTCATGCTGGGCTAAACCGGACTGCAGATAAACTATCAGAGGAGCAGTGAGACAGAAAGCCAACAAGATTAATCTGTTTTGGGGCTTTTTTTGTTTTTTTTTTTTGCACAAAACACAAAGTCCTTGGAGTGTTTATTCTAAAAAGACACTGCTGAGCTAATCTAGAGGGACAGGCGGTGCTGTGGGGGAGCCGCTCAGCACTTGTGGTGAGCCCAGGTGGCGTCCTGACGGTAGCCTGACTCACCGCTGCAGCACTGGACCTTCCAGACGTGTGCTCGCAGCGTCGCAGCGTCCCACCGGCTGATCCCGGCACCAGAAACGGGCAGAACTGGCAGGAAAACGCCGGCGGGCCTCCGCCTCCGCCGAGCCGGTGGAACTACAGCTGTTTCTCGCATGGTTGCGCCATAAATCTCCAGAGTGAGCAGCTGTAGCGCTCTAAAAATACCACCCAGGGTTCTGCTGGACGGCTCGCCAACCCGGCAAACGGCCCATCAACAGGCCCTCCGACGGCTGAAGCCAGGCAGCAGCGTTGGAGGGCAGGAAGCCAGCGACCGTTGTCACCGCCTGACTCACACACCCCGACAACAGCCAGATCCCGGCCGCGTCATCCCACCACGTTCCCAGGAAAGATGAACATTGGCTGCCAGTTCCTCCTGGTCGGAGGCAGAACTAGACGCCTCAGCAAACACAAAGTCCCTGTGACAGCCCACAAGGCCGTTTATCGCGGTTTTCCTTCATTTTAGCTTCTTTTTGTCCGGTTTCCTGCACTGATGGAAATTCCTGCACCCACACCTGCCTGATAGGGAGCCTACGCACACACACACACACACACACACACCTCTGTTTGGGGTGCGCTAAACACTGAGGTTGGCAGTATTTAAGGATGCCAAATTGCGCCGGAGGGAGTCACTACAGCTCAGGATCAGAGTAATGAAGGTCAGGTAATCAAGCCCTGAACGCGTCAGCTGTGTTTCCAGTAATTAAAATGTTTATGTTCAGCATCAGGAGACCCGTTTCGCTGGTGTCAGAAGACCAATTTGGTGTTTTTCATCAGTAAAATATCAATTTAAAGACCCAATACTCAACATAAAAGGGCGTCTGTCGGTAAGGAGACGACGGTAAAGTTGTTCCGTATCCCGTCGGTGCCTTCACACCCAGGTAAATACCTTCTTTATGATCAATGCAATCACTGCCATGACCAACACTGCCTGTCTGCGTCATCCTGATGTGTGATGTGGGCCTCTGCGAGGGAAGAATAATCCCTCCAAGATCTAATCCCACCATTTTAAGCACAATAACGCACCCACAGAGGAAAGACAAGATGAATTATAATCCACCTACAGGGTGTGATGTGTCTGTTGACCAACTGCATTCAGGCTCAGTCGAATACTGGATGTAAAGTTACACCCTCCATCCGACAGACTGACCTCAGTGGAGGACAGAGACGGAGCGCCACCAGCTCCCCCGAGATCCCGCTGACCTGGGAAAGGTCGTCAGACTGTATCCGTTTGCCCTTCCCAAGAATATACAGCCAGAATAGTGTAAGCATTTTTCCTCCCCAACTGTGATGCAGCAATGTTTTTTTATTCTCTTAAAAATAAAACAAACTTACCAGCGGCTCGTCCAATTTTAGGGAAAGGGCGTCCTCTGCTGGCCGAGCCCCGCTACTGCCACCCCCGCTCAACAGCCAGTAACTGGAAACAGCCTGGAAACAGCCTGGAAACAAACAAATGTGGAAACAACATCTCTTTAGGCTCGACACACAAGTTTACCTTTGTGTCTGATTAAAAAAGGGTTTTTTTTTCCTTCCCAAGTACACCCAGGAGCTGTTTTGCAGGCGTCAATTATAATCAAATACCCCTCATTCTCTCTCTCTCTCTCTTGTTGCTGCCTTGTTTTCTTCCCTTCTTCAGGCCATTTTACAGGATGAACACAGAGGCTTTTGATGTGTTCTCCTGGTGGGACGTGCTCACTGAACAGGCCACTGTTATTACATTATTGCCAAGTAATAGTCTGAAACGAGGGCCATGTGTGGACAATATTCATGGGGGTTTTTTTTTCCTTTCTCCCAACTGAAGGCTTTTCTTTTACATTTCAAACAACATCCGCACAATTTCTGCTTTTTCAAGTCACTATTTAACCAACCAAAAGGTGAAATGTAAATTCCAGTTACAGATGAGTACAACATTTCCAACATATTGAACAGAGAATTGGACAAAATGAAAAAGAATCATTAAGACAGCCATGATATATTTTCTATTATATTAAGCAGCATCAAGATGATTCTTTCTTTTCCTATAAACTATGGGAAACGACAGATTGCACAACGAGGAAATAAAAAAACGGTTATCCATTGTGAAACAAGTCTCTTTATATCTGCATATTTTACCAAAACATATTGACGTTTTGATAGCAGGAACCAGTTGATCCTGTTTAATGAAGCTTATTTCTAAAAAAAGCGTTTGCGTGTTTGAGTTTGTACAGTAAGAATGTGCGATCTCCTCAGCTGCAGGCAGATGTGCGCTGTCGTAAACGCCAGACAGACACCAGATGAGACGTTGGGATTTGGCCTTGGTTCTGCCACGGCGCCATTTTGAGGACTGGAATCTTGAGTCTTTATTAAAACATCACCTTTGATTCCGAGATAACGTCAACGGCGGTGTTAGACCCGCTGGCGTGTTGCGCTGGCCCGTCTTGCAGATGCTGCCGCTCATCTAAAGCGTGTTACCACACAGGTGCTTGTCGCTGCTGCGTTTGGCTTCGTTCTGTTCTGGAACTTTAGAAGAAACGCCTCCTAAACATATTCTTAGAGAAGGAGCCAAACAGGCGCACTGTGAGGCAGCTGCTCTGCGGAATGTTCTTTTGTGGCAGCCAAACGAGCAAAACAGCAAATCAACGTTGTCACTCATTCCACAACGGATATTTCCCAGTCAGCAAATCAGTTTCTTTTAACCGCCACGACGAGAGAAAGAAAAAAGCAAAGTTCCCTCCACCCCATCTGTCTTTGGTTAATATACTTTGTACAAAGTGTCGTTTAGAAATCAACTCGTACTTCTCACAAATTGAAAAATGACAGCGGAACAGACGACCGGAGAGTCTGTTTCCAAGCAAAAGGATCCTGGTGAAAGCTGAACGCAGCCTTTTTGGCCCCTTCAGGACCAACGACGGGGCCACATCGGGGGCCTGGGGCGTCAGGGCAGCCTGCCGGTGGCCTCCGGAACCTCGTCTTTGTGCTGCTGCCTCGGGCCCAGGCTGGCCACCATCTTCTCCAGCTTGGCGCGGATGGCGGCGTGGCGGCGCTGGCGCTCCCTGTGGGAGGACCCTCCGAGGGGGGGTCCTGGAGGCTCGTCCTGGTCCGCGGGGAGGTCGGTCTGGGTCAGGGCGTCTGTCAGCAGGCGGCTGGTTTGCGTGGAAGCGTGGACGGCCGCGGGGGCCAGAGGAGCAGCGCTACCGGCCAGGATCTCCTCCTGCGTGCGCTCCGGCTCATCCGCGGCGGCTGGGCTAGCCTCGGGTTGCTCCGGGCTCGAAGGTTCCCCCAGACGAGGCGGCGCCACGGGCCGGCACCTGCGAGCCGGGGTGCTGCTCAGACACGGGGCGTCTGCAGGCTTGTGTCTGGGGACCTGAGGGGAGGAGGTGAGCGAGGGTTTGGGGAGGAGCAGCAGGGACGTCTGGAGGCTGCCAGGGAGTCTGCGGGTGCTGAGAGGTGAGGACTGGGCGTACAGGATGCGGAACTCCTCGTCAAACTTCTCCGCGATCTGACCAGAAAGCTCGACAAGGTTGCTGCTGTTGAGTTTTCCATCAGTCCAGTTGAACCTGGAGGGGAAGTTGGCAGCAAACGCGACTTCAGCCGGGGTCCTCCAACCCTCTGAGGTGTGTGTGCGTGTGTGTGTGTCACCTATAGGAACCTGTAGCCACCCTGTTTCCATCAATCAGCATAAACCTCTCGTGAACCTTCCCGGTGATCCTCACACCTGACCTCATGTAGAAGTTGGTGCCGGTTACGGTCCGCACCCTCATCTGCTGCAGAGGGAAGAGGCAGAGCGGACGTGACGAGGGCGGACCCACCCAGCTGCAATCAAAGCTGACAAGGACGCCGCGCCACGCTGTTACTGCGCACACACACGGCCACACCCATCGGCACTGAACCGACCACATACCTGAAGGTCGTCCAAACAAACGCCGATATTCCTGCACATCTTGAGGAAAGCGGCGGAGGACGATTGGTCCAGCAGGACGTAGACGGGGACGCTGCGGCTGGTGCAAGCCTCCTGAAGATCCTTCAAGATGTCCAGGTCTGTCAGGGAGTCTGTAACTATGGCAATCACCTGCAGTGGAAAAATACAGCTGTAATATAATAGAATTCCACCGGGAGCTGCAGCCTGCTCCCCCACATGCAGAACATCACCGTTTTTATTATCAGAGCGAGGTCTTATTCAAACAGAGCCGAAGCGGCGTCAGACCCGCTCCCAATAACGCGCGTGTAGACGAGCTTTCTATTGACTGCCGTCTGTTACCATGGCGATCGGCAGTAACGCTTGCTCAACAAACAAGTTACTTTTGTACCAGACGTGAGTCGAGGCACTATCGGCCTGGCCCTTTATTTTTCCTGGAGCTCATGACGTTTCTCCACGGACAGATGGAATTTCCCAGGCCGGGTTAACGGCCGCGCGTTGAGAATTTGACACGGATCTTTACGAATGTTTGCGGCCCACGACCGGTTGGATCCACGTGCGGCTCCACCGGGAGATGCCCACATCACTGGGATGGAAGCGTGTGGGCAATTTAAAAAAAAAAAAGAGTTAAAACTGCATGTTGAAAATACCCAAACCAGGCTCGTGCTGTTCCTGGGAACTGTGACACAATGGTGCTGTTACAGTCGCTGGCGTGGTACAAAAGCCCTGTTCCACATGACAAAGAGGACAGAATCAGATTCTCAAACACAGACGAGGCCATTTTTTAAAAGGCTGTAAGAACAGCGCATGAAACATCAGACACCGGTTGTAAATCACAGGGCCGATTCGGCGTTTAAAGCGTTCTAATGAGAGAGGGGACGTAAAAGCGTCACGCCAGAGCGCGAGCTGACACATCTGGCACGCAGGCCCGGCCCAGGCCCGAGGTGCTGCTGCTGAGGCTGCACACCGGCTCCAGCGCCGCAACGGCTCCTTTCAAACCCAGAAGCTGGACTGACAGCTCCCGTCTCAATGCCGCCATGAATATTCATGCTTTCTTTTTGTTCCCTTTTGTCTCCACTTTCTTTTTGATCAAAATTTCAATTGATCCAACTTGTGAATTTCACTCAGATGAAGGATATTCCACCGGGACCACATTAAGACTCCCTCACTCAAATGTGTTAGCATCACTTCTTCTTTTGGTTTTTGTTATTTCTTTCAGCTGTATTTCTGATCTGATTTGTGTGAAAATAAAAAACATATCCACCCATGTATAAAGAAATTACCTATGTAATTGTTTTAAATGTGTATTGTGCTCATTATTCTTCTCAGCAATTATTGGATCCAATATTCAACACTCGTAATCTGCCAAAATATATTAAACCAATTATTTTCCAAGGTCAAAAGTCAGATAAGAGAACAAGAAGTACTTGTTATTGCAATGCTGTCATCAATAAAACGGGACAAAATAAAAAAGATAATAATAATAATAGTTTTCACACAGGGCACATAGACCTTCTATAAATCCAAGGAAAGTAAAATTAACTAATAAATCCTCCACCACTAATATTATGCACATGTTAAATATCATAAATTGAATGTATTACTTATTAAAATAAACTATAAAATTGAAAAATAAAGCTTTCGAATGGACTCGGGGTCGTAAAGTTAAAGTATATAAATATACGGTTCATCACTGGTAACACTGGCGCAGGTTGATTAAAACAGCAATATTACTCAGCAATATATCCTTTTTCCCGTGTTTTTTCGTACCTCTCTGGCACTTTGAATCAGGCGCCTCGCAGCCTCCTTGCAGCCGTATATGTGCTCCCCGTAGCCGGGCTGGAAGTGGGCTACGGCCCGGGTGACGCCCCGGTAGGAGCCGGCGGTGAAGGCGGGCCAGCCCAGCTCCAGCAGCGGCGGCTCCAGGTCGGACACGTCGGGGAAGTAGGTCACGGAGGAGCAGTCCACGGAGGTGCTGAGCGTCTGCTCCAGAGCCGGGTCTCCCCCGTGGAGGGACACGGCGGCGGCCCCGACCTGACGGACCTCGTCGTCGGACAGAAAGTTCGGGATCTGCTCGCTCCGGAGGAACTCCAGGAAGCGGTCGGGGCCCCCGGACAGGAGCTCCTCCAGAGCCAGCCGGTGCCTCTCGTTGTACAGGCACTCGAGCCCAGCCGCCCGGGGCTCTGGCCTGAGGGGTGAGTCGTCCAGGAGCTGCGACAGAGCCGCCATGTCCGGGTGCAGGTCGGTGCCTAACGGACCCGAGGGGGGCAACAGGTGAATTTCAAACTACCGGACGGATTCGTATTTGACTTTTTTCCCTCCATTCCTTGGCCCGTGCTTCCGTATTGGCTTTCCGGTGGCCCGGGAACCAGTTTGGCGATCGCCTATTCGCCGATGGCGGCTGTCAATCTTGTCTGAGCTGAATGCTATTGGCTGATTCAGAGGAAAACAAACGTGGTACACGCCCACCAGCTCTGTCACGATCCGGTTACCCCGCAGAGAGAAGCGCAAAAAGACGAGCTCTCACTCTGACGCCTTTTCCCGCGAACTGGTCGGCCAACTCGGTTAAACTGCTGTATGGTTACACGTGAAACACACCACAAAGTGCAATAAAAATACATCATTGCTGGTGTTTATACCAATTGAAGCAATACTTGTGAGCTTTGATATGTCGGTGGCTTCGAGTTGCCTAAAAACATGTGTCAGGCAGGCAAAACGTGTTTATAATGAACCAGTTTTGAAGCTTTTTGTGGAAATATTCACTTCTGCTAAAGAGGAAACGAGGAAGTGTGATTTTGCATCACAACAGCGATCATCAACAGTGACAATATCTGCAAACTAGGCGCACAAACTGTGAGTTACCATAGCAACAGCATTCGCCGCTGAAGGATGCTGCTGTGATCAAACTTCAGCTGAATACAAACTCTGCGGTGATCAGAGCTTAGGCCACCTCGGTTTAACTATAGCAGCCACGAAAAAAAACCAAATAAAACCCCCACACGAGTACTGCAGAGGCCTTTCTATTAGCGGCAGTCGATTTAGCGTCTGCGTCAATTGTCACTTTGGAGACAGGCTCGTCCAGACCTGGAATGGTTTTTTTTTTTTTTAGGAAAAAAAAAAAAAAAAGGTGGTTGCGTGCTGTCGAGTGATTCATCTATTCGACTGATAATCTTTGTTTTTCCTGACTGTATATAGCTCCAGCCTCGGGCAGCGTCTGAACCCTGTCAGGATAAAGTGGGAGGAGAGAGCGCGTTTGTGCCGCTGCAGGCTTGTAGTATAGCCTCATACGTAAATTATTTTAGCTGACAAGAGGGCAATGAGGACAGTGAGTTCAATGCGTTTCAACATACTGCGTGAACCAAGAAGTATTAGCTGTAACTATGCATTTAAAGGGTTCACTCTGGGCTCCTGTATGGCACCGGCAATAGGTCTGGAAGTCAAAATACTTCTGTGTTGACCTCTTTCCAGCATTTGTACTCGATATCTGCTGTTAATGTAACTGACTGATGCGTGGTTTTAATGCTGACTCCCAAGCATAACTATAGAATGAGATTTTACCCACCTGGGCCTCTGCGTTGTCCTCGGCGCGCCTTTACGCACAGCGGGCCAACCTTGTCTGCACAGGGGGAAAAAAAGAGGGCAGGGGAGGAGACAAACACAATATTTTCAATTTGAGTGATACATTTCACTTTTGCGTGCATCATTAAATATTTACGTCTGGCTGAATTTACTGCGCATCTGCTTAAATTGCTCTATCATTATTACGCGTGTGCGTAAAAGTCTATTTTAAACCCGTGGGCTAACAGGCCAGTGCGTCAAATAACAATTCCCACGCCGATTAATATCTAAACCAGCTAAACAAGTTTATTTAATTTTACTTTATGGCTTTAAGACGGCGAACATCTAGTGAAAGAATGTTTGCCAATAAAAGGGAACGGCAGAACTGTCATAATCCCAATTTATTCGAAACAATCCATCTTTCCAGCACACTGCCGGTTCCATTGTAGCTATTAATAACCCAATCTGTCACGGTAATGCCTCAGCCCTATAACGACATTCCCAAATATGCAATGAGCTTCATATACGCACCCTTCCTCGCCCTCCGCCCGCCCTACACACACACACACTCACACACACACACACACACACACACACATCACACACACACACACACACACACACACACATCTCCATCTCATCCCCGCCCAACTCCAAAATTTCAGATGAAAGGGCTTTTGGATTTTGGATGACGCTCCGAATCACGTGTTCCTAGGAAATACACTCGCTATAATTTCCCCGGAGCTGCCTCGTCCTGCGCCGCCGACCGTACTTGTTTCTCCGTCTCCACACCGGGTGGCGGAGGGGGGGACGCCCACGGTCGTGTAATGTACCTTGCGGTGGTCACTGACGGGTTCACGCCAGTTCACAGGGTTCACTTGAGGAGAGCTCCCACCCCCTGCTCGCCTCCTCGTCTTCTTGAATCGGACCGATCGGAGCCAATACAATATTATTCATTTCTATATTAATGCTGGATTCCATTTTTCCTCTCTCCCTCTCTCTCCCAGCGACTCTTGAGGTAAGGACTCTTCCACCGCTCGGAAAGGCGAAAACCTTCCCTCGCTGGTGAGGTGCGATTTCCAAAGTTGTTTACTGAAATGACGCCTCGCTGTTGAATATTGGAGTCTCATCTGGCGCCGGAGTCAAGGCAGTTTTATATCAAGTCGCCTATGTATAAAATGGCGACAGTAGGTGGAGGAGGGGGTGGAGGATTTTTGGGAATATTCGTGAGGTTATATAGAGCCAGATCGCCTTTCGCAAGTCGACTCCCGGGTGCCGAGCTGCCCCGCAGCCGTGTGAATGGAGCCAAACGGGTTAACTCGCCAGTTGGTTGCAGTTCCGAGCGCCGATCGGCCGCCCGGATGATTTGCGCGCCCCCTCCGCGCTATACGATGTGGCGTATCTGCTTATTTTATTGCACAACGCGGCGCGTTTGCGCGCCGCGCAGTTCACTCGCCTGGCTTTTGAGTTTGGAAAGACTTGTGAAAACAGCGCCGTGGCCGGTTGATCGGCTGGCGGAAGCCGCCGTCGTGGCCGTGGATGTTCCCACAGCTCGGCAACTCTCCGCTCCGGCGTGCCGCTCGCTCCCCGCGCGTCTGAGCCCAAAGGTAGGCCCGTATGTCTATGCACAGGACTCTTTTTTTTCCTCCTTCTTCTTCTTTCATTTCCTCCTCTCCCTCCTGCCAACATGTGCTGCCCGCCACGCGCGCGGGCGCGCACGCGGAACCCTACAGAGTACAGTAAGAAGAGTTGCGCATTTCAGGGTCGCGGAGATATTTTGCAAACGGCGGATTAGCGCCGAGGCGGTGTTTTTAAAAACATGTATATCAGCGGCGTTCGGGTCACCTATAACACGCGCACATAAATACTGGAGCTTGGAATGGCATGTGCTGGAGAGGGGCCCCTCAGGTTCCCTCCCGCCTGGGTCCCCAACGCATCAGGCAGGGCCGCATGAATCAGCATGTCACAGCGACAAGCCTCGCTGGTTTTAGGGTGACTGTCTTTTCCTGATTTCATCACGTAAGCTTGTTACATGGAATATAGGTCACGGAAAGGAGTGCACGGCACTGGGCCGGGCCCCCAGGTGTTCCTGGGAGAGTGGGCGTGTGGACGGTCCACCGGACGCTTCCACACTCTGACAGTTCGTTCTCAGGCATGTGCGACGGCCAGCCAAACAAAGGTAAATGAGCTCTCACTGTGCGGATCAGGCAGATTGGGTTCAGCTTGGCCCGGTAAGTTGTGTGTGTGTGCGTGTGTGTGTGTGAGAGTAGGTTTGCACTCCAGCAGGACGCTTACACTAGGGGAATGTCAATTCCCTTTGTGGGTCCATGGGAACAGTCTTCCATCTCCCTTCTCGGAACCGCTCTAATGAGGCCAGGCATATTGCCTTTCATCCCTCACTCCCTGCAATTAGGCACAGCTCACAGTTTTGGTTCTGGCCACAGCAAAGTGTTTGTATACACAGAGACAATGCCGTTGGCCCAGGCTGCCCACTCCCCCCTGTGCACCAGCGCCGCCCCTTCCTATACCTGCGAAAGTCCGCTTTTCCGGCGTTTGGGCCAAGCGTTCGGCGGCAGATGTGGCTGCGGAGGTTGTGTTTGTGCACGCCTCCTCCGGCTCCGCCGAGCATCCTCTGCCAGAGAATGCCAAGAAAGGTCATATGTTGGTGATTTGCAGATTTAGTTGACGTGGAGTGTATAACATTCCCCCGGCTCGGAGGAGAACACAGCTAATGCCAACCAGATCTATTTTCCAGGCATTTTTACACAAACGTGCATTCACGATAGTGGCATGCCTCATGATCCTCCCCGAAATACTCAGAACCACAACACACAGTCCTTCCTGTGCCCCCCCCCCCCCCCCCAGGCATAAAGGACAGCGTTTTTGCACAGATTCACTTTTATTCGGGGTTTTCATCCTTTTTGGTATCGCCTTTGTCATCGGACCAATGGCGTGCTGGAGCCCCGGCTGCCCAAAAGCCTCGCTAAAATAGCATGTTTGCACAGTTTCAGCTTAAAGAAACACCCGCACGGTGACAAGGAGGGGGACCCTCCAGGCCGCCGGGGGAAAGGCCCCCACTACTTTCTCTGTCCCGTGCAAGAAAGGTTCTGCAGGAACCGGGCATTTGTCTGGGTTTGGCACTAAGAACGGGCTTACTGATGTCAGCCATTTTAGGATGGACAGTACAATGTGCACTGTGCCGCCATCTTTCTTTCGTTTCTTTAAAAGTTGCCAAATGAATGCCTGTAGTCTTGGCTACAGAACTGAAGAATCAATTCATCAAAGGTGATGCAAAAGGATACGTGAGTCAGAATTTGTTTTTCTCTGCACACCATAGTTTATTTGTCTGTCATTCATCTCAGCCGCAGGAGGAAAAAAAGGAGTTTTTAGAAAACAATGCCCAAAAAAAAGAGAGAGAGAGACAGAGAAAGGGCCAGGCAACAAAGATGCTCGGACTGGCAGCGTAGGGGTAGTGTTCCGGGGCCTCTGCGTGTGTGTGCAGCAGCACCAGGAGGTTATTTGGGCCTTAGCTGCACGTAGAGCTTTAAAATTCAGTCACTCAACTTAAGCGGAGCTAAAATGTTGGCGGAAAAAAAGCTAAATTATTGTCCTAAACTCACCTAAAATGGTCTGAAAGAGGCCGCGACCGGGAAGGGACTTGTGGAAATGGGCCGGCCGGCCCCGAGGATTAAGTTTGTCCAGCACCGGATACAGTCCAGGGGCTTCTCTGTGTGTGGTTGTGTGTGTGTGTGTGTCTTTCTTGAGATCGGTGGGTGTGGACGAGTGACTTCACTGTGTGTGGTGTGGCGGGCAAGGGGAAGAGATGGGTTGCCATGGTAATGTTAACACATGAGTGGCACCAGCGACCAGTCTCCCAGACGAGGCTGCAGTCTTGGAGGTAAGGGGTGTGTGTGTGTGTGTGTGTGTGTGTGTGTGTGTGCGCGCGCACATGAGGGTCTGACTGACAACACCTGCTTCTGAAACCCTAATTTAGACACTAATACTCTCGTCCACGTCTGAAGAGACGGAGACCCCTGAGCGGCGGCTGGGCCCGGGTGTCGCCGCGCCGACAACCTCAAAGAGTCCCGATTGTTTTTCAACACACGTAACACCGGAGCCTGACACTTACTCACGCTGGCAGGCGGGCACTGCCATTTCCACACAAAGATCCCCAAAGTGAGACCCGCCCACTGTACTGTCAGTGGAAAAAACGGATTTAATCGGCTGTGGCAGCCTGATGGACACCAGAGAAAAATCCCAAAAAGAACAACTGCAATTTGACTGTCAGTCATATCAGGTTTCCTTATAGACGAGGCACCATTGTTCCCAGTCTCGTCTCTGCGAGGCAGTAATTGCTCTGTCTCTGGCTTATATTTGGACGGCCGGCTGAAACGCTCACATGACATTAATCTATTTAATGGCCATTTGCAGAAAATGTTTTTGCTAAAACAGAATTTTTTTTTCCCAATTATGCTAATTTATGCCAGGAGTTTCCCTTTTGCGCCCAACTCGCTAATTTGGAATTCATTTAAAAAAAATAATAAATATAAATAGGCAGTTTTGGACAGCCGGGGATCACTGTCAAAACAAATTAGCGGCAAAACAAACAGTGTCACAAGCAAAAAACAGAAAAATTCTTTAAGCTCGTTCTGCGGCTGTCACGTCAAGAGACTCCTCGCTCGTTTTTCTATCAAAGAAAGAGGCAGAGCGGTGCAGGTGCTAACCGTCGGCGAGGTGAGGAGGGAGTGCGCGCGCGGGGAGGCGTGCACCGCGAGGTGTCAGCGGGGAGGAATATTGAAACAGCCGAGCCTGTCATCATCATCAGTCACCCTCTCACTTCACTCCCCAAAATGTCTGAGTTTAATCTCCCTTTGTCCTTCTTCCTCCGGCAGCCTGCACATCCTCATTCATGTGACAGGCGCCGCAACCAAAACACCAATCTGTGTTTGTTAATGTCAGCTGTGGGTGACCCAAGCGTGTGGGAGTGTCTGAATCGGTGGACTGTTTTGAATGAAATTTTAATTTGCAGAAACCACTTTGCCCCCATCGCTTCGCTCCAGACCCGACACGCTCCTTTTGTCGCTATATTGTCATTACTGCAGCAGGTTATGAGGTGATGAGAGGAAATGCATGTGGAGCGGAACGCTAAGCTGGGGTGCTGCGCAAAAGCATGGAGAACATAATTAAATATTTAAGAGATATAAATATTGTTATGTAAATGACCCCCCAGTCCCCCCCCCCACCTCCACCACCCTCGCCTGAAAATCTTAAAGCTGCTATTAAATCAGGCGGAACGTATAAACCCCATCAGAATTTAACCCCGGCCTAATCCCATTTATTTTGAAACACTTGTTTTTCAAGCGGCTCCGGGTGGGTGTTGGAGCACCGTCAAGAGCGGCGCCGCTCCGATGCAACGGCTATCCCGGCGCGGCACACAGGGGACGGCGCCCGTGGGGAGCGTCTTCTCCGAGGCTGGTGAAACACGAGGCCGGTCCTTTCAGACGTGGCCTTTCGGCGTCTCTCTTGTCTTGTGTCTGATCGCACGTCTCGCTCTGCAGATAAAGCAGCCTTTCTTTGGATAGGCGACCTGATTCTTTATGTAACCTTTCTCAACTTGGCCTGGGTTGGTTTTTCTCATGCCGGAAGTGTTGTTTTTTTGGGAGCGTGTGATCCGAGCCAGCGTCTGTCCCATCAAAGATCGGCCTCCCTTCTGGGCGCTGCGACACCAGTCGCGACCCAGGGCCAAAACGGCTCGTTGCGAAACATCCGGACACGTCGCGCGGCGTCAGCCCGCTAACGTCCCACAGCGACGTCTCTGCCCCAGATGTTTGGGCATGTGCACCACCGCGTCGGCCCGTGGCGGGGAAGCGCTTTTTCTAAATCCGCTGTTCAGCAGAACAAAGTGGGTGAAAGCCGTGTCCTCACCAGGGGTTAATCAAGTACGCCGCTGGAGGATATCATGACCTCACCGGCGGCAAAACATACAGCACATCGCTGCTCGTGGATGCAGCAAAGTGGGATTACTGCATAAGATGCCGGTGACCTAGTTTGTGCTGTTTGTTTTTGCTTTGTTTTACTTTTTTATTCTGTCAGACGGCAGCAGCCATCAGCAGGACGGCGCGAGAGACAGACATCCCAGTTTGCCTGGGATCAGCGAGCCCTGATGGGCGGTCATTCGAGGGCTTTAATTCTGGAACAGGTTCATCTTTTATTTACCATCCAGACGACGGCGGCGGCGGCGGTTCACATGCGGGCAGATGCAGTAAATTCTGTTGCACTCGGTTCAAACACAGCGCTGGTGCGATCCGGGCGTAATTACTAGCGCGCAGGTTAGACGAGCGGGTCGTTCCTGATTTCAGCCTGAACAGGCTTTGGGCAGGAAACTCTGCTGCTAACGTCCCTCCCGGAACGATAAGCTAGCACGTGACAGTGAAGTCCGCATGATATATGTAGATGATGATGGCATGAGATCAGCTTTCTCCAGTATGAAACATATTAACATGTTTCCAGTTTTAGAAAAGAAGAGACTGGTGTAGTCCCTCTCTCTTTCCCTCTCCCTCTCCCTCTCTCTCTCTCGCTCTCTCTGTCTGTGTACATGTGTGTTAAAAGTTCATGCAGCGGGCAGTGGGTGCAGACCAATCACCACTGGGATGTTTTTTTCATCCCTTTCCAGTGTGCTTTGCAGTGCTGGAACACTTGTAACACACAGTTGTGCAACACGAAACAAAAATATATTGAAACAAAAGTTTCAAACAGCGCTGACGTCATCTAACGGCTGGATTATCATAGAAGTGAAAGACTAGTTGTGGTTTTCTCCTGGTTTTGTTCAAATTGGCGTACACGCATGGAGCGATTCCCCCTAAAACGACTGTGAGTTACTAATTCTAAGTTAAATGTAGCCACCCACCAGTTCTGCAGAGCTGTTGGTTTCACGGGCGTCGACAGTCCGACCAAGAGCACCCCCTGGTGGCAGGCTGCAGGATCGGTCAGGAGAGCATCCCTCCGAAACTGAAAGAAAGAAAAAGTTGTTACCCATAAAGAAATGAAAAATATCAGGACACGTGTTTAAACAACGTATACTTTGCAGGGAGGCAGAATACAAGCGCCTCCAGCAGCAGGTTACAGATAACGTTTGTTTGGAAACTGTTTTCTGGAGCGAAGCTGGAGGTGTCTCCGTCTCCGTCTCCGTCTCCGACTCAAACAGAGCAGTAATACCTGCAGCCTTGTTGTGGTCAGCTCTATCAGAATTTGTATTGCCTTTTAGGAAGATTGGGACACTTTACCTGAAACCATTCCAGACCCGTGCCGCCAATAATTGGAAATGGCAACGGAAAACAAGACAAATGAGACGAGGCATTTTGGATTTGTCGAGTTTTTTTGTTCTGAATTTAAAAAAACATGACGAGTAGACAGAAACGTGTTTACCAAAGAAACCTGGTGGACATTGCGCAGTGATTTTCTGTGTACGTGTGTGTCCTTGGTTTTTTTTTTTTTAAATTTCTCAGATTTTTTTATCTTCACTCAACAAAATCATTTTTAAATGCGAAAGATTTGGGAATTATACACCCATTAACGGCGCTCGCTTCATCTTCGGCGTGATAAGAAGACACCAAGAAAGAAAAAGGCTTTTACTCAAAGACTTTCATTTGTAATTGCTGGAAAAATACCAATAATTGCTCCTGTCTAAGCCTCTTAGATTTCCTCTCGAACCTTGGTGCAAACCGCCTCGCCTAGTCGTGTCATACGATTGAAGGTTGAGATTCGGGTTGACGCGGAAACATCACCGTTTTTCTTCTGGCTTAACGTCGGTCTGAAAAAGTCTTTCCCTTCTTTGCAGGTTCTATGGGAGTTGTTAGATTTATCCGTGTCAGAGGAGTCCTAAAGCAGAAGGCATGAAGCTACACTGTGACAGCATAGTGGCCGGTCCATGACACTGAGCTTCATCCAGTCATCTCCACTCTCCGCCCGCCCTCTGCTTCCATCACACCACACAAGTAACCGCCCACCGTCGCACCTACACAGAGCTGCACCATGGCCAGCAAGAGGAAATCCACCATTCCCTGCATGATACCATCCAAATCCAAACACGGCCGTGAGGAAATCATCCTGGGCTCTCTTCCAGAGCTTCTCCCCACCATCCCGGAGGACAGCATACTCAGCATCTCTGGAGAAGAGTCTGGCCACTTCTCTCACAGCAAAGCTGAAACTGGCACGGAGGTGCAGAAGGGAGGAACGTACAGCTGTCCAAAGTGCCGCTTTGAGTCCAGAGATCTGAATTACTTTTTGGATCACATGCACAACTGCCACTTAGACTTCAGGGCCCAGCCCACCTTCTACTGCTTGGACTGTGGGGTGTCGGTTGTCCGCTTTGAGGCTCTGGCTCTGCATAACGCTACCGCCCATCCTAAAATAATGGAGGGCTTGGTCACTGCTTCCCTGAGCGTCAATAAGAGGGACGGCGTAACAACAGTGGAGCAAAGCCTCTTTACAGACAATGGAGAGAACTACAGAGAGTCTGGGATTTCCCTCCCCAAAAGACCCATTGCAAAAATGATGAAAGCCAAGGGGGAGCACAAAAAGATTGTGGTTTCTCACACCGTGGAGGTACGAAAGATAGACACTGGAAAGGATGTCGACCCCAGCATGCTGATCAACGTGCCTGAACTCCAAAACGGGGCCCTCAGTATTCCTGCGGCCCCAGCTATGCCGAGGACCACTGTCAATCACGCGATTAATTCGACAGTGTCCAACCAAGTCTTTCACCAGCACACTCCTTCCCTTTACTCTCCCCCCTCCTCCGATACCAATAAAGACCTTCCAAAAGTGATGATCCCGCTCAGCAGCATCCCCACCTACGATGCTGCCATGGACACCAGCAGCTTTCTGAAGACGTCTTTCGGCAAGTTCCCCTACCCGACCAAAGCCGAACTCTGCTACCTAACCGTGGTGTCAGAGTTCCCCGAGGAGCAAATCAAACTGTGGTTCACCGCGCAGAGGCTCAAGCAGGGAATAAGCTGGTCTCCAGAAGAGATTGAGGAGGCGAGGAGGAAGATGTTCAACACCGTGTTCCAGGGTGGAGCTCCTCAGAAGCAGCCCGCTACGCAGCAGCACGCCAATCACATTGTAACCCACCACACGGTCGCCGCGCACCCAGGATCCAAAGGTCCGAGCTTTCAGATGGCCAAACTTCCCTATGGTAGTATAAAAACCAGGCCTGTTGGAGCCGCCGGCACACAGGCGAGTATCTCAACCAACCCCCACGTGACCAGGGTCTCGTATTCTACTCCAGCCGTCCCTGCGGAGATTCAGTCTGCGCTCAGGGCCTCAAAGGTACCTACCAAGAACATTCAGCCCCCTGCGGAGCCAGTCAAGACCAATGGGCTTAGCCTGGACGTGGCCGGAAGCAGCGGTGGTGTCAGTAGCACCAGCA
The DNA here is from genome assembly GCA_000180735.1 of Tetraodon nigroviridis. Classification (NCBI taxonomy): domain Eukaryota; kingdom Metazoa; phylum Chordata; class Actinopteri; order Tetraodontiformes; family Tetraodontidae; genus Tetraodon; species Tetraodon nigroviridis. The sequence continues at coordinate 862,485 of CAAE01014528.1, read as the reverse complement.
ACAGTCGAAGCAACAGTAGCAGCAGTAGTTGCAGTAGCAGCAGCAGCATCAGCAGCTATTCCAGTAGTATAAACAGCAGCGAAGCGCCACCAGGAAAATGTTGCACGACAGCAGCGCGAGCAAGAGTGTCAACAGCATCGTCGCCTGCTCCCTCAGCATTAGCAATAATGATGATGAGCACTGTGTCGCCGACACCAACGGTAAGTCAAATGTCAAGAACAACGGTGTACCGATGGGAGTGGAGTCCAACGGTAACAGGAATCAAACCATTGCCGAAAACACCAGCAAATCCAACAAACACCTGTAACAATCACAGACGGCGGATCCCGAACAGATCAGCCCAAAAGGAGCCGGCCCCACAAATGCACACAGGGGACGCCCAACGCACAACAGACTGTGGTCACAAAGTCCCAACAACGGTCAGGTGGTGGCAACGGAGGGTCCCCAGTCGTGCCGTGTAAGTGACAGTGCCCCCCAACCAGTACCCAGCGAAGTCCCCCCACGCCGAAAGCACCCAGCAACCTGTGTCAGTTAGTAAGAAGCAGTGTGTGTCCAGTGTGTGTAAGTGAGGTAGAGAAACAAGGATCTTCCCACGAAAGGCATGTCAATCCTACAACAGCTCATCAAGGAGGAGGAGTCGTTCGGCAGGGACCGAAGCTGCCCCGAGCTGAAGCTGGATCCTTTCAAAATCAGCTTCAAGAGGGCGAAAGTGAGCGAGCAGGAGGCCGACCGCGAGGGCGAGGTGTCACCTCACGCCGAGGTGTCCGCCTGCCAGCCGTCTTTCCCACCACCTTGGGGCAGCAAGACCCCCCAGCAACTGCACGTCCTGCGACAGGTTTTCTCCAACACCCGCTGGCCCAGCAGCCAGCAGTACGAGGACCTGAGCATCCAGACGGGCCTCCCCAAGTCGGAGGTGGTGCGCTGGTTCAGCGACAGCCGGTACAGCCACAAGAACGGGCAGCTGAGATGGCTGGAGACATATCAGCGTCCGTCCGCGGATCCAGAGGAAGGAAGGGGCTTCGGCGGCGCTGATCCCGAGTTCCCCAGGGACTCCCCCGCCGCCAAAAGGAAACTTGTTGAGCAAGACGTGAACAGGCGCCTCGAGGGTCAAGCGGCACTGAACTCAGGGCAGCGGATGGTGTGGCAGGATTCATACTCTCCGCTGCTGGGCCTGATCAGGGCCGAACGGAGCGGCGACCGCGGCCGAGCCGAGGACACGGCGCACAGGAGAGCTCTGCAGGGTACCTGGCCAGAGCGAGCAGTGGACCACCAGCAGCCAGCGGCCGCGCCGTCACTCATGGAACAACAGACCGACGCCAGCCAGGCCAGGTACTTTCATCCGCTCGAGTCACAGGCGCCATCCACGTTGCTAAGCTAGGATGGGATTGGCGGGCGCGGCGGTCACAAAGCTTTGTGCAGAAAGACGGTGCTAGTCTGGCAGATGATGGGAGGCTGACAGCCTGTTCTTTGTGGCTGCCGCTGCGTGATGTACAGTAAAAAGGATGCGGTACAGGTAAGTCACGCTGAGCAGCTCCTTCAGGATATCAAAGGTCTGCGTTCGAGGAGCTATTTTTAGCCGAGGAGGAGTCTGAGCCGTTGAATTATAGATCCGGAGCGCGCGCTAATATATTTGAATAAATTATGACAATTGTCTCGGTCGAGGTGCGCATCCAGGACGGTTTCAGTGCACGATTAACCACGAGCGCATGCCGTGTTGTCTCTTCTTTTTTTTTTTTTTTTCGGACAGGGACCGCCCGAGGATGGAGCTGCTGGAGGTGTGAGGGAGCGAGCCCAGGCAGGCCGGAGGAACCACACCTTCCACGGTTGGCTCCTCTGGCGCCAGTGTTCATCATGACAGCAGATGTGATTGTAGCCGGACCGTTGGACTCTGACTGTAACTGTGAATACCCCCCACCTCTCCTCCCTCCTTCTCCTCTTCCATCTGCCATCACTTCCTGCCATCGTCAGAAAAGAGAGAGAGAAAAAAAACAAAAAGAAAATACGAACTTCTCACCTTTGAGTCCTGTGATGTTTAAGCCTTTCATGCTTCTTGTGGTTGTGTGGGGAGGGTGCACAATGAGGTCAGTACAAGGGATCAAAGAAAAGAAAGAGAAAAGACGCACACTGACTGGAAAACTGACTTGAATGAGCGGAGATAGGCTGGGATAGGGCCGAACGATTGTTTTTGTGGGTCAGAGGTAAAAATATATATGATTGAAACTGCACTATAAACGAGTGTTTGTACTGACTGGACAAACAAAAGATGTGTTGAGGAAATGTTATTGTTGGCTTTGTGATATTTTTTACTTTTTTAGCAACCAGTACTTCAGCACTGCCTTGAATTTTACTTTTTTCATTTATTCGGTTTTTCGATTCTACAGTATATTCTCTTCTATAGTCACTGTAAGTCCAGATACAATCAGACATGGTTTATTTAGATCTGTGTTGATGTTGGTGATCACTTCGCAGCTCCGCTACACGCAAGAGACTATATACAATGCACTAATGAACAGCAAAGCTAAATGAAAGAAAAAAAATAAAATATACAAATGCACACATGCGCGCACACGCACACACACACACACACACACACAGCCCCATAGTAAATGTTATGACAGCTGCTGGATCGATACACTACACACTGCCCTGCAAACTGAACAGAGTGGAAACTGTCACGCTAACGTTGCCTTACTCAGCTCTGTCCACGTGGTTTGATGACCTGTTTGTCTGTCACCTCGCTTTCAAGCTTAAAAAAAGAGAAAGAATTAAAAAAAAAAATACATGCCAGTGCATCACTATTTGTCTATATCTGTGGAAGAAAAAAAAAAATACAATCTTGTGCTGCTTTCTGTACACTTTGAGGCTGTAATTGTATCAACTATCGTTACTGGCAATGTTGCTTTTGAGTAAAATGACCAATTCGATCCCCAGACACTGGCAGAGTGAGACATTGTGCTAGCTAGAGAGCCAAATGAGGAGACCTCTGCTCTCCTCTGTATTTTCTTGTGTTTATATAAACATACAGTCACTACATGAATCCTATTAAGCTGCATCTTTGTCAAGCTGCTAATAGCCAAGAACGGTGCTATACCATCCAAAGTGAAATTGGAGACTGATCTCCTACCAGCAGTGTATGCACTTGTGTCGAATGTTACAAATTTATTTTGGTTTGAAATAAATGGAATCTGGACTTACGGTGTTATGATCACTTAAAAAAAAAAAATCTTTTATGAAATAATCTGATCATACAGCACTGTTGTATCATCCTTTCTACACTTCTGAATCTTTACAGAATAAACTTAATACTCACCAAGCAGCCTTGTCTCGTTATTGGATCAGCACCCGGTGACTGGAGTGAGTTAGTGAAACCATTAGAACCAGTTCCCTCGCCCCACTGGGAAGGGACAGGTGATGGGTTCATACGAGCGCCAACAGCCCCACCTGCTGGCGAGAGCACGGTGGTGCAGCTGGTGTGTGCAGAGCCTTATTATGGAGGAAATGGAAGAATAATCAATTTATTTTTTTCCCTGCACCGAGTCCTGTGAGGAATTCAGCCCTGTGTTTGTTTGCAGATCTTGTGACAAAAAAAAAGTCAGCCTGCTGGAGAAGGCACAGAATTAGTAACAGGAATGTACACAAATTTAATGAGAGCGCTGGTACCAGGGAACACAGCATTCTTGGAGGAGAAAGTTTATTGTCACAAGCTGCCTTTTTCCCATTTTTAGCCAAAGACGGCGAATATTCATTAAGTTGAGATGAGACACGATGTGTGTTTGAAGTGGCAAATGTGAAATGTGCTGGAAAAGAAATAAAAACCCTCCCAAGTGTCGACGAGGCCAAAAGCACCAAATAAATAAAATCTGACAGCCAACCTTTTTTAGGTAAAACTCCGCCAATTCCACCGTTTGATCGGTTGGTCACATGACAGCGCGGATGGAGAGAAGCTCCAGCTGGAAGGAGAAAAAAGGACACTTGGGAACGCGAAGAAACATTGGTTATGATGCAAAGGAAGAGATTCAAATCCTACCGACGGGCCGCGATACACCGCCGTCTCTGGTTGCCATGGAGGTGCCAGGGGTCAGAGGTCAGGAGGACGGCTGGAACGATAGTTCGGCAGGGATGGCGGTGACAAAACGCACCGGATTGCCAACAAACGACAGGAAGGCGGCATTTAATTGTAGGGTTTTATTCATTATTCAACCTACAATGGGCATAAAACTTCAAAAAATAAAAGAAAACAAAGGGTCAAAGGCTATGACAATAGAGGAATAAAATGTCAACTTTACAGCTACTTACAGTGTTCCTATCTTAATAGTGGAATAAATGAACAGGTGATTCACATTTAATGTTATTTTTCTTTATCCTCATTCTTTACACAATTAAAAATAGACTAAGTGTAACAGATTGGTGATGTGGTGTTGGTGTTTTTGGCAAAGTCGGTATCCCTCACATAACCTGCTGGAGAACTAAAACGCTCGCTTCGACAACTTTAAATACATTTCATAGCATCGTCTTCAAGTAACAGATAGGGGAACTTTTTTTTTCTTCTTGGTACGACTGTTAAATTAAGTTAAAATCAGGTCTGGGGGGTTGGGGGGCGCAGAGACGGTGGATTTAAGGATAAAAATGACAGATTCACATTTACACTTAAAAAAGAGAAAGTCCCTGATGAGACTGAAACAATATTCACATTCTGCTTTGTGAGGAAATATCGACATGGCTGACGTATGCCCCCCCACCCCCACGCGCTTGTCCAGACATCCACTCAAAACTTAACATAATCCAGTTTAAAATCCTCCATCCCCCACCCGCCTCACACCGGGCAGGCGTCTGGTTTCCTCGAAGGCGCACGGGTGTAATTAAGGATTCTGTTCACTGCGTCTATTATCAAAATATAGAATTCATTAATCATACACAGAAGGGCTAAAATAAAAGAGCGGGTGGGAAGAAGAACGGTACAAAGCGTCGCGGTAGTTTCTGCTGTATACAATAGCTACAGGAGCAGAGTTCAAAGGTCGGGCGCCGGCGAGTTTTGTCCAGGATAGAGAAAAGGTTTTCTTAGAAAATCTGTCTTCCAATTACCGACACTCTGCTTCTGGTGTGGCTGCAGTTCGGCCTTGATCCCTCATCTCAGACGGTCGCTCTTTTTTGCTCAAATGGTCGGCTTTTCTCGGTCGGGTCATCGAGCAAAAAAATCCAATTAAGCTAAAAAACATCCAATAAAAAATGGGTCTTTTTTTTCTCTTAAAACCACAAACTGGAGATTAAAATTCGTAGTCTTTCTCAGCCATGTCGATGGCCCAGGCGAACTTCTCGCGCTGGGTTTTGTTGTAGATCTTCTCGATGGGAATGCCCCACTTCTTACACCTGGAGGTGGGGGGGGGCAACAGGCAGAAAGGAGGGTTCAAAGGTCAGCGGTAGGAGGAGGAACAGCTGCGGCGGAGAAGGGCAGGTTCTCACCAGGCCACGGAGATGCGGGGGTCCAGGTAGTTGAGCTTGGACGTTCCGAGGGCGATCTGTTTGTTCTCCTCGCGGTCGGTCGCCTGCACCTCCAGCTTCATCAGCTGATCCTCTATCCTCTGAACCGCCTTCTTCTTGGACTCCACGGCTCTGCAGGGGAGACGGGCGGCTGAGCGGGTTTCACCCAGCAGAGCGTCGACAAGGCGGAACGCACACTCACTTCTTGGACTTCTCGTCTTTCCGTACTTTGGCGTCGGCCTTGGCGCCCTTCAGCTCCCGCTTGGCAGCGGAAAGCTGCTCCTTCTTAGCGTCAATCTGGAGGAGGTGAAGAGGACAAAGGATCAGAGGGACGCTCCTCCTCCTGGAGTCAGACGCCTGTGGTGCGGACCTTAGTCTGCAGGTTCTGCATGGACTTCTCAAAGGTCTTGGGCGGAGCCCTCTGGTGGTTGCACAGGATGGCCACGGCCCTGTTGGCCCGGTTGTAGGACAAGATCTTGGCGGGGATGTTTTCCTCCTCTGCAGGGAAGAGCGCAGACGGTTAGCAACGCCGGGCCTCCCTTCAACCCGCCAACATCGGGCAACGTCTGGCGCACCGCTCGTCAGCTCCTTCAGCTGCGCCTGCAGGGTGATGGAGGCGTTGTAGGTACGGAACACTTTGGCCGTCAGGCCGTCCATCAGCTCCTGGAGGTGCTTGTTGAGAATGGAGGTCTGGGAAGGGAAGGAAGAGAAGACGGTGAGAGCGAAGCGCCTTGGAGGAGGTCTGGCTCTAGTTCTGCTGGCTCACATTGAGGCGGTCGAACAGGTCGTCGTCGGGCTCCTTGTTCTCCATGAACAACTGGAGGTTCTTGAACACCTACGAGAGGCAGGAGACACGTGTAGACGCGCCGGTTCCACCAGGAAACGTCTAAAGAGACGGCCGAGAGGCGGCAGCGGTACCCGTTTCTCCACAGGGACTTTGTTGTAGTAGCGGATGGAGTCTTTTCCCAGGAAGTCAAACTCCACCACGTACTCCTGACCGTCGATCTCCGGGTACAGTTTGATGTGTTCCACCCGCAGCGAGCAGCAGCCCACCGTGTCGGCCGTCTCCCCCTCCTCCTTCTCGTTGCCCGCTCTCAGAGCCAGCTGAAACCCAGCCGGGGGGAGAAAAATCAGCCTGGCGACGCCAGTCGGGCGGCGGCGGCGGCGACGGGTCAAAGCTCACCTTGTCGATGAAGTAGAGCGCCACGGCCCTCTGCCGGATCCTCATCTCCTTGGACTTCCAGTCCTCGCGGTACTGGTTCCTGATGCGGTCCACGCACTTCTTCAGCCGGCGCGCCGTCTCATATTTCTGCCAGTCCTTTTCCCCCTGCGGATTCAGCACACGGACGTCAGAAGGAAGCGCGGCGGCGGCGCAGCAGCGGCGGCTCCTCCGAAGAGGCCCACGGCACCTTGATCCTGGAGCTGGGGTTGAGCATGATGTACTTGATGGAGCCCTGGATGTTCTCCGTCCACGACACCAGCCACGTGACCTTGTTGTCGTGGCGGACTTCTTTCCACCTGGTTCCCGGAGGCGGCTCGGGGTACTTGGAGTCCCTGGGAAGAAGCGTTTGGTCACCTGACTCAACGATCTGGAGGTGCAAACTAAAAAGCAGAGCGAGCCACCCACTTGCTGCAGTTGATGATGATGTCTTCGGGTCTGATGCGACGCTTCAACATGCCCATCTTGGGGTGGTCTCCTCGGCCTCGGAACAGCCCCGGGGGCTCGATGCGGAAGTTGGCGATGCGTTCCTTGTGGTTGTCCATGATGCAGAAACCAAACTGTTGCAAGATGCGCTCGTTCTCTTCTTTGATTTTCTGGAAAGCAGAAGGAATAAACCCGGCTGCTCTCAGGCGACGGCGGCAGCTGTGCGGATGCGGACTGACCAGCTTCTCCTCCTTGGTCATGGCCTTCCGAGCCTCCGTCTGGGCCTTGAAGTACTGGTGCATCTCGGAGAAGTCGCACTTCTTCAGGTCCGTGATCTTCGCCTTCTCCTCGGGCGTCATTTCCTATGGGGCGACAGTCAGGCGTGAGAAAGGAACCCCTCCATCGCCCGGGGAGCGTGGAACCGGCGCCTCAAATACCTTCCTCCAGTCCTTGAAGAAGTTCTTGCGGAAGACGTCTTTAGTGGTGTACTCGTGGTCCAGCATCTTGGCGAAGAAGGTGGCCACCTCCTCCGCGTCGGCGCTCAGCACCATGGGCTTCCCTGGAACAGTCAGGTAAAAACCTCCGTCAGGCCGAGGTCACGGGGGCGGAGCAGCTGTCTAGGTCCACTCCCACCGTCGTAGTAAAAGCGGACGTTGCTGGGAAGAGGCTCGTAAGGCGGCGCAAACACGGGCCCTTTGTGCTCCAGGAACTTCCACTTGACCCCGTCTGTGTAGCGCTCCTCCTCCCACCTGAAAGAGCGGGACCAGCCGTCAGGTCCAGGCCGGGGCTCCTCGTCTCGGCTTCTTCGGCCGTCACTCACCATTTCCACTTCTCCTCTGGCTCCTTCTTCGCTTTCTTCTTTCCATCAGGCATTTCTCCTTTTTTGTTTTTCGTCTTGACGGTCTTGATGTCCTACGGAGGAAGAAAAAAAACCAAGATTGTGGTTCTAAAACACCAAGACTTGAGACGACTGAGTTTGAAACCGAAGCTCCGTCGCTTCACCCACCTCCACCTGTGGTTTCCGTTTCTTGGCCTTCTTGTCATTTTCGGTCTTTATTTTCTTGGGTTTGATCTCATAGCTGAAAGATGCAGTTACATATTTGGTGAGCGACCAATCTCTACCAACAGGATATCAGATCAGGACGTAATCTGGGAGGTGAAAGGGCGCTCACTCGTCATCGTCTCGTTCTCTTTTGAGGGACTTGTCGTTTTTGGGGGAGTGGAAGATGTTCTCGGGCTCAGACTTCAGGTGCAGAGGACTGAAAAAGCAAAAAAATCAAGTTGTGAACACCAGATCTGGACTCTCCGCAGCACCAAAGCTGGTAGGAAGCGGCGCAATGGCTCACCTGTCAAACCCGTTTTCTTTTTCCAACTTGACTTTACAGTCGAAGGACTTGATCTAAAATGGTCAGACGGTTAAAAGCTGAAGGCCGGTGCAGAAATTAACCTTTGCGTTGATTAAAGGTCGTCTGGCGAGCCGCTGAAACAGCCCAACCGCGTTTATTCACCTTCTCCTCCTTGCGTTTCTCCTTGTACTTGTCCTTATATTTGTCTGTGCTGCCGTCTTTGTGCTTCATCTTCTCCTTGTCTTTGTGTTTTTTGTCAGAAAAGTCCTTGTGGTCGCTACACTCACACAAAACACACAAACCAGGAGGTCTTTGCTTCAACGACAAGTTAAAAATACCCGGAGAAAAGATTTCAGCCGCACTCTCTACCTGTTGCCGTGCTTTGATTTCTCCCGTTCCTTCTCCTTCTTGTGGTCCTTGTGTTTGTGTTCCTTCTTGAATTTGTCTTTATGTTTCTGAGAATCTGAAAAGACAGACGTTGTTGTTGGAAAGGCTGAGGAAATCAGCCGCTGTCACGGAAGCGCTCCACCCACAGAGCAGATATTAAAGCTCAAAACGAGCCCCGGACGCGCACAACAGCCTCAACATCTTTATTTATGAATATAAAAGACCTAATACGCACGGACGTAGAGCTACTCCCACTGCCAGCGCACACTGAAACAAGACATCCGACAAGCTGAAACACGCCGCTGATGAAAGCCAGCCTCAACTCCATCTGCAAAGGCCTGAACTGACTGGCAGGCTTCAAAGGTAAAGACACCAAACGCCCCCGTGTTCGCCCTTCCGTTATAAATAAAGTTCATATCCACCCGATAATCAATAGTTTGGCTCATCCAGTACTCCAAAATGATGGATCAGAGGCACAAAAGTGAAATTACAGGCGCGTTTTAGACTGCAGGGTACCGGAGTCCAAAGTGCAAATACAACATAAAAAGCACTTATGATTTAATGTTAATCAGGGGCTTAACAATTACATTACCAAGTGGAAGGGATGCTGACGGCTGGTTTGAGCCATAAAGTCAAATGTTCCAGGTGCACAAAGCTGATAGGTGTGAAGCCATTATTGCCACTAATTCCCAGTAACACACCAGCAACAATGGCCTTTACTCTGCTCCAACTTCCCAGCTTGCACAAACAGATGACGATGTTAGCGGGCCGTTTTATTATAGCTCAGGATATCATTCAAAACGTCCTAAAACTAAGAGTTTGTTTGCACTGTGTGATTGTGGCAGCCCGGTGATTAAACCTTGGTCTCCACGTGTGGGAGATGGTGGGAAAGTGCAGGTTAAAGTAAGAAGGGGAGCTTTAGGGGAGGTAAAGGCAGCTGGTGCACGGTGAGGCCTGGACTGAGGGTTCTGCCCCACCGTTACCCCACAGCCTGGCTCCAGGTTGCGCCGTCGGGCCGCTACACTGGAAAAAGAAAATGGCGCAGAGACTAAGTCCACAACCCCCAAACCCTCACTTTCAGGTGGCAATTTCACCACGAAAGGCGGCCCAACACGTAATTATAACACGGCAAAGTGATAAAACACCTCTAGATGTGTGCCGGAACGGAGTCGACATGGAAAAATACTTGACGGAAGAGCTTTAAATAGACCTTCTTTTTGAACAATAGGAGCTAGTGAGTGAGACAGAGGACTTAGTCTCTGGACGCCATTTCTGTCCTCCACTGAAAACTACCAGAACGCAGCGTTTGCCGTCTGAAAACAACACCAAATTGAAGGAAATCAGCTCAAGGGCTACCTTTGAGTGTCACAGACTTACCGCTGAAACGAGGACCGCCGTCGACCTGCAAGATCAAACACAGATTAATGTTAAATTCCGTAGAAGCTAGCCGGCTAACTTCGAACTTGCTGTGTGAGAGCGACAGTTTGTTAGCTTCACAGCTAGCATGCTACACGGACCGGCACTCCAGCTTAGCGAACGCTGGAGTTGCTACGACTAGCATTGGCTAGAGCTAACTGCTAACGCCAAGTAAAATACATTTACACACCGGCCCGACAATCACTTTTGCCACGCCAAGCAAAACACGGAGCTAGCGACATGGCGCCCTAACGTAACACTACAAATGAATATGTGATTAAAACTGTCACGGCAGCGTTAGCGCCGGAGCGAGTTGTCCGACAAAGATACACGGCTAATTTGCGCTAGCTCGGGACCATCCACGTTAGCTAGCCAAGTTGCCTTGTCAAACCAGCCAAATTAAAAGCACATCGAGATAACGCAGCCGGTAACTTCCAGCTTTGTCAACGGGAAGCCTGTTTTGACATTACCTGATCCTCGCTGTGGGAATGGTCCCCACTCATTTCCTAAGCGTTGTTTGACGTGGGGGGAGAAGGGAAAAACAAAAATGAGAAGTGTGTGTTTCCACCAGCCGGTGAAGTGGAGAGGCAGGCAGGCAGGCCGGGCAGAACGAAGAAAAGACAATTGTGTAAGTCCCGTTTGTCCGCCACTGCGCATGCACGGCATTTTAAACGACATCAAAGAGCAGCGAAGCTCCTCCTCTTCCGGAAACGTGTTGCTCCCCGGTCGCCCCGCCCCTTCCCAGCAGCTGGACTCCGCTACTATGGCAAAACACCCTGAAATGATCTACCCCCCACCTCTGACACCCATCTCAAATATGCGAGGATCACTTTTATGCGCCCGCAAAACATTTTTGTCACAAGAGAGGATGACGTCTGTGGCCGCCATCAGGGGGGAGGAGAGGGTTTTGTGCTGGCCCATCCATCCGATGAAGAGCGGCATCGTTCTTCTTCTACGCTGGGGTAGAACGTCCCATCCCTCACTCACCTCCAGATGTTTGGCTGCAGCTGTTTACTCACAAACTGAAGCGCTCCCGTCTGTGTCAACAAGGGGGCGCTGTTTCGCACAATTAGGAGACGGAGCAGATTCTATCGCTAAAACTCTCATTTTAACTAAAAATTCACAGGAAAGTGTCTATTACTTTAATCAAAAATGTGTTTAAATTAACAGCTTTTGTAATACTTTTCGATAGAACCATGATTCTGCTTTTTTTTCCTAACTTTGGAAAGCTAAGCTTCAGGAAGCTAAATGAGCAACTTGTCTCCATACCTAAGAGGTGGAACAACTTAGTTGTAATTAGTTTTGTACCAGAACATTGTGCCCTCCGTGTGTCCCTGCTCCCAAACACCCAATCTAAGCGATCAGTCTGCAGTCAAATGTGATTTTAAGCAGGAATGTGTAGGACACAGTGTTCCCGGCTTCAAAGACACGGGCTTTTGAAATTTTAATTATGATGAATTTGTTACGGCTCGGGCTGCTATGCTCGTAATGCATCAATTATTTGTCCCAATGTAGAAATCCATCTCTTTGCTCCCGCTGGCTCGTGTTTCTGGTGACCCTCGACCGACCCTGGGCTGCGAGCGCTGGTGTGTCCAGCTTACAGTGGCCTGCACACTTTTTCCAGGTGTTTCCACACACACCCTGCACACACTGATGTCAAAAATCGACACGCACGACAACCCGGTGCGTCCAAAGGCGTCGTTCTTGTGTTTATTGCCTTTTACAAGCAGTCTTTAGAAATTAGCCACACTTTGCATTTTGCAGTAAAACACAGATAAATAGCTGGAGTAGCAAAGACGTTTAAGACAAAAAGAATTTAAAAAAGTCGCCACCTCGACACCAGTTCTTCCTGAGATCAACCACATTCATATTTCTGACCTTTAACATCGATTCGGTCCCAAAGAAAGGTTATTTCTTTCCTATTACTGCTGTTTGTGCACAATGAAAGCCATAATCTTGCAGCTGCAAGGTTAACGCATCATGTTTTCATGTAGACGCGTGTTTAGAATCTCTGATGGTTTGATAACGACTGCCCACGGTTGTGGTATAAAAACATGTAGGAGTCACACAGCAGCCTCCGCACAAGGTCGGGCGTCTGAGCGGGGTTGGTGCGGCCCAGCTCCTCCTCTGGCCGGGACAGGAATTCGCCCACCTCTGGACAAGCTCGGATCTCTGGAATGTTGTAGCCGTTCTGATCGTCTCCTGCGAAGAAGAGCGTCTTTAGGCGTCAGACTGGAGAAGATAAAGAGCGCTCGCGGACGTGAGAGAGAGGTTTTATCTGCGCTGCTATCACAGGACCGAGCAGCCGTGTGGAACCAGCGTGTGTTTGCACGAAGACTGTGCAGAATCGTGTTCTCACCACATCTGTCCGCCATGCTGTCAAAGAAGAGCCAGGAGCGGGGCCCGGGGCCGTACTTGGCGAAGCAGACGTAGTGGCTGGTGTGAATGCAGAGCACGGCAAACAGTTCCAAGGTGTGCCTGGAAACGGGGCGCTCAGCAGCTTGGCTCGCTGCCGCTGGTAACACCTTGGGGGTGTGACCCTGACGGGACGGATGTCTGTGCACCTGAGGGGGCGGCGAAGGTTTTACAGGCTGTTTCTGTTAGCCGACGCAGCTTTAGCGGTGACCCCGGGGTCTACCTGGGAGTTGCAGACTGAGCAGTACTGTTTGATTCTGCCTGGCTGCAGTTTGCGATCTGGCAAACACTGAAGACACTCGTGCTCCGCCGACTGTCCACAGATGAAGCATTCCCTTTGAGCTGGTGGAGACACACACACACACACACACACAGAAAGTGATTCAACTGATTTAAAGTTGATAATATGCGAGGCGTAAACCGTCGTCGCTCCTCACAGTTGTACAAAAGATCCGTGATGTCGAGCTCAGTGGAGGGGATGATGTGGGAGAACATCTTGTACTTGTTCCCGCACCTCGGCATTTGCACCATCAGACACGATGGCACCTGGGAACAAAGGCGAGCAGTTGAATTCACGAACAAACGGGACAGAAAATCGGCAAATGCTTCCTATAAAAAGGGGGGCGCCTGCTCGCCTCTTCAAACTTGAGGTCGCCGGACAGACAGGACGTCTCCAGCAGCTGCTGAACCGTGGGCATCGTCCCCATCTGCTCCTTCTCCAGAAAGATCTGGAATGTGCAGGCGCCCTGGGACGTTCCCTCTGACGACCTGAAGGCACAACAAAACAAGGATTGAACAAATAACCCTGACAAAGTCCAGCCTGGGAGACCGAAGGTCGCACCTGAGCTTCAGCAGAGGCTCCACACAAAACACCTTCTGGAACAAGAGGGTGATGAACTCCTCCGGGTCTGCAAAACAAAGACTCTAAAGGCCCCTGCACCCCGTACGGAGGCAAAACCGTCATTCCATCTCCCAGCCTGTACCTTTCTCCTCTGTCCTGAACGTGTCGCAGCCCAGCTGTTTGCGGAAATGCGCCACGCTGTCGGCAGGTACGAACCCCTGCCTGCAACACAGGTATTAGCCGTCAGTACGGCAGGAGCAGGCCGGCTGTTGCTGCCGGTGGTTGCTATCGGTGCCTTCCAGCAGGAAATATGCACTGTGCAATGTCATCAGGTTCTTGTTTGGCAAGTTAGATGATAACATGAAGCACAAACCTCCGTAATCGGTTGACTATTTTTCTCAGAGTGAGCGTTATAGGTTTTTCCGTGTCAGCGGGCTTTCTGCAGATATTATCCAGGGTCAGGGATGAGCTGAACAGACTGGTGGAAGGAAAACTCCGAGTTAGCTTCTGTAATCAGCTACGCTGGCGCTAAGAGCGTCTGGTGGGAGTCTCGGCTGTCTCTACCTGAAGAGAGTGGCGTCCAGATAGCAGGAGTTGGTGTGACCCTGAATGCCTTTCATCCTCCCCACCAGCAGGGACAGGGCCTCTGATTCAGGGATGGGTGGCGCGTCCTCCTCCAGGTCCTCAAACGGAGGAACTGAAACCAGCACACACCAATATGCAAAGATGCCAACTCAAGGATCTGGCCCAAATTGCCCAATAATAATTTATTAGATGCAGTTAAGGTTCCCCTGATGTATAAACATCTATTTTAAATCAAATTTCATACGCCGGCTTCCAACCTGGAGATGCCGCGGCTGGTTTATCGTAGTGGCCCAGCCGGCTGTCGGGGCTGCACTTGCTGGAAGGAACGAACAAGGCCCGGTTCCCTTTGCAGCTGAAATATCTCTGATCTCCATAGGTGCCGTCAGAGCAGCCCCTAACGTCATAGTCCTGCACAGACAAATCCAGTCCGGGTTTTAGAGGGAGCCTCTGAGTTGGGAACGCTGGTCACGCTGGTGCAGACCTCACCAGCTCAATTCCAGCCCATTGGGTCGTCTTCCCTTTAGGGATCCCCAACCAGCGGACCACCCCGTACAGCATGATGCCAGAGGTGGACTCCACCTCCACGATGGATCCCACCTCCAAGGGCGCCTGAGACGCGTCCGGCCTCTGAATGACGGCCTCCCCGGGGTGGCTTCCTCTCTGCCGGAGTGTGTTTGAGCCCATGTTCGGCATGGAGTTGATGCGAGTTACCGCTCTCTTGTTCAGGCCTGCGGAGGTGTGTGTGTAGAAGGTCATGTGACAATATTTCAAGTCTTGTCACATGCATGCCCTCATCAGATTGCAAAGTATGTACACAATGGGCATAAACACACCACACATTCCAGAACAACGGGACTGGTTTTTCCAGCTGCATGCTGTTGCTGCGGCAACTAAAGACATTTCTTCTATGTCGCTCGGTAATATTTACAGTTCTCCTATTGATCAACTTTAATATAGGTTAGCAGGACGGCACCGTCTGCTGCCTCTACTCACTCTGGCTTCGGCCGTCTCTCCAGCACAGTCCGACGGGGGTGGAGTTCGACGGAACCACCTGAACGATGTCTGCGGCGCTGTAGAGATGCAGAGGAGCGGGCTTTTTGGACGACAGGTTGCTATCAAAGTCCTGCGAGAAGGACGGGCGACAGCAGATAAAGACAAAGTATCCACGACGAGCCTGTTTGGACGGGACAAAACCTTCACCCACCATGAACTCCACCTCAAAGCCGAGCATGTGCAGGTCGTCCTTGTTCTCCTTCCTCCCGATTTGCATGAGGTTCTTCACCACCCCAGGAAGGTGCCCCTTCCTGTGCTTCACCACCACCAGGTCATCCAGCGACAGCTCACAGACGGCTGAGAACAGCTGGTGGTTGCACAGCAGCTCAAGTCGCCTGCCCACGTTGGAAACGAAGAGGAGCAGCTGGGCCTGGCGCTGGGTCAGGGGGTAGGTGTCCTCCCGCCTGACCACGCCCCCGTTCTTGGGGCTCCCTGTGCCGTACAACAGCCCCGTAATCTCCCCGTGAGGCGTCTCTGCCTCCACCCGACCGATGCACCCCCGACAGAAGCCCTTCCTGGTCTTCCCGCGGATCACGATGAAGTATTGGTCGTTTGCTCTGGTGTTTGGCTCCATTGATGCTTCCTGTTTTTAGGGCCTCTTAAAGCTGATGTTGCTCACAAAACCTGCGGGAAAAACAAAGCATGACCATGATTTTTAAAGACAGAACCAGAGCGGCACAGATGCAGCTTTCCCACGAAATCCCCTCACAGCAATTCAGCTAAAATCCCATCAATTATTGCTGAAAAATGAGCTTTCATGGCTCAACAACAATGAATCAAATCACCATCCACTTAAACCCGTCACACCTGCCACATTTCATCCAAATCTCTGCAGGGAAAACTGATACTGATTTAGAATATGAACATAAATCAGTTCAGAAGCCAAATTTCATCTGAGTGATTCCGGTCATAAAACATCCATCATCTGAATCACAAGTCCAGATTGCTCAATTCCTGCTTGGGTCCTGTCCAGCACACACTCATAATCCAACGCAGAGCCTTCCCAGAGATGTTAGAGGAAACGATTCCTTAGAGGCAACCGTGAAAGAGCTCGTTTAACCATCCTACCAAACTAAGAATGCAAACACGACAAGTAATCTTAAGTAAACTTTAAACACCGGGACATGAAACACAAGAAGCTTGTTTTCTTACCGTTCCAACTGGTGCAGCTCTAATTTGCAGACAGACTACTTCATTATTCGCCCCTGAAGGTTCAGCTCTCAGCAGGTGACTTCCTGCTGAGTGGAGGAGGTTCTGAGCTTCTAATACTGACCTGCATGTGACCGGCCACGCCCCCTTGGCGTCTCCGCCTCAGAAACTGGTCTCATAATCCAAACACAACAGCAGGGCCTGAAGGGAACGCTCACAACCAAAACCACCGCAAATCAACTCCAATCTCAGCTTTTGTCGTTAGGCGAAGGTAGAAACGCTGAACCTGGACAGTAAAAACCGCTCACCGGACAAGCTCAGGTGTGGCGCTGCTGGAGCTGCAGGGTTCTGATTGGCATGTTTATCTGCATGCACACAACAGGCATGTGACATGTTCAACCATGTGATTCTGCTGGAATGAAAGACGCTATCTGGACCACACGCCAGGTTTACGTAACAGTCCTCATTCCATGGAGTCAGCTAACCAGCCCCGCTGGTAATAAACCGTAAATAACCCATATTCAAGCGTTATTCAGGTTTTATGTCAGTTTTGGGGCAGCTTTAATGTTCTTTCTTCTGTGATGACAAATCTGATCTCATCGGCAGAGATAGAGACGTCAGGCAGCCAGGAAAAGCTGATATGGGGGAAAAAACACACGCGGCAGCAAAACTCTGCAGCTGCTTTTCTGCAAACCGTCAGCCATGTCGTGCTGGTACCACCATTGTGGCTACGAGGCCTCTTTTCAGGCTGCATTTTGTTTCAAAATTACATCCCGTAATAATAATAAAATTCATATTGGTCTTTTTGAGGCCTGGCCTCTCGCTGGTCCAGATCCTTTGGGGACGAGGTTTTACAGAGCCTGAACCGATTCCTCAACAGAAGCGCGTGTTCCACGAGCCCAGATAAAACACAAGATTCCCTCTGCAGCATTCCATACATTTCACTTTGGGTCACCCATGTCACAGAAAGTCACACCCCTCGTCCCATGAGTGACTACCTGCTGCCAGCTGCTCGTGTGTGTGCGCGTGCGTGTGTGCGACTGCAGACAGTGCATTCTCTTCATCGCGAGGATTTTACCACTTTGCACATTTTTCTACAGGTGCAACGTGACAACTAGAGCCCACAAATTCACATGGAAACACAAAAATAAAGGAATCCACACGGCTCTCGTCAGGGTAAACTTCTTATTGGATAGGCGGTGCTGATTTTAAGGTAGCTGCCTTTTGTGTGGTTACAAGTGCTCTGATGACTTCCTGAACGTGGGATATGTAGCATATTTAACACTAAACTGTCTGTCGATGTCAGCGCTTCGCCTCCGGCCAAGGTGTGTGTGTGTGAGCCTCAGTGAGCCAGGCTGCGACGTCCCGGCTGCTGGAGGTGGAAAAGGCTCGGCTGGATTCCCTGGCGGACGCGGTTGTGGCGCTGCATGTTGTGGCGAGTCCCGTGGTGCCGCTCTGCCCAGGTCCGTCCCTTCGGAATGAGGCTGAGCTGTTCCGGCGCTATCGGAGGCCTCAGCTGTGCAGCCGCTGGACGGGCGGCGCCGCTTTGACCTGCAGGTTCTGGATCTAGAAGACTGGAAAGACAGGAGCGTTTTAGATGCAACATTTCTGCGCCATTCTCATCCCTCGCCAGTGTGTGACGAGCAGGTTTTCTCACCTGCTCACATCTGGGGCTTGCGTGTTTGCTGCCTGGGGTTGAGCTGAGCCGGACCGTTGCACGGCTGCCTGCTCTGGACCCTGGTTCTCTGCGGAACTTACTTCTGTTGAGACATCACATGTTCCCAAACATAGTTTAGTCCCAGTATTCGCGATTAAAAGACCCGATGGAACAGGTGGGTTGTGTTGCATTTTCGGTGGCGGACCTTGATGACTGACAACCTGCCACTCCTCTTCTGACATTTCTCCAGACTTGAAGTCATCTGGGGGCTGCTCCTCCCCCCCAAAAAGCAGACGAGCGATGGCTTTGAGCATCCCCCCGTTTCCTTTGTCTTCTCTTGCTCCTCTTGTTGAACTGTAGACTCAGACCAGGAAAACACTTGCTGAGGGGTCATTTACATCTTTACATTCCTCAGTAAAGTCTGGGGGCAGTGCCAAAGATTTCTTTCTTTTACATTATTGTCTGAAATGACAGAAACTGGGTCAGATGATCAGATGATCCTATGAAAATGCTAGAGACTCCCAGTGATGCCCACTCCCCAAGACTTTTGTTCTGGCCCATCTGCTCGGAATAAACGGGGGAGGGGCTCCTTTATTAAACATATGATTAGTGCAAGATTAGTCTGCAGCTTTTACATGCAATCAGCTTCAGTGGCGTTGCATTGCTGTTGCGTTTTAACGACCACACAGTTGCACCTAATACGATTCAAAATACTACACAATTGAAATTGAATACATCTTAGATCGTGTTCTAAAACGCGGTTTAATAGATACTTGAGACAGCAAAGAAAGGTTTAATGTCATTATCTAAATTGAAACCACTTAATCTAATACAGAAAATGCATCGTGCAGCTCACATTATTATTATTATTACACATTGTTATTAGCAGACTTTTGCTAATATAGCTAACACTAGTATTTCCACAGTCCGCAGTCTCAAACCAGCATTACTTCTGCAACGTCCTTACCTTTAGTTAGTGTTTCTGGGCCGCCAACGATTAAATGTGATTTTTTTTTCTCCTGAATTAGTGTCAACACAGTGATGTTTTGAACCTTTTCGCTAAAGCGTTGTGTTCAATTTCAAACCTTCCGCAGACAACAAACCCGCCCCTGACCCCGCCCATTCCGGGAAACCCACCAATCAGAGCTCCGCAACTGAAACCGCGGAGTGATTCGATTTCAGCTGTGACAAAACTCTGGCACTATTTTAACTGCAGGGAACTTAAACTTTAAACAATTCTAAACATCCTGACAACGACAAATGCTTGGTGGATTTACCATTTCTCGCACTTACATAAGTAGTATTTGACTACAAACTACTTTTTTTCAGTTGTTTAACGACTACTGATGCAAAGAATGCGGTGATGCGTTAATTGTGGCGTTTCTGTGCAGCGTCGGGCGTTGAACCGTCGACCCAGATCAACACCCGGCGGTGTCGTCCATGACACAACCTCTTTCAGGAGCCCCAGACGCCGTTGTTCAGTCCTCCTGCACAGATAGTTGAAGGATAATGTTTGTTATTCGTCTAACTAGATCGTTGGTCCCATTGCGCTTTAATAATGTGTGCATTTAGGTGTGTTTAAGGTCGTTTTGTTATTTTACATTATAAATAATGCGAACAAATAGTGTGCCCAAACAAATGAAAAGCAAACTGCAAACAAAAACGATGCAGCCATTTTTAGATTGTCCAGTTCCCGCTTCCCCCAGTAGATGGCGCAGTGGCTTCACTAAGAGCCGCAGCTCCAGGGTGTAGTCTTTTTCTATTAAAGTAGGCCAAAAGCTGGACAAATGCCGCAGAATAAGAGAAACCATCAAATATGTGAGCATGTAACGGACGTTCAGCCACGCAAACAGCAGATTTCAATGACGGAACGGCGGAGAAACTCTTTTTGGCTGACTTCTCTCAGTGCGCAGCTGATGAAACGTTTCATTTCAGCTTCCTGAAATTTCTGAAAAAACTGATGACTGTGCACAAGACTGCAAATATTGTTGCTCTAAAGTCGCTCCAGATTGGGAGACTTTAAAAGACAATCCTGCGGAGGCTCAGAGAGTCGACGTGGATGGGGTGGCGACCAGAAGGACGACTTTCTGTGTGCGTTTTGTGTCTCAGCACCAAATAAAAACGATTCCTGTTATTGGAGAATCAGCGTATAAGATTTGCTGTGTGTAAACACTCTAAAATCGTGTTTATATTGTTGGGAGAGTGTGTGAGCGCCGACATCTTTCTGCGCACTTGAGCGCTGGTATGGGAGGTGGGGAGGTGGGGAGGGCCCTCGGGGCCAGCACACCCCTCCCGCCCATGTCAGACTATTTCAGAACAGAGGCCAGCATTTAGTCATTTTCTATGTAAGTTGCACGCACACGCGTGTCTTTGCTGACGTCCACTCTCCTTTTTGGGGCCATTTCTGGTGTTTTTCCCCTGCGGATACTGAGGAGCAGAGCCGAGGAGCTTTCTTTTTCCACCAGTTCTCCTGTTGAAGCTGTGCGTCGTGACCGCAGGCCACTTTTACGCACCCGCTCAAGGACAATGCCTCGGTCTTTTTTGGTCAAAAAGTACTTCGCGAAGCAAAAGCCGAACTACAGCGAGCTGGAATGTCAGAATGGTGAGTTTGAAGGATTTTTTTTTTTTTTTTTATGTCTTGCGTGGATTATGAAATCCTCTTTAAACAAGTGCGCAAACTGGTGGAAACCACCTGTTTCCCCGTCCGGTTTTACCTTAATGTATATGAAAGCAAAGCGCCGTTTTGGACTCCACTGCCACCCTCCTTTCGACGGGGCCCGTTAGGTGCGCCTGTCGGCCCTTCTGTAACCACACACTGCCCCATTCATGTTAAAAGTTCGTGCGTGAATACGTGGGAGGAAACGGCCCGTTAAACGTTGCAACTCTGCACTTCAGACCCGCTAAACGCTGCGAAAACCCCGCCGTGTGTCCCCCAGGTGGCCTGAGACGGCTCACCGGCAGCCACCCAAGTGCTGTTAAACTAGTTTCTGGCTGCCACGGGTCAAATAATTCCTCTTTTGTCTCAGATACTTCCCAGGAAAGTTACCCTTTCGCCGAGCTGCCATCAGCGGCCGCCGCCGCCGCCACCTGCCTCACCACCGGCCTGGTGTGGGACCTGAGCGTCCTGCCCACCTTGTACCTGCCCACCTCCCAAGCGGAAGCGACCTCCATCCCGGGCCCCCTGGACCTCAGTTCCCCCTCCAGCCTCAGCAGCAGCGCCAGCAGCTGCGGAGAAGAAGATGAAGGACGCACCTCGGACCCCCCCAGCCCGGAGCCCGTGCACACCTTTGCCCCTCGCCAGCGGATGAAGTGCACCGGCGTTCTGGCTCACAGCGGTCCCCCCGAGGAAGAGGAGGAGAGGGAGCCCCCCGCCGCAGCCGCCAGGCCGGCCTTCCTCTGCAAACACTGCCCGAAAGAATACACCAGCCTCGGGGCGCTGAAGATGCACATCCGCTCACACACCTTGCCGTGTGTGTGCACCACCTGCGGAAAGGCTTTCTCCAGGCCGTGGCTGCTGCGGGGCCACATCCGCACACACACAGGTACCAAGCAACTCTGCTGTTTTTTGCTTTTAAATTCATCCTCCGGTTTGATCTGCCAGAGAAGGTTGCGGGAGCCCGGCTTGAGGAGCTCCCATGCTTGATCAGCAGACATTATCACACAGTGGGGGGGGCCCTCCGCGGACCCTGCACCCATTGATCGCTCATTGTGTTTAATGCCCCGGCAACAATGGCTCGTTGACTAATCATCTGGTCGGGGACACAGCCCAGGGTTGATAACGGCTTTGGAGAGAATGCCTCAGGTTCCTGTTGCCGTCAGGAGCTGTTTGTACCTGCTGCAACTTGTTAGCATGCTAATCTCATTTGGCTCTGATTGAATCAGGCTTCAGACAGACGCTCACCCAACCGGCCGATCACGCGCTCCCTCGTTATCTGGTGTTAATGGGAGGCTTTTGTGACGCCGGGGAGGCGCAAAAATGCTCCGGTGACCGCGTGAGGACGTGATCAGAAGCAGCTACGTTACCTGTGCTTTCTCTCTCACCTGTTCAGGCGAGCGCCCGTTCTCCTGCCCCCACTGCAACCGGGCCTTCGCCGACCGCTCCAACCTGCGGGCCCACCTGCAGACCCACGCCGAGGTGAAGAAGTACCAGTGCGGCATCTGCTCTCGCACCTTCAGCCGCATGTCGCTGCTGCAGAAGCACAGCTCCTCGGGGTGCTGCTCCGCTGCAGTATGAAGCGCCGCAGGGACAGACGGACGGAAGGACGGACGGAGGAGACCCGCTCGGAGTTCTGGGAACCGGCTGGTCGACGGGTCCAGATACAAGCCCAGCGGACCCCCCCCCCCCCCGCGAGGTCACACAGAGCCTGACATGGTGGCTGGGACCAACTGGGCCTCGTTCACGGGTCTGATGAGCCTTTCACCTTCTCTGCTCCGCCAGGGAAACTCGGAGAGCCCCTTTTCCATTTCTTCCGGTCTAGATTGCGGTTTCGAGGCCCGATCCAGACGCTCTCCTCCCTGTTGCTCCGGTGCTCATTCCAACCAGCAAACATGTTGGGGGTAAGAGGTGATCTTCCCCGTCTCTGCCCTGGTCCCCGCCAGCGGATCACGGCCCAGACACAGCTGCGGGGAGGTAGGGGTGGGTGCGTGGGTGGACCAAATCTCTCAGTATGACTTATAGCACACACACACACACACACACACCTACGCGCACACAGCTGTCTCTAGGGCTGGGGTGCCGACGGATGAGGCGCTAACAGGTGCGGCAGCCGTGACCTTCGCCGGCCGCCAGCAGGTGACTTCCACTGGCCTTGGTCGGCCTAAGAAACCAGAGGATAAAAAAACATCCATTTAGGAAAAAAAGGTGTTTGTTTCCGCGCTGGGGAGCGTTTTAAGCCTCTGTTTTGACCACATCCAAACCACCTGATGCTTTTTAGCGATAGGAAGAGTTCTCCACCCGCTCGTTGTCCAAAGAAGCTTTACTCGGCAGGTGGGCGACGCCGTGCACTCAAGGTTACCGCAGTGTTAATAATAATAAGCCAAAGCCATATTTTTTATTGTAAATGAATTTGTGCCTTGATATTTTATGGATTTTGAAACCAAAACATTGTGTCTTTTACCTCAGATAGTGTTTGTGGGTTTAAGAAAAACCATTCATGACAGTATTAGTAGACTAGCAACATGCGAGAAGGCTGGGACCAAACATTTTTAAGGTTTACGTTGTGTGATCTTTGTAAAGACAATTTTTTTTAAACAAAAACTCCTAAACACGATGGCCATGCTTTCTAGCGTGACGTGCGGACGTGCGTTTTTTTTTTACCACGCTTGTGTGTCCACTTCTGTTTCCTCTGTGTTGTAACTGTTAAATTTCCATTCAATAAAGTAATTTATGTTTATTACATTTGGCCCCCTCATTTCCGCAAAAGCTTGGTCGAGACAGTTGAAGCGTCGGTTGTTGATGGATCGTTAGATAATTAACTGCATCCGACCTGAGCGGCGGGGCGGAATCTGCAGGTGAACACACTCGGGTGATGGACAGGAGCAACGGATTGCACCTGCTTCCAGTTCACACCTGCCATCACACTCAGCGTCACTGTGCAAACACACGTGTGTGTGTGTGTGTTTAAAGAACTGTGGTCAAAGTCTGCTTCCACTCAATACAAAGAATTTGCACCGGTTGGTACACGCCAGCCAGAGCTCTTGAAATTATCTCAAGGTGGAATGTGGGTCATCCATATTCCTGACTGCAGAGTGTGAGTGTGTTCGTTTTCTCCTCCTGGGAAAGTGTTCTCTTCCTCCGCCCCAGACCGTGAGTCAGGGCCTGCCCAGACCGGAGCTCTGGGACCCGACGGCTCCTCTGCGCTGGGCGTGCGGGGGCTGAGGCCCAGTCAGACCAGTACAGGATGAGGTCAGCTCCTCCGCCTCGGTTCCTCGTTCTGCTCTGAGTCAGGAAAATGTGGAACAGTCGGGACTGAAGTGCAGCTGGAGGCGCTGATTCATCTGAAACATCTGCGCCTAAGCTGGAAGCGGGTCCAGCGTGGAGCCCGTCGGACTCCTTCAGCCATTTTGAGATGCTCTGGGTTGGGGGACGTTAGCCGGGACGGCTGTGACGGCGTCAGCTGGGTCTGGTCTGAGGTGAGGGTGTTGGCCCCGCCAGCAGACCCGACCGTCCTCCTCCTCCACTTTCCTTCGTTTGTCACCCTGACTTTTCCCTCGCCATTTGCCTGTTATCTGTGAGCATCTGCTAACGAGGGGCAGCAGCAGATCGCAGACGCATAGCTACACAAACATTCTCCGTTGGGGAGAGTGGATGTGAAATTTGAGAGTGTTTTCCTGCTGTGTGCTTCGCAGTGCCAGAGCACTCACTGTAATTTACCAAATGTGGCTGCTATTTATGCCATAAAGCATGTGTTTAACATTCCTGAACCCCGCTGTGTTTGTGTATTCCTAGCTCTCTCGCTCACTCACCCACTCGCTCTCTCCCACTCCCACTCTCTGCCTGCCTCCTTGGCTCTATTTCTGCGTGTGTGTTTGCGGTCCCCACAGAGCAGCCGACTTTTCCCCCCCATCGCAGGAGGATCGTTTCTCGTTTAGAGACATGGCCAACAGGAAGCGGGCGTTTACATTGGCCTACTTCAGCCAGAAAAAGCCACCCCTCTCCCTCTCTCCCTCTCTCTCTCTCTCTCTCTCTCTCTCTCTCTCTCTCTCTGCAGAGCTCCTGCGCTGTCTCTGCCGCTGCACTTTACCGCTGCCAGCCTCCTGCCCCCATCCCCCTCCATCCCCACCAACAGCTGTCCCACCCAAGGCTGCTCGTTGGGAAGCTGGACGGCCAGGCGGGCGAGCGAGGGAGCGAGTGAGGGAGCGGCGGCCCCAACAGTTGGGTTTCATGGCCTGGGAGCCAGGAGGGAGCTGTCAGTGTCTCATAAACAGGACTCATCCTGTGCTCATTACTCACAAGACCCAAGAAAAAAAGAAAAAAGCCTCTGGGAAAATGGCTCGGACGTCCACTTGGACGGTTCCTCGGTCCGCAGCCAGCCGTCGACCCGACGCTGAAGCGCGCGCTGCACTGCACATGTGACTGTCTCCTGAGAGTCACTCACCCGTCCTGATTGTCAGCGCCAGACAGCCCAAACAGTGTGTAACGTTACTGAGCGTGTAAAATAGAGTACAGTGGGCCCAGTGTGACAGGACGGGCCTGGAGGGGACGTCAAGACTCTGTCCACAGCGGAAACAGACAGAGTTCTGTTTTGATGAACCCGGGAGTCCTCGTCCCCGAGACACAAGCGCCGCGTCTGGTAACGGCGTAACGCCGCAAGTACGCCTAATGGCGGGTTTGATCGGGCTGGATGGGGGGGTTGGTGGTGGATGTAGGAAGCCGAAAGGGGCTATTAAAGAGTAATGAATCACACACTCAGTCACATGGTCGCCGGCCATGAATGTGCTCTCTGTTGGTTTTCCTGGAGCCTGGAGTTTACTAACTGATGACGCAGGCCCGACTTGATCAGAGACATGTGTTGCAGCAAACTCAGCGCCAGCGAGAAGGGGGGGAGGCGGAAGAATGGATGGCGCCTGAGCGCTCTATTTTTCCTCTGTGTTCTTTTTGGCGTTGCCTCATACTTGGGCTAGGGGAAACGGAGGGGAGGGCTAATAAAGCCCACTTCTACCCCGGGACAGGAAACAGGAGATTCTAAATCTGACCCAGCTTTCTTAAGTGTCATTAATCCTAAATTCTTCTGTGGCATCTGAGTGAGCCAAGGAGCAGCGTGTTAGCCCAAAGCTAACAGTCTCTAGATCACAACAAAAACACGCTAGCGGTAATAACTTTAATAACGGAGGCTCAGACACGTCAACAGTACGAACTGTGTCCACCTATTTGTCAAGTCAACTGTTCAGGTGATTTCCATCTCCTCTGACAAAAACAGCATCACAGGCCGTTGGATTTCCCTGGAGACGGAGAGAGATTCACCTGTTTCCTGCTCTGGAACGTACCTGGGCTGATTTTCCCAGGCAAGGTGCAAAAAGACGTTGAGCTCTCGCCGGAGGCATCCACAAAGTGTTATGAAAGAGGTAACACAGACCAGCAAACACTAGTACGGGCATGCAGCGGCATCAGCTGGTGTGCTGCAAACACACACACCCACACACACACATCCTTGCACTTCTAACTTTGCAAGGACTTTTATAGGCATAATATATTACCCAGCTCCTGATCCTAACCCCAACTGTCCTAACTACACCCTAGCCCTCGAGATAAACACACACACACACACACACACACACACACAGCCTCCAGTGTGTGAGAGCGAGGTGTACCTGAGGTGGTCGACCACATCACGCAAGTCGCACACATGAACAGTGGGGCCACAGCTGCACCAGTACGAGACTGGGACCAGGAGGCTGGGAAATCAAAGGAAGTTCAGTGAGCACCAGCACGAGCACGAGCACGAGCACCAGCGCCAGCACGAGCACAGCACGAGCACGAGCACCAGCACCAGCACCAGCGCCAGCACGGCAACGAAAGCCCAAATCAACACCAACAAATGATGGCGCCTGTCACATGGTCATTCATCAGCACCAACACGGGCGGGCGCGGGCGCGGCCTGGGAGGCCTCTGCCGCCACAGCGGCAGCCCCGGGGGGGCCCCCGCAGGCCGGCCCCGGTCGGAGTGACACGTCGGAGGACGCTGAGCCCCCCCCAAGACTCTCCGGGTCTTCCGAGAGAGCGATCTATTCATCAGCGCTCCAACATTCAAACAACTCAGAGAGGTGGTTGATTTTGCACTGTTGGGTTTCAAACAATGCGCACACACACACACACACACACACACACACACACACACACACACACACACACACACACACACACAGTCTTGCACATGTTGAAGCCATTATCCTGTTGCTTGTTAAGTCATTACTCTATAGCTTGTTATTTTCTCAAGCTAGAGAAGGCAATCTATCCACAGAGGAGTGCTGAGAGATTTGCCACCCGGCTGAGTTTTGGGATCTGGGAAGTTACCCTGAAATCCGAGGAATGCAGTGAGGTCTGAAACCTAAGGAATAGAGTCGGGAAGGGGGGGGGGACAAAGCCGTTCTGGAAGGGAGAAGCTTCTTTTCCTGGAGCCTGCAGCCAAGGCTGTGTGAGACGTCCTCGGGGAGGGAGTCTTCTAGAAGTTCCTGATGACGGTGCAGAAAAGCCTCGGTCCACCAATGGGACACGGAGGAGCTGACACAGTCTGAAAGCTCTGACATATTCACAGAGGATCTCACACATCTGGTTTCCATTCCCCGCGCCCCCCTTATAAGACAGCAAAAGCTGGCAGTGCGGCTTTTCAATGGACTAGTCTGTTCCACTTCCTGAGCTATCGGTTTAGCGGTGTGTGTGTGTGTGTGTGTGTGTGTGTGCATGTGCACCACCAACGGGCCTGGACGGCGGAGCTCAGGCTGAACTTTCACACCTTCCTACAGCTATTCTTTCTCTTCCCGACCCCGCAACCCCCCCTCCAAATCTGGCACCACCCTCAGGGTTTGTTCGCAGGAACACCCCAGGCGCGGCCATTTTCATCGCATTCTCCCCGCTCTGCCTCACGCTGGTGAACCCGGCGGCCGGTGGCCATCCGCCACGGCGCTAATGAGCGACACAGGCCCCCCAGCCCCGCCACCGACACCTAAGATCAAAGCCCTGGAAGAGAGGGAGAAAACCGCTTTAAACATTACACCCGGCCCCCCAATTGTCCCCGTCCACCTCCTCTTTGACACCCACGCGATACGTCTGAAGGCGGCCAAATGGCGACACACCTGTCTCTCCTGCATCTGACCCCGGCGGCGGCGTCCGCTCACAGCGACCAAATAACGCGTCTCCCAGCTGCTGGACAGGGATGAGGCCTTTACGGCTGGCACTTCTCATGGTTTAAGGGCAGGAAGGAATGATGAAAACCTGATTTCAGGACCCCCCTCCCCCGTGACCCCCCCTTCCTCTAATCGAATTAGCGTCTTCGTCCGTCCCCAAATGAAACGCCGTCTGAGCACTTTCCATACGGCCGAAGGTGTCAAGACCAGAGCGAACGGACGGGAGAGGGAAGGGAGTGGGGGGGCGGGGGGGCAAAGACAGGAAATCCCAGTGCTGCATGAACCATTTTCCTCCACCAGAACAGCTCTTTGTACCAGTCCTCCCCTCCTCCCATCATCCGCCACTGCTCTGCACGGCAAACGCACCACAACAGTCAGGAAAAAGACAATCCAAACCTCT
Source organism: Tetraodon nigroviridis (assembly GCA_000180735.1). Classification (NCBI taxonomy): domain Eukaryota; kingdom Metazoa; phylum Chordata; class Actinopteri; order Tetraodontiformes; family Tetraodontidae; genus Tetraodon; species Tetraodon nigroviridis. The sequence goes on along the minus strand of CAAE01014528.1, from coordinate 834,271 downwards.
GTCTCTCTGTCTCACACACACACACACACACACACACACACACACGCGGAGCTGAAGACTGGGGATCAAACACTCGGGGTTCCCCTCCAGTCTCCTCCCGCTGTGGTTAGACCATAGACACAGAGGCACCTCATGTTACCCCAAAGCCCCAAAATGGTTCAAAAAGCCCACTTAAGTACACAAAGAGATGCACACACACACACACACACACACACACACACGGGACGGGGGAGGAATTTTCCTTCCTGCGTCTCAAACTCAACACAGACGCCTTCGCCGCAAGTCGGGGCCCTTTTTCTGCGTCACGGTCCAAACATTCCTCGTCAATAACCCTCCATCGCCTCCCGGTGCACATGCTCCTCATGTGACTCCAATGAGGAGACGCATCCGTGTCCTCGTCTCCCTCCGCAGCGGCGTTCCACCACATTAGGACCGGATCCTCGCCGGGATCCGGAGAAATTCTGTGACACCAGGCAGGAAAGGTGGCGCAAACACCCGCCAAGTCGGTGAGATCCAGCCGTGACCCCCCCGCCGAGACGGAGAGGAGGACAGAGCGCCACCCCCCAAGTCTAAAACCACAGAAGAAGCAAGTGTGAATATAGCGGGTGGGAGAACCAAGGCACCTTGCAACAGCTGGTCTGAATTATCCGTGGGGGGGTAGCGGAGGGGGGGCCAGGAGACTCCTGGCGCCAGGATGGGGCCAGCAGGTCAGGAGGATGACGATTACCAAAACACTAGCAGGCGGCCGTAGAGAGGGGGTGTTCCTGGCTGCCGCGGCTCACAGCTACAGGATGGGCCGGCGAGTGGACGACCGTGGGGGGGGGCGCGCAAGTGTGTACGTCTGCGCGTGCTTGCATGTGTGTGTGTGTGTGTGTGTGTCAGAGAGAGAAAGAGGGACGCTCCTACTTCCACTTCCTGTGAGATAGCTCACCCTTTCCTGTCATTGAGAAACACACAGAACCACCTCAGTGGCCGGACCGGCCTCATCCCGGCGTTCCTGCTCCACCAGAGCTGCTTCCTGGCCCGCTAACACGGGCGCTAACGTGTTAAATGAACCCCGACTCTGTTCCTGTTCCGAGGTGCAGAACCAGCTGCTTGCAAGGTGCAAGTACGCACTTACAGGGTTCCTGTTCTGCTTCCTCTCTGGCTCAACCGGCCACATGTGCGCCATTTTCCAGCCCCGCGTGTTAAAGGTCAGGCGGGCTCGGGGCGCCCCCTGCCGGCCGGCGAGGCGCACTGCACGCACAACCTGCGCCTGTCGGTGAGCGCGCACAGGGCCGCTTTCTGTCCCTTTATCGCTTTGCACATGAGCCGTTTTCCGTGCCAGATGAAACATCTGCTGCAGCTGCATGCAGCATGCGCCATCTGACCTTTCCAAACCGTCCTTACATTCAGGAAGAGGCTCAGAAACCACGGTGGACGTCGCAGGCGCTTCATTGCATCCAGATTTGTGTCGACATTCGTTTTCTCCGAACTTGGCTGGAGTTGTGGCACAAATGAAAGGAAATATGTGTGTGTGAAGATCAGAGGTTGGGAGTTGTTTTTTTTTTTTTTGCTTGTCCTTAAAGTTTATCGTCACATTTGGAATAAAATCAGCACATTTGCCGATCACACACTGGGGGCCACGGTTGGTCACAGCCTTTTTTACAAAATAAACATTTTGTGGCCATAAAAGAGGAGGAGGCGGAAGTGTGTGTTGTCTGCAGGTGATTCCACCAACAGGAGGACGTAAATCTGCAAGTTTGCCGACTTTTCCTTTGAGGCTCTCAGACATTTTGGCTCAGGCAGCAACAAACAAAGGCATTTTTTCCCCCTACAAAGATTTATAATGATCTGGGAAAGAAAGATGCTCGAGAGTCTCTCATCTCTAACGTCTCTCTCTTGTCTGACTTCACTGTAAATCACAAACGGGGGAAAAAGCACAGAAAACTCTTAAAAACTGCGAAAACAGCCAAACATCTGCAGCGTTTATTCTAATATCTCTTTCCCACATTTAAATTTGTAGCCAACTAGAACATTGTAATGTGACCTCCATCTGTGTGATATACTTAATATAGATGGGACTTAAATACTTGGTTTGTCAGTCATTTTGAGACGATGACGTGTGCCGCCCTTTTTTTTTTTTTACATTTCTGGTGAATTGTCCCTTTATCAACAAAAGTTTCTATATCTTTAGCGGGCTCAAAAGTGTACAATTTGTAACATTTCTATACATTAAACGTGTAATATTTCAGCGTGTAAACACGGCGCTGTGCCGCTAGGGGGCAGCATTACCCAGGACCGCACCGTTTCCAACACGAGGGTAAATTTGGTTATTTTCAGATTTATTTAAAACCTGATTTTGTCGAAACGCAGTAAAAAGGTGTCTCAGGGCACCACTCTCTTATCCAAAACGTCTAAATCCCCGCGTTCTTTTTAATTCTGGCATCATGCACAGGTAAGCGGCCTGAAACAGAGAGCCTGAGCTCTGATGTTCACACTATTCCAACACTGCCAATTAAGAAATGACACACACACATACACGCACACACACAGGGTGTCCAGCTGTCTAAGTGTCTGGCCTGCTGCCGGGAAGTAGCACTTCCCTGGATGCCAAGTTATTCCTCTGTTACATCTCGGTGAGTGAAGCTCGTTGCCGAGTTTCCCCCCAGGACCATTTTCACCTGCTCACACTCATACATTCATTCATTCATCTTCCTACCCGCTTCAAACCTGTGGCGTCGCGGGTCGCACTCCTGCTCGGCATCTTCAGGTGGCTGGGTCGATCACTTGCTGTCACGCCTCATGTTGGTGTAACACACACACACACACACACACACACACAAGAAAGGGAGAAAAAAGGATGGAAAAAAAATTCTCAACATACAAAAGTGAATAAAAAGTTGTGTTTGATTTAAAGTTGCCGTGTTGAGCACTGTTTTTATGCACGTGCAGAATTCTGTTCCCCAAGCGTTCCAGTTAAGCTGATGAGACTCTCCCACCTCATGTGAAAAAAACAAAAACAGTGTTTTAAAATGTAAAACATTATAGTTTTATAGTAAAACTGGATCGGGTCTTTGGGAGTGTGTATCATCTGTGTTTCATGGACATGCGCGGGGGCCTGTGTGGCCTGCGAAAGGGCGTCCAGGACGTTAACAGGACCCACACCGGAGGCTGAGCGCCGCCACCTGGACCGTCGGGACTGAGCGTAAATCAAACGAGGCCGCGTCCCCGCGTCTCCGCGTCCCCGCGTCCCCCGCCCGGCAGCGAGATGCTGTAGGTCACAAACTCAAGGTCCTTCCGAACAGAGAGTTTCTCTTCCAGGTCTGTTTATAGCCGAGCGGAGCAGCTGAAGTGGTGCGAAGCTGCTCAGAAAGCCGGGTTTCCATTGGAAACTTGGAGTCCACCAGAACAGCCGCCGCTCGGTGGGGCTGGACGCTTTCTGTCCTTTAACACCGTCGGGCAAACCACCTTTCGGCTCCAGACTGATGCGCAGCCCCGCTGACCCCGTCGTCCTGCTTTACCTGCCACGGCGGGGGCGTTGGAGGGGGGTTGGGGCCCCCGCAGGGATCCTGGAGTGCGTCAGATTGTCTGCAGGCCTGTGTTTGGATAAGGCAGCGTGTCCATTGTCTCTGATGGCCCAGCTGGGCGGAGGTATGCCTCCACGCTCCTGAAATAGAAGGACAGCTGAGGGCTGCCATGCATGCTCGGGGCAGGGCTGGTCGGCCGGGCCGGGCCGGGCCGGGCCGGGCCGGCTGACCCAAACCCACTGAGGGATGGGCTATTGTCTGGAGCCAGAGGTTGAGAGCTGAGGCCTCAGACTCCCCAACAATGGCTCACTAAGAGGCTGATTAAGTCTGCGGGGTTACTGGAGCCTGCGTGTGTCAGCCAGGTGCAGCCGGGGTAATTGAGGCTTTGCTGTGCGCTTGTGACACGCGTCAGGCCGTCTCCAGGCCCAGGAGCTGAGCCCGCGCAGTTGCTGCAGGGTATGGCGGGCAGCCGCGCGATTACGCAGACATCCACCCTCCACCCGTGCTCCCAACTGAAATATAACGTGGCTGGAGAACAAAAACATGGTCCTACAAGCTGGAAATCCTGTGTTTTAGGGTTATTCTACCTCAGAATGAGGAAGGCCAAAGAGGATACTGATCCCACAGCTTCTGTTAACCTCTTTGTGTCTATAAATCAGTTTCAAGAAATATTCAAGTCACCGTTTTTAGTGGATAGAAGTGAAACACTGATAATGCCTGCTTTTTGGTGAGACCTCCCCTATTCTTGTTTCAGGTTCTCAGCAGGACCTCTGCAGCTGATGGAGGAATCTGCCCGTCGTGCACGCCGAGACTCTCCCGGGAAGGACTGCAATCATAATTCCAAATCTCCCTCCATCTCCCTGCCTAAGCCCGCTGGCATCTGGCGGATGACGATCTAAAACAACTGCGGCCGACCCCCCAGATCAAATCTTGGTGCCCAAAATGTCGCCTCCTCGCTCGCACATCACCGCACGGCCGGCCGGGCCCTCGGAACGGCCCTCGGACGCTCCCGGGGCCTCGGCGGCTCCAGCTGGTTGTGGGTTTGCTCGTTTTATCTGGGAGGGTCATCGAGAGCGGCCACAAATGTCCGATAACCAAAACACGGATGGGCTTGGCTGCATTCAGGGCTAAATGATTCCGAGGAGCACCGGGGAGCTGCTCCGAATCAGCTGTTGCTCTGATCTGCAGTGTAGCAGTGTGTGGTGTGATGAAGCTAGCTCTGTGTGTGTGTGTGTGTGTGTGTGTGTGTGTGTGTGCGCGCAGCAGTATGTGGACTTATTTAAAGCCAGCCGCTATGGGGACTTTGGGATTCATCTCCTCCTCATGTGTTATCAGCGTGCCAGCTTTTCAGACGGAGCTAGCATGTGAGAGCGTACACAAAACAGCCTCTGTGAAGAGCCCCTCGCTCCCAGAATAGCCGCGGCCGCCCGGCCCGCTCTATCTAACCCACGTCCAAGAAAGTCGGAGCCGTCAGGCAACACCTCAGGCGGCCACGGCAACAGATAGCAGCACCCGGCGAGATGGCCGCCCGGCACGTAAACACTTGCAAACAGGTTGTTTTTGCCTCCTCTGAGAGCAGGTTGGGGAGGCGGTGCCGTCCTCATCCGGGCAGCTTTAGCGGATTCCAGCACAGCTAACCGCCAATCTCCCTATCAGGAATGCTGGACTCTGGCTTTGTCTATTCTGAGAAGCCCTGGTCCCCGTCCCCGCCCAGGGCCGCACCGTCACCCTGCTCCCAGACCGGGCGCCAACCTCTCCCCTCGCTCTGAAGGTCAGACCCGAGAGGTCAGTGAAGACCCGGAGAAACAGCCAGTCCACAGAATTTCCCCCAGCAAGACGGCTGCGTCCTGAGGGTGCAGCAGCCAAAAAACAGGCCGAGGCCGCCGGTGCAACACCCCAACCGGCTGCATCTTCACAGAACCCTAAAACCACCCTTCGCTCTCACCAAAACCGTCGCTCTCATTTCACTCAAATCAGGCTCCTTATTGTACCGAGAGCTGCGCCATCTTTCTCTCTATTAATATAATGTTGTGTATTTATAGTAGTCTGTTTAATGCCACCGAGCCTGAAATAATCTCCTCTAAGGTTGCATCCTCTTTAGCCACACACAATAGCAAACATCTCTTTTGGCGCTTTGCAGGACTTTTTCCAAAGTTCACAAGCAGCGCAGTCATTTGGAGAGAGAGAGAGAGAGAGAGAGAGAGAGAGAGAGAGAGAGAGAGAGGGGGCCGGTTCACCTCTATTTATCAGACTGTGTCAAATAACCCGAACTCTAGATGGGAAAGAGGCTTTCTGGGAGTTTCCTTCTGTTTGTTGACGCAGCTCACCGGTACCGGGTGATGTGCGCGCTCCTTTAAAACGCACCATATGAAAAAGAACAAGCCTGCCCGCACCAGGATGCTCCTGATGCAATTCTCTCCGGTGCATAAATTCACCGAGATACAAAAATAGCCGCCCTGGGTTCAGCGCAATGACAAAAACGCAGCTTTCCTTTTGTGTCAATCGAGACAGGCGCTCCGTACCAATGGGCGCCGGAGGAGGTGGCATATGCTAATCAGTGACAAATGCCCACTGACCGTGACCTTGAGGGACACAGTATAAAGGAGGGCCCATCTCCACAGGCTGTTATTTCGTGCTGATCGCCCTGAGGTCAGTGGACAACTCTTAGGTAGGTCGCTCATTGCGCATTTTACGCGCGCAGCCATGACCCTCTAATTCTTATTATAGACTCATAAATCTCCGTATTTAAATGTCTATTGCTGTTGCCTTCGCTGCCATGTGTCACTTAACGTTCTCTGTTTCTCATTTCTGTGATTGCGGGTGTTTGTTTTTGCTTTCTGACACGCAAACAGCGTTGCGCGTTTCCAGTTGCTGCAGGCCGAAGTACCGGAAACACCTGTAACACTCAAAAACGACTTAAAATAGCTTCTTACTTATTCTTGGTCAAGGAATCCCTCGTCGTCTGTCACTGGGGGGAACCGGCTGCCACCATGTCGCGCTTTGACACCAGGGAGTTCGGGGAGTGCGCCGTTTTTACGCAAATCCGACCTGGAGCTGCTGACGTCGCACGCCATTCCCTTTGACGGTAGAGAAAGTTTTAAATGTTCATTTCAAAAACACGAATAGAGTTGTGTATGAGTGGGGGAAACGCGTTTTAACTTCAGCACTAAATTTTATATAGACAAAACTAATGTGACGCACAGAGTTAAGTCTGTTATAAAAAACTGCTCTTTTATCAGAGTCTAAAAATCTAAAAGTACAAAGAATTATAGTTTGAATGGAGATAATTTTTTCCAATGCGTCTCTGCCTAGGAAAAAAAATTCTGCCACATATTTTGAGTGTTGTGTTAATTTACCTGGAGTATTTGGCTGCTTGCTGACATCCTTCTCCAGGGAAGAAGCGAGCCTGGATCCCTGATGAAAAAGAAGCCTACATCCAGATCGAGATCAAGGAGCTCAAAGGTGACAAAGTCATCGTTGAAACCAAAGACGGCAGGGTAGGTCGGCGCGCGTGTGCGGGCGGCAGTAAACTGGGCCTGTAGTGACCCCCCCGCCCCCCCCTCTCAGACTCTGACAGTGAAGGATGGCGACATCCAGCAGATGAACCCCCCCAAGTACGACCTGATCGAGGACATGGCCATGGTGACGCACCTCAACGAGGCGTCCGTCTTGTACAACCTGCGGCGACGCTACTCGGCCTGGATGATCTATGTGAGTCCCCCGCCGCCCCCTCCCCATGGGGGGAGGCAGACATGGCCGCCTGCGCTGATCCTGCTCTCCCCAGACCTACTCCGGCCTCTTCTGTGTGACGGTCAATCCCTACAAATGGCTGCCGGTCTACACAGCCCCCGTGGTTGCCGCCTACAAGGGCAAACGCCGCTCCGAGGCGCCGCCGCACATCTACTCCATCGCAGATAATGCCTACAACGACATGCTGCGAAGTGGGTGCAGAGGTTGGCGCATGCACGCCGCAGCGTAAAGACGACACTCATCAGTTTATCTTTGTTGCTCTTCTCAGATCCTT
>CAAE01014528.1:800486-825649 GCA_000180735.1 Tetraodon nigroviridis | reverse complement strand
TTGGCTTTGAGCTGCTTTCCAAATGTGTTGTTTCACGTTGGTTTTTCTGACATTTTCCCCCTTTTCATTTGCTACACTTCATCTTATCAAACACAAATGCTGGTTTTTTTTTTGTTTTTTTTTCCCCTCCCCACCATGTCTTTATCTAATTTTCAAATTGTTTATAGTATTCTTTAGTTGTGACAGAAGGTGGAGTAAAAAATAATAAAATACTCACCGGCTTTATGTCTTTCTCTTTTGCAGCAAAGTCCTGCCACTAAAACTGGGGTGAGATTAGATTAAATTGCAAAAAACCCTGCAAATTATAAATGCTTATAATATTTCCAACATGAATGTCTTTCTTTTCCCACCAGGGCACCCTGGAAGATCAGATCATTGAGGCCAATCCTGCCATGGAGGCGTTTGGAAACGCCAAAACCATAAGGAATGACAACTCATCCCGTTTTGTAAGTGCTGGGTTTTCCTACCTGACTGACGTGCTTTCATGCTGCCGATGGATCGTTAATGTTCCACTGGTGCTTCCAACAGGGCAAGTTCATCAGGATCCACTTCGGACACACTGGCAAATTAGCCTCGGCTGACATTGACATATGTGAGAACATGAAAGAGTCTGACTTCTCTTCTCTCTGTCAACATCTTACAAGATCAATCTGCTCTCCAGATCTTCTGGAAAAATCCAGGGTGATATTTCAGCAGCCTGGGGAGAGGAGCTACCACATCTACTACCAGATCATGTCTCAGAAGAAACCAGAGCTGCTAGGTTAGCCTGGTCCTCCTGTCCGGGTGTTGGGTCTGCCTCGGGACCGCCTGCTTACAGTCTGACCTCTTTGTTGCAGACATGCTGCTGGTCTCCTCCAACCCTTACGACTACCACTTCTGCTCCCAGGGCGTGACCACCGTGGAGAGCATGGATGATGGGCAGGAGCTGATGGCAACCGACGTAAGAGCTTCTGATTTTTGGCTGCCTGTCACTGAAACGCGGATTCGAAAGCCGGAAAATGACGTTTGCGGCTTCTCGACAGCACGCCATGGATATCCTCGGCTTCCTGCCTGACGAGAAGTACGGTTGCTACAAAATAGTGGGGGCCATCATGCACTTCGGCAACATGAAGTTCAAGCAAAAGCAGCGGGAGGAGCAGGCAGAGGCGGACGGCACCGAAAGTGGGTCGACTTCAGAGCACTTTGGTGTGAAAATAAGAGTCGGGTCTGATTTGCTGCCGTCTGGTCACCAGGTGCCGACAAGGCCTCATACCTGATGGGAGTCAGCTCAGCTGACCTCATCAAGGGCCTCCTACACCCAAGGGTGAAGGTGGGGAATGAGTACGTGGTGAAGGGACAGAATGTTGAACAGGTGAGGTGTACCTGGAAAACACTTTTATAGGTGGGCAAACTGAGGTCCAAAAAGTGATCCACAGGGATGACGCGTGTGTTTCTGTCTGGTTTCGGTAGGTCAACTATGCCGTCGGCGCTCTGGCCAAAGCCACTTACGACCGCATGTTCAAGTGGCTCGTGGGACGGATCAATCGGACCCTGTACACCTCGCTTCCTCGCCAGTACTTCATAGGAGTCCTGGATATTGCTGGTTTTGAGATCTTTGAGGTGGGTTGACCCAAACTCCTGTTGAGTCAGTGAAAAGCTAAAGGCTCCTCTGAATGGCTGCTCCTCTTTTGTTGCAGCTCAACAGCTTCGAGCAGCTGTGCATCAACTTCACTAACGAGAAACTGCAACAGTTCTTCAACCATCACATGTTCATCCTGGAGCAGGAGGAGTACAAGAGGGAGGGCATCGAATGGACCTTCATCGACTTTGGGCTCGACCTTCAAGCCTGCATCGATCTGATCGAGAAGGTGAACCGATCCCGCACGTAGAACCAGCTGTTAAAATCAACTGACGGCTTTTTTGTCCTCCAGCCAATGGGCATCATGTCCATCCTTGAAGAGGAGTGCATGTTTCCCAAGGCCACAGACAACAGCTTCAAAGCTAAGCTGTACGACAATCACATCGGCAAATCGCCGAATTTCCAAAAGCCGCGGCCAGACAAAAAGCGCAAGTACGAGGCCCACTTTGAGCTGATCCACTATGCGGGAGTGGTGAGTGTGCTGCCGCCAAGCATCAGACAAATCCTGGAATTTTTAGGAGTTCTTTAGAGGGTGGCTTCCGTCTTAGGTCCCGTACAACATTGTTGGCTGGCTGGACAAAAACAAAGATCCGCTGAACGAGACGGTGGTGGCCTGTTTCCAGAAGTCAGCCAACAAGCTGCTGGCTTCTCTGTACGAGAACTACGTGGGCTCAGACTCGGGTATGGATCGACGCGCTCCCATTGTTGCACGCGGCAAACGTTGGCTTCTCCGAGTGAAAATGGCCACCGTTTCTCCACAGCGTCCGACCACAAGAGCGGAACCAAAGAAAAGAGGAAGAAGGCAGCCTCGTTCCAGACGGTGTCTCAGCTTCACAAGGTGGGAAAGAGGTCAACGTGGGGGTTAAAGGTCGACCCGTGCCGTCAGAAGCCCGAGTTGGGAGAGAAAGAGCTGGGATGGAGGCAGTTAAGACTTGCAGTGATGTTTAGGGCAATGATCACATGAACATCACTTTAAGTCTGTGCTGGCTCCTCTCCTCGGACGTCGCCTGGGAGGACCACCGCGTCCGCCACCAGCTGGAATTCTGGGCCGGATTGCCGATTGCGTCTCTCTCTCGCTGCAGGAGAATCTGAATAAGCTGATGACCAACCTGCGCAGCACCCAACCGCACTTTGTCCGCTGCATCATCCCAAATGAGACCAAGACTCCAGGTAATGCCCCGTACCTGGCGAGCCCAGGGAGCCCTGGGAGCGCGGGCTCAAGTACGGAACCTGTTGTGTTCAGGAATCATGGATCCGTTCTTGGTGCTGCACCAGCTGCGCTGCAACGGTGTCCTGGAGGGCATCAGGATCTGCAGAAAGGGCTTCCCAAACCGAATCCTCTACGCTGAATTCAAACAGCGGTACTGCTCGAGTTCAGTCCAGTCTTTAGTTCAGTCGGAGCCCCGAAAGAATTCTGACTCGCTCGCTGTTTTTTGCAGCTATCGCATCCTGAACCCTCAGGCCATCCCAGACGATAAGTTCGTGGACAGTCGGAAAGGTGCAGAGAAGCTGCTGAGCACACTGGACATCGACCACAACCAGTACAGATTTGGACACACAAAGGTCAGGAGAGCTGCTTTTGGAAAAACGGGAGTGGAGATCGCCGCTGTGACACCTTCTCTGCTCCCATCATAAAGGTGTTTTTTAAGGCCGGTCTGCTGGGTCACCTCGAAGAGATGAGGGACGAGCGTTTGGCCAAAGTCCTGACCTTGCTGCAGGCAGCTGCTCGAGGCAAAATAATGAGGATGGAGCTGAGAAAGATGATGGAAAGAAGGTAAAAATAGGTGACGCCGACTTTCATCTTTGTCCAAAATTCCTTTTTTTATAAGTCTGAATGGCTCAAGAGAGTATTAATAGACGCGGGGAAGCCTTTGAACGCACCAGCGCGCTGGAAGGTGAAAACACGAGCACTAAAAAAAGCCCCCCCAGCAGTTGTTTTCCTGAACAGGTTCAATAGAAACACGATCGGCCGTGAGTTTTTCAGCTTGTGATACACTACACCTTAGTGTTGGCTCCCTCGCTCCAGTATGTGCGGCATGCAAGGGCAGCCTTAGCGACGTGTGCGAGGTGTGTGCGTGCCCTTGTATGGTGATAGGGCATGTGTGTGGCCTCCTAATAGGAGCTCCACCCAACTTTTAGACACGCGCAGCCTCTCGCAGGTCTCTGGTCTCTGGAAATGAAACAATGCCTGTGGCGTCCCGCCGAGCCAGGTGGCGACATGTGTCCAGCAACAGCTGCTTGGGCCCTCCCTAAAAATACCAGCCCAACACCCACCCCTCCTTGCTCGTTGGCCTCTGCCCCCTTTTGTCCATGGCGCCTGCACTTCTCAGCGGGTACATTGGTGGGATGTGTGGCGGGTGACAGAGGATTTACGGCGGCTGGCGGACAGAGGGCTTTACTTTCTAAATAAACACAGACGCTCACCTTTGAGTGTCATGCAACACACAGTCATGTCAAAAATGCAATCATGCCCCTCCGCCCACCCTTGCAGTCACCTCCCTATCCAGCGCGCACACACTTACACTCAGGCCTGTAACATTGACGGGAAGTCCTTGACCAGCGCGCTCTGGCTCCATATTTAGGGCCACGGGACGCCATTCTTTGGAGACCAAACCGGCATGGTCACCGTGCTCTTTCCCAGCTGTGAAACTTCAAAAGCAGCAGCAGGTTTATGATTTCATGTTGGAGAGGAGAGTCGTTGGATTAGTGTAGCACATTAGGCATCAAGGACAAGTAACAGCACAAATAAATAGATGGGGAACTCCCGGTTGAACCTCTCTGACCTTCTTCCCTTTACTGGATCTGAACTTTGGTTTGACTGTCATGAAGTCACCATACGATCCTTTATGAAGTACAGAATGTTAGGATGGACGTATATCTCTAAAGACATCGTTTAACGTTTCAATAAGACGGCCTTTGTTATGGAAAATTCTCACCCTCCACTCATTCGTCAGGGAAGCCCTCATGATCATCCAGTGGAACATCCGGGCCTTCAACGCTGTCAAACACTGGCCGTGGATGAAGCTTTTCTTCAAAATAAAGCCTCTCCTCAGGAGCGCCACCACTGAGAAGGAGCTGGCCTCTCTCAAGGAGGAGCTGGCCAAGCTGAAGGAGGCTCTGGAGAAATCCGAGGTCAAACGGAAGGAGCTGGAGGAGAGGCAGGTCAGCCTGATGCAGGAGAAGAATGACCTCTCTCTGCAGCTGCAGGCAGTAAGTCCTCACTCCGGGGCGGCGGGGGCAGATGTTGGCGCGGTGTGATGAGGCCCCCAGCTTAGAGTTTCTCCTGGGTTCCCGCAGGAGCAAGACAATCTCGCCGATGCAGAGGAGCGCTGCGACCTGCTGATCAAAACCAAGATCCAGCTGGAGGCCAAAGTGAAAGAAATCATGGAGAGGCTGGAGGACGAAGAGGAGATCAACGCCAGCATCCTCGCCAGTAAGCGCAAGCTGGCAGGACGAGTGCGCCGAGCTGAAGAAAGACATCGATGACCTGGAGATCACTCTGGCGAAGGTTGAGAAGGAGAAACATGCCACCGAGAACAAGGTGAGGAATGTGGAGAGGAAAAAAAGATGAGACCTTCAGACACAACTTGGCTTCGTTCTCTTGGTTCGCAGGTGAAGAACCTGATTGAGGAAATGGCAGCTCTGGATGAAACCATACTGAAGCTGACCAAAGAGAAGAAGGCCCTTCAGGAGGCCCACCAGCAGACTCTAGATGACCTGCAGGCGGAGGAGGACAAAGTCAACACTCTGACCAAAGCCAAGATCAAGCTGGAGCAGCAAGTAGATGATGTGAGTCTATTCTGAGAGGAGCAGAGAGAATATGTGACGCAGCGTCGTGAACATTTGTTTTAACTTCACAAACCAGCTGGAAGGCTCACTGGAACAAGAGGAAGAAGCTGCGCATGGATCTGGAGAGGGCCAAGCGTAAGCTGGAGGGAGACTTGAAACTGTCCCTGGAGTCCATCATGGATTTGGAGAACGACAAACAGCAGCTTGAGGAGAAGCTGAAAAAGTGGGGTTTCAGACATTCGCCAGGCTTTGATTGGACAGAAACGCCGATAAACGGTGGTGTGACACGTTTTCTTTCAGGAAAGACTTTGAGATGAATGAGCTGAGCACACGAGTTGAAGATGAGCAAGCCCTGGTCAGCCAGCTCCAGAAGAAGATAAAGGAGTTGCAGGTGGGAGTTTGAGGACCCGTAACTGGTCCGTCACATCTTCTCAGTAACTGGTTTTTGGCTCCTTTCAGGCTCGTACCGAGGAGCTGGAGGAGGAGCTGGAGTCCGAGCGGGCTTGCAGGGCCAAAGTGGAGAAGCAGCGAAGCGAGGTGGCTCGCGAGCTGGAGGAGCTGAGCGAGCGCCTGGAGGAGGCCGGCGGGGCGACGTCGGCCCAGATCGAAATGAACAAGAAGAGGGAGGCCGATTTCCTGAAGCTGCGGAGAGACCTGGAAGAGGCCATGTTGCACCACGAGGCCACCACGGCGGCCCTGAGGAAGAAGCACGCCGACAGCGTGGCGGAGCTGAGCGAGCAGATCGACAGCCTGCAGCGCGTCAAGCAGAAGCTGGAAAAGGAGCGAAGTGAGGCCAAGATGGAAATTGATGATCTGGCCTCCACCGTGGAGCAGCTGTCCAAAAACAAGGTCGGTGGGAAGACTGGAAACACAGACTCAAATACAAAAAAAGCCACACCCAACCGAAGCAGATCCTTCTGATCTGCAGGCATCTTCAGAGAAGACCTCCCGTCTCTTCGAAGACCAAATGAACGAGGCCAAAGCGAAGGCTGACGAGCTCCAGCGGCAGCTCAACGACAGCAACACCCAAAGGGCCCGAGCTCAGACCGAGAGCGGTAAGGTTCTTCATCTTCCTCATCGGCTCAGAGCGACCAGCTGAATGACAGGCGCGCGACTGTTTCCCTTCGCCATAAAGGTGAGTTGAGCCGAAAGCTGGAAGAGCGAGAAGCCATGGTCTCCCAGCTGCAGCGTTCCAAGAACTCCTTCAGCCAGAGTGTGGAAGAACTCAAGAAGCAGCTGGATGAGGAGAACAAGGTCAGCCGGTGTTCTCTGCACACGTCTTTGACCTTCGGACTTTCAGAACTTACAGGGTTGGACTCGATTCTCTCCAAAGGCCAAAAGCTCCCTGGCCCATGCGCTGCAGTCATCCCGACACGACTGCGACCTCCTCAGAGAGCAGTACGAGGAGGAGCAGGAGGCCAAGGCGGAACTGCAGAGAGCTCTGTCCAAGGCCAACGCCGAGGTGGCTCAGTGGAGGACAAAGTACGAAACTGATGCCATCCAGAGGACCGAGGAGCTGGAAGAAGCCAAGTGAGCCTCTTGTCTCCTGGACGTCTGCATGTTCAGAGGATGAAAACCAAATGAAATGCTGTGTACGCCTGGTTAGAAAGAAGCTGGTGACGCGTCTGCAGGAGGCTGAGGAGACTGTGGAGGCTTCCAACGCCAAGTCTTCCTCCCTGGAGAAGACCAAGCATCGCCTGCAGACGGAGATCGAGGACCTGGTTGTTGACCTGGAACGGGCCAACGCTGCAGCCGCTGCTCTCGACAAGAAGCAGCGCAACTTTGACAAAGTACTTTGGAGTTCAGTGGCAAAAATGTATGACCGTTTAAGACCCACGTTTCAAAAGGCGCTTCGGTTCGCTCCAGGTGTTGGCTGAGTGCAGGCAGAAGTATGAGGAGTGTCAATCCGAGCTGGAGGCCTCTCAAAAAGAGTCCCGCAGTCTGAGCACGGAGCTGTTCAAGCTGAAGAACTCCTACGAGGAAACCCTGGACCACCTGGAGACTGTCAAGAGGGAAAACAAGAACCTCCAAGGTACAGTGAGTGGCAGCTCATTTCCCCTCACTGGGCTTTAGAATGTCCCTGAAAACCGTTTGACCCCACAGAGGAGATCACCGACCTGACGGATCAAATCAGTCAGGGCGCCAAGACCATCCATGAGCTGGAGAAGATGAAGAAAGGCCTGGAAATGGAAAAAAATGAGATTCAAGCCGCCCTGGAAGAAGTTGAAGTTAGCACTTTTACCTCCTGTTGTACTTGTTGCCAATTGTTGCCTGACCGATGTCACCGAGGATCTGTTTCCCTGTCTCAGGGCACGCTGGAGCACGAAGAAAGCAAATCTCTGCGCATCCAGCTGGAGTTGAACCAGATTAAGGCAGACGTTGACAGGAAACTAGGCAGAGAAAGACGAGGAACTAGACAACCTTCGGTGGGATTCCTTGAACGCCTTGAATTTGCATACACCTCAGCCTCATCCCTCTAAGGTTCTCCTCGTCTCTCGTTCCAGTCGCAGCCACCAGAGAACCCTTGAATCCATGCAGGCCACCTTGGACGCAGAGGCCAAGTCTCGCAACGAGGCGGTGCGCCTGAGGAAGAAGATGGAGGGCGACCTGAATGAGATGGAGGTGCAGCTGAACCACGCTAACCGGCAGGCTGCTGAGTCCCAGAAGCTTCTGAGAAACCTGCAAGTCCAGATCAAGGCGAGTCCCAATGCGGTCGATCAAAACTTGCGTGTTCCGTCTGCGTGCTGAGTCCAAAAACCTCCACCTGGTTGGCGACGGCAGGACATTCAGCTGGAACTCGACGAGACGGCTCACAAGAATGAGGAGCTGAAGGAGCAGGCGGTGGTGACCGAGCGCCGCAACAACCTGCTGGCTGCGGAGGTGGAGGAGCTCAGGGCGCTGCTGGAGCAGAACGACCGTGCACGCAAGCTGGCGGAGCACGAGCTGCTCGAAGCAACGGAGAGAGTCAACCTGCTGCACTCCCAGGTACCAATCCAGAGGAAACGAAACAGGAGTTCTGACTTAAAGTGGAAGGTCCGGGACCTGGCGGCTCTGCCCAATCACAACAGTTGACTCTTGTTTTAGAACACTTCGCTGATCAACCAGAAGAAGAAGCTGGAGAACGACCTGTCCACACTGTCCAACGAGGTGGACGATGCCGTGCAGGAGTGCCGCAACGCAGAGGACAAGGCCAAAAAGGCCATGCACCGATGTAAGGGTTAGGGTTAGGGGTAAGGGGCAAGGGACTCTGCTGCGTCTTCACAGTAAATTGGTCAAATGAAACCGGACCTGGACCATTTAGGCAGCCATGATGGCCGAGGAACTGAAGAAGGAGCAGGACACCAGCGCCCATCTGGAGAGGATGAAGAAGAACATGGAGCAGACGGTGAAGGATCTGCAGATGCGCCTGGACGAGGCTGAACAGATTGCCCTGAAGGGCGGGAAGAAGCAGGTCCAGAAGCTGGAGGCCAGGGTGAGACTCGGAATAAACGAGGGTTCTGGGCAAACGGTCCCGTCTCCTGACTGGATCCGGTGTGACCGACAGGTTAGAGAACTGGAGAACGAGCTGGACTCCGAGCAGAAGAAGAGCCAAGAGTTCCAGAAAGGAGTGCGCAAATACGAGCGGAGAATCAAAGAGCTCTCCTACCAGGTAACGCCATCAGCTGATCTCAGCAGGATTCCAGAGGAGGAGTTCACAGCACCATCCTTCCTTCCTGCAGGCTGAGGAAGACAAGAAGAACCTGATCCGACTTCAGGATCTCATCGATAAGCTCCAAGTCAAAGTGAAGAGTTACAAAAGGCAGACGGAGGAGGCGGTAAGTTCACCATCGGCTGACGGATGGACGGAGGGAGAGTCATTCCTCGTCCAACAGCACGTGGTGTCTGCAGGAGGAGCAGGCCAACTGCAACCTCTCCAAGTACAGGAAGCTCCAGCACGAGCTGAACGATGCCGAGGAGAGGGCCGACATGGCTGAAACGCAGGTCAACAAGCTGCGGGTGCGCACCCGCGACCAAGGCAGCAAGGTCGGTAAACAAACGCAGGTCGCATTTCGCACCGCCGAACTGCACCGCCTTCGGAAATATTTGTCAGGAATAGTCGGCAGGCAGGAGCTAATTATAGAGGGGAGCGTGTGTAATCCTCTAAATTAATGCGCGCGCTGGAGATGGTTCATGCGATCGCTCATGTGACGAGCAGCTCCGACACCGTACGCGGTTGCTAACAAACAACCCCTGTCCTGGGTTGCCTTCCAGCTGGCCGAGTGATGCGCCGAGGCCCCTCCGCCGCAGCCCCTCCGCCGCAGCCGCCAGCCCAGCTGCAACAGCTGTGCTCCCCTGTGAGAATGCATCAAAAAATTAAAAAATAAAATGCTTCCATCCTGTCACTGACTGCCTTTTCCTTCCTTTCTATTCAAATGCTGTAAGAATCTCAGGAAAAATGTCTAAAGAAGAATTTATTACTTTTTTTTTTTTTACAAACAGTCGTTAAAGGGGAACAAGTCACAGATCAACGGGGGAGAAACAAGGACGCGTGTGTTTCCAGTCCAAGGTGAAGCTATTTTGACTGTCAAATTGCGGCTAACGAAGTAAAGGCGACTCGGTCGGTGTCGTCGAATCAGACCTAAAGTTCTAGATGCAACATCCATCCTCTGCTGGAGATGTTCCCGCTGGGATGAGACACAAACGGGACTTTTTTTTCCCCAAAGCACAAGAGATTTAAAGTCGCCGTTTTAAACAAACTAAGGCCAAGGCCGACTGGGAAGCACCAGCGCCTCAAACGTCAGGACACAAAGCACCAGGAGTCGGGGTTGGTGGTCTAAGACCTGCAGATGAGCACTGCGCATTCATGGTTTCACACCAACAACCTCCTCAACCGCATCGATGATCCTCTGCTACTGCCAGCCGGCACACCGGGCTAAGACCAGGAAGAAAAAGGGAACGCTTCTCGGAGCGTTTTAGGACCTCTCAGATCTTGTGGGCGGGTGCGTTTTTCCTTATTCTTTCACACAAACGTCAATTAAATCGACCAGGATGAAAGGAGGTAGCTACTCCACCCAGGCTCACGCGAAGTCAGGTCGGGTTCGTTTGAGAAAGAGTCCCTTCCCTGCATCCTCCGCTCATCCCCCCCTCCGGCCCTCCACCTCTGAGCAGCTGCACATTCTGAGCGTGGACACATGATCAACACATGGTAAACAAGCGCCCGCTGCTTCGTCCCTGTCCGGGCTGGAGCCGGAGAGCCACCGCACCGTCACGCCGTTCCCACCAGACATTCTCGTCGGGGCGCTGGAAGAGGCGGCTTTACCTCCGCCAACTGTTGGGAAACGGTGTTTTTTTGGATGAACAACAAAAACAATGGGATCTGTGCAGTGTTTTATTCTAGACTTTACCCAGAGTTAAAAGCCACTCTTTCCAACAAAGAAACCAAAGGAACCTGTTAAAAGTCTGGACGTCCAGGCTGGGGCACCGGTCAGGACGCTGACGACCCAACCAGCCGTGTGGAGCCGGACACACTGAACCACAACACCCACCTAAGAAAATAGACCCACGGACGGGGTTCCAATAAAAACGTTGGGGAGGCGGCCCCAAAACTCAACGCCGGCTTGACCCGGACCACCGCCGGTGAGGCGGGTCAGCGGACGGACCGCCGGTCTGGGCGCGGGTGGGACCTGTGACCGTCCACGTGAAAACAAACTCTTGTCCTACGTAGAATATGTGGAATTATACACATTATAGAATTTGAATGTTAGATAAAAGGCTCTATTTCGGTTTCACCTAAAGCAAGCAACCAACTCAGGGGTCATCTCTCAGTTCGTGACCGCCTGTGTGGCGGTGTGGGTGAGGGGCAGGCTAGGTCCCCCCCCACTCCTCCTCCTCCTCCTCCTGTGATGAAGAGGACAGCTTCTCAAACCACGTCCTCCATCCAGCACCATGAGCTCCGTGACGGCTGCATGTTTCCCCCACCCAGAGCACCGCGCCCAAACGCCCGGCCGGCTGGGCTGGGAGGACTCATCACCAGCGGCTGGTGTCCCTCCTCCACCCCGTCCCTCCCCCCGTCTGCAGCGAAGGTCAGTCGTCCAGCAGCTCTCTGTCCAGGTCCACGAAGGGCTCGTCGATGTAGCTCACTATGGCACAGAGAGAAGTCCTGTCCGAGCCCAGCAGCACCGACACCGTCTCCTTCCAGTAGCTGAAGGGGATACACGAGCTCTGGGGGGGAAAGCAAGCAGGTTACGGGCAGGCCGAGCGAGGAGGAGGACGAATAGAAGCGCATCCTGCTGCAGCTGTGAATGGAAAGCCAGCTCACGTTCTCCAGACAGGTGCTGTCCTTGTCCTTGTTGAGGTAGTGTCGCTGCCAGAACCGAAGCAGGTTGTGGAAGTTGTTCAGCAGGCAGCCAGGGTACTTCTCGGCGTACTCCTTCTCCCGGAGGGCGTTGAGGTAGAAGGGCAACTTAGCCTTTCGCCGGGCCAGCATCAAGATGACCAAACTGGTGTTCAAGCAGCTGACGTTCTCCTGCAGAACGGACAGGACCCGGGTTAAAAGGCCACCGTTTGAGCCCGGAACACGGCCCGGCCCATCAAAGCACAACGGCCGAGGAGAGAATCAAAGACCTGCGTCAGCGTCTGGACGTTGATGATGTTGATGAGTCGGAAAAGGAAGGAAAGCCTGTTCTCCACTCGGGCCATGTAGGAGAGCAGGCAGCACTCGGAGAGCACCTCCACCACTGCAAAAGAGCCAGGATTCTTAGGAGACAACACTAGTCGGGGTGGGGCGCCGCCACGACGCCCTGATGCTCCGTTAGCAACAGGAGCGACGAGCCTCCTCATCTGGCTGACCTTTGACATCCTCGGTTTGGCTCTCGAAGCGGTCCAACGACAGGACGATGCAGCGCACCAGCATGTTGGAGTCCACCAGGGAGCTGTTGATCTGGGTCAGAAAGGTCTGGAACTGCGGAAAAGCAGAGCGCAGCCTTCAGGGGAGGAGCTCCTTCCCGCGGTCCCGGCGGGAAACCGTACCTTCTCCGGAGTGTTGACGTATTTGTTGAAGCGTTTGAAGGCGTCGATGTTGAACTTCATCAGCTCTCCCAGCAGGTCGAAGTAGCTCTGGAGGACGTCTCGTGACGTGCAGCCGCTGTCGATGATGCAGAAGAGGATGTGCTGCGGAGGGGATGAAGAAGACTCGGCTGAGCAGCCAGAACTGCCGGCGTGGCCGAGGGGTGGACGCTGGGCGGCGCGCTTTTACCTCCAACAGCCCCCTCTTCAGGAGGAACATCTGGTCGGCGTAAGACGTGGCTCCTCTCAGAAAGCTCTCCACCGCCCGCGCCTGCCAGAACCTACCCCCGCGAGGAAGACAGCGAGCGTAAAAGCGGGCCGGTCTCACCTCCCGAGCCGCGCGTCTCGGCCACGCCCACCTGAAAGAGGAGTCCGGCGGCTCCCTCTTCATGACGGTCAGGATGCGCGTGAGGAGGCCCTTCCTCCCGTCACACACCAGACTCCTGTCCGTGTTGACCAGAGCTTCCACCTCGGGAATGTTGGCCTTCATGGATATGGCACTCAGCTCGTTCAGCTCCTGGCTGTTCAGCAGCAGGTATTTGTTTTTGAGACACACACACACACACACACACACACACACACACACACACACACAGATCCACGTGAGGCCGCCCGCTCCGGTCGGGTTGGCAGAGCCGGTCTGAGGCCACTTACTCGTGGTGGTCGCTAAAACTCTGCAGTAACCGCAGGAACTGGATTTTGAACGAGATCTCCTGGAGATGGAGAAGAGAGTCACCAGCTGAAGCTGCTTTGAGGCGGAGGAGCGCAGTGGGCTGGGACGACCGTACCGGGCTGCAGTCGCAGTTCTCGTTCTGTCCGTGCACCACGTGATTGGAAGCGGTGAATTTCCTCCAGATCAGCTTGTCAAACAGGTTGTTGAGTCCGGGGATGAGACGGAACTCCGCCAGCATCTTGTGGACCTGTGGGGAGACGGGCTGAGCACGAGCCGCACCTTTCCCTCCGCCGGTGCCCGACGGGCCGTTTCTGACTACCTGGTTTCTCTGCCGGCCCATCAGGAGGACACACAGCACGTAGAGAACCTCCACCTTGTACATGATCTCGTGGACGATCTTCATCGACTGGGGCAGCCGATGTCGGAGGGGGCTGGTGGCCACCGAACTCTCGTCCGACGACTCTGGGGGCCAAAACGCTCGTCAGACGCCGACGGGGTGATGACGGCGCCGGCGGCTCACCTGTGCTGCTTTGCTCCGCCTCCTCGGTGGCCATCTGCATGAGGGCGTCCAGCACCAGAGCGTTGTCCAGCCAGGTGTACCAGTCCTCCAGCTCCTGCAGGAAGTTGGCCCCCGTGGCCTCCGACACCTTCCTGGTGGCCAGTTTACACAGACGCTCGATGAAGCCGGGGATGTTCAGCAGGGTCACTTTCGTGTGGGGGGGGAAAAGAAGGGATGGGGTCACTTTTAGAAACGTTCCCTTCTCGGTTGGAGGGAGACACCAACCTTGGTTCACCTCCGCCCTGGAGGGGCTGGCGTTGCGCTTCTGCTGGGCGTTTTTGGCCAGCAGCGTGTGCTTGTCGTCGTTCCCCACGTCCGGTTCCGAGATGGTGACGGACAGAATTCGGCAGAAGTTGGCGAGCTGCTGCTGGTCAAAGCTCTGGACCAGGCTGGACAGATTGGGGATTCCCTCCAGCTGGATCATCTCCTGAAAAACACCCACCAACGGGGCCCCCTCAGTCCCAGTGACCGGTCTCAGACTGGTCAGCTGGTCTGAGGCAGGTGGTGGAGGCCACCCTGACCTTTTTGACCCCGAGGATATCTTCGATGAGGGTGGCCGTCTGCAGGAAGGTCTTCTTATTCGTCATCAGGGTGAACAGAAAAAGAACAAAGTCGTCCCGGGCTGCAAGGCTCTTGGTCACCCCCTCCGTCTACGAGGTCAAAACGAAAACATGCACGTGTTTAAAAGCCGCTGCGCTGATGTGGGAGGCAGCAGCGACCGGAGGGAAGCGCGTACTTACACATATACAACAGTTGTAGAGAACACTAAGGCAGTCTTTGACCAAGTCATCGTTCACTGCAGGAACAAAGAAGAAAGACGTTGTTTTCAGGCCAGAAACCGTTTCGGGGGTCTCGACCTGATATCAGCAGCGCTTACTTTTGGGTTTTTTCTTCTGCATAGTCAATGTAGGTCTCATCAAGATCTCCACAAGCAGCTTGAGGGAGAAAAAAAACACTCGATTCAGTCCCTGACCCCAGCCCCTGAGCTCCCGGTGGTGACCCCTCATCCAAGGCTGAGCCCGGTGGTTTCAGGCGCCGAAAAGGCCGACTTACATCGACGCCACCAAAGAGGTCAAAGGTGTGTGTGTTTGGGAAGGTGGATTCCTGAACGCTCTTCCTGTCCTCTGTGACAAACGACATGGCCTCCATGGAGAGCTGGGATGACAACAGCTGGCCAGACATGAAGAACAAGCGTCATTTAGCAGCAGTAGGAGGGCGTGCTCTCGGCTGGAGCGTCTGCTACCTTGAGGAAGCTGTGAGCGTGCGAGAGGTCACTGTTGAGGTGGCTGCTCTCGTACAGCTTCTGGAGCAGGGTGGGGATGCCATTCCACTTAGCCCGTTTGTCCCGCTCCAGCAGCAAACCTAAGGGGAGCTGAAACACACAACACAGCACGTTTAACACAGCCCACAAAGTCCAGAAGACACCTTCAGCCTGCACCCGAGCCGATTACATATTAACCTGTAACCAGGCACGTGTATGTGCACACAAAACAAAAGAAGAAAGAGATTTATTTAGATTACGGCTGAGCCACACCCTAGCTTAGGCAGGAAACTAAGGGTGGAACTTTGCTATAACTTGTAACCATGCCGTTTCCATTTAACAGACATGTTTGTCACATCCCAAGTGTGCACGTGTACACATGTGGAGCAGTGTGAGGCTGTAAAAGTCCTTCATCAGCAGCAGCTGCCAAAATGTTCCTGACGATCAGACACTTGCTGCTGCTCATAAGTCAGCGTTTGCACCAATGTGGTGCACCCAAAAACGCATTTTATACACTGATGATAACCAGAATAATTAAAAATAAGCCCAAGTGTATTTTAAAGACCTAAAGGTTAAAGGACTCTCAAGCATAGGGAATAAAACCTGTTGTGCGTCACAATGATGAAACAGGTGTGACATTCCTCTAATTACAAACGGTAACTTTGCCACTAAGAAAACCCCAAACAAGCCAGTAATCTGGGCCGTGTCTAGTATATAGTTTGTGCTTTTTGGACGCATGTATGAAGGTGGGCTGTTTGAAAAGGTTTTAATCTGAGTGCGTTGTTGTGGCGAGTGCGTCATTACGTAATCACCTGAGCTTCCCCAGTTAGCCGCGGAGCTAGGTGACGCTAGCCGCTCGCCAACTTATCACACATTTCTTGTCGTTTTGTTTCAGTTTGCTCAAGAGTCGAACTCGGCGGTAATCTGCCACACCCGTACCCGTAAAACAGCACCAGCCCACCACACAACCAGCTAAAATCGCCAACGTTATAAACACCGCTGGCCTTACATGCTAAGCTAACACCAAGCTAACAACAAAGACCCAGCTCAAGTGGAGCTCACTTTATACTCTTCCCAGTTTAAAAACTTGCCTTTTGGGGCCATTACCCACATCTTAACGGCAAGGTCGGTCCGGTGTCCTAAAAATCCCCCATCATGTCACAGTCAGCGGTGAAACCTGGGCTGACAAGGACGGCACCGTCCCCAACCAACACCGCGGGACAACGTCTTCCTTGTCGGGCAGGGCTCCCGACGCAAGTCCCCGGTCTCCCTCGACCAACCTTCGGACACCCAACGCACGTCCCCGCGGCTCGCCTCCTCTCACCTGCGTCCCTCGACCGAAGCCCTGGCCGGTGATCTTGCTGCCGGTGAACTTTGTGACGATGTTGCTGCAGCAGCTCCTCCGTTTGCCCGCGGTGTGAGGGGACTCGGGCCCCAGACGCGACGCCATTATTTCTTCTTCCTGGAGTGAGATCAGCGGAGGGAGGTGGAGGCTTTTCAGCGGCTCTGCGGGGCAATTAGGCGGCATCTGCTGGCAGAGAGCAATTCCACAAAAACCCCGCTCCCTTTGCTAAGTTAAACCACCGGGAAATAAATATACATTTATACTTTTGTTATAAAAACCCGAGTCAGATCAGAAAGGGTTGCTTTTATTGGTTGTTCATCGTTATGGACAAACTTTATACAAAATAAATGGATGATATTTACATATTGCACATTGTGTTCCAACCCTAGATGAACATTTGTTTCTGGTAGTTTTTATTTATTTCGTTTTTCCAGCTCACACACCTCCAGCGGTGTCTCTATGGACACCGTTGTTCTGGTGGTTCTGGTGGTTCTGCCCTACTGCTCCTCCGGCCCGTCTGTGCAGATTCACGGCCTTGTCCACTGGCCCCTCGGCCCCTCGGCCCCTCGGGCGTCGCCTTCACGTGTCCCAGCTGTTTTCGTCCCCCTCCGTCATTTGGAGGTAGGAGGAGATGGCCTCCCTCAAACCCTCGCTCACCAGAGAGTTGTCTGACTCTGTTCTTTCCCTCTTGAAGATCATCGACCTGGAGGAAGCAGAACATTTCCTGTCATGAACGACCAACAAGCCCCAGTTTCCCGAGAGATGCTCGATAGCTCACCTGCTGATGTCCTTCCAGTTGAAGGTGGGCCTCCTGGCGGTCGCGGGAGCAAACTTGGACTCTCCGTCCGAGCTCTTGATGAAGCAAGGAGCCGTCAATCGGCAGCACAAACCACCTGCCGACTCTGAGGAGAGGGAGAGACCACCGTTAGTGCCAATCTTCCAGGAGTGGGAAGCAGAACACGGCCCTGCAGACCTGAGTAGTGCTCCACCAGGTGGTGCAGGGAAGGGAAGGTCAGCCCGGGGGAGATGTACACCCAGCCGTTCTGGAGGCAGCAGATGCGGTAGTGCTTGACAGAATCCATGCACGGAGAGCCGGACCTCCTCAGGATGGATAACGAGTAGCAGTCTGCCCCAGGAAGAGAGGAGTCAGGGGGGTTTTATCATTGACTTGAATTTCCCAACTGACAAACCTGCGCTGGTCTCCGATTCTCGGATCAAAAAGGCTCCGTTCCGGTTGTTTGGCAGCATGAGGAGCTCCACGGCTTTGGACCTGCTGACGCCCGCGAACAGCCACCTGTGGGGACGACACGGCAGGAAGTGATCCATCAACTCCACCTGCTGCCGTTTCCAGGTTTGGAAACTCCATCAGGAGCACCCGGAGGCCCTCCGGAGGAGGGCAGAGGCAGCTTGAAGGTCAGCGGAGAGAACCGA
Source organism: Tetraodon nigroviridis (assembly GCA_000180735.1). NCBI lineage: Eukaryota > Metazoa > Chordata > Actinopteri > Tetraodontiformes > Tetraodontidae > Tetraodon > Tetraodon nigroviridis. The sequence goes on along the minus strand of CAAE01014528.1, from coordinate 807,929 downwards.
GCGCTTGTTCCAGACGTCTGTCTCCGCCGATGTAAAGGGCACCTCAGGGAACCCCCCACCTCCCACTACCCCACCGCTCGGGCCCTGGGACTTACGTGTGCGTCACCTTGGCGGCGTAGGTGGTGGGAATGTAGCTCTCCAGGCCCGTGGTCGCCGATCTGACCATCAGAAAGTCGCCGTCGCTGTTGAGGAAGAACAGCTGGTCAGGAGCGCGTCCAGGAAAAGGCCGAACACCCAAAGTGGCGTCACCCACTCTGACAGGATGGTGAGCCGCTCCCCGATGCGCACGGTCAGGCCGATGTGCCCAAAAGCAGGGTAGTCGCACAGGCAGACGATGAGGGTGTCCTCGTGCGCTGGAGGGACAAATCCAGTCCAGTTTGCTGCTTTTTCATAGAGGTTGAGATTGTGGAGCTGCGGCTGGGTACCTGGGGTCGCAGATTCAGACGCGTTTTCCAGGATGGACATGCTGGAGCCACATCTGACGGGACAGATGCCCATGGTCTGCGTGTAAAACAGAACGGTCTGGCTTACTCTGGGGCAGCAGTTACTGTTCTCGTTTCTGCATGTGTGAAAGACAGCCCAGAAAGTGTCAAACCACAATCAAAAACATGACACATCCGGGCGAAATTCACATTAGCGAGGTGCAAACTGCTTTACTAAAGAGTGATAAAAGACTAGAGAGACTTTATTATTCTAGGCTTCAGTTTTCTCTGATGGAAAGGATAAAACAGTAAATGTGACTGATGCAAAGAAGCACACTGAGTCATTAATCGTTAAATAATTAGGGAAAAAGTTTCCCACTCACCTCTCCGATGATGCTGGTCGCCTCGGGGTTCGGTTCTGCAGCCGGATCCTCCTCGGAACGAGTGGAAGAGCCTCAGATCCACCTGAAAGAGGCTGTTCTGCCTCCTCGCACACAGAAGGACGCCTGTCCCCGCTCGGACTCGCTCCCAGGCCAGCCGATCAATCACAGTGACTGTGTTCTCCTTCCTGCTCCCATGAAGACTTCTGTGTTGTCGCAGCTGTTTATAGAGGATGTGTGTGTGCGTGTGTGTGGCTGACCTCACAGACAGGTTTCCTGCGTGTAAGTCAGCCTGCGAAGCTTCCTGTGACGTTCAAGACTTTGATAATTTGGCCCAGATCAGCTTTAAATGGAACCAGCTCCACTCGTGTGTTCACTCCGTTTTTTTAACGTTTGTTCAACCGAACCCAGGAAACCAGAACCCTTGAACATTTACAGCCTCATCGCAACCTTTGACCTCCATACAACAGCCACTCTGTCAGGCCCAGACGCGTTCACGTATACTTCAGGGACATTTTTAAGTGGATTCTGCCTCCAGAGTCTCGGTGACGGCTCCCTGACAAAGGAGCAGCGGCTCCTGATTTATCTGCAGCTTCGAGGGCCACAGGGAGACGTGCACGTACACACACCTGCACAGAGGCGGCCGATGCGGCTCCCAGCAGTTTGGTGCAATTTCACATGTCCAGTTATTATCATTAAAGAAAAAATATACTGTTATGAAAGACAGGCTCAGAGATGAGATCTGTAATCAATGAAGTTAATGAGTAAAGAAATGAAAGCATGAAAAATAGCATCTGGCAGCAAAGTTAATTTTGTTTCAAGCGAGTTTCCTTTCTGTTGCGGTTTGCGTGATAGGTGTTTGATCTCAACCCGTGCTAAAAATAGACCACAGCGTCTCTCATATCAAAAGTAGCGGCTCTGAGGAAATAAGTGTGGTTGGAAACAACAGTAACAGAAATTGCCTCATTTTTCCATGAACAGAGCAGAAAAAGGCAGAGATGTTTGCTTTCGCACCGAGGTGCACCTTCATTCATTCACTCACTCGCTCCTGGTGAACGCTGCCGGACGCTCGTCACGCTGTCTCTTTATTCAGTAGTAATAACAAAAGGTACCAGCAGACAGTGAGAAGCACCTCGCAGCCCCTGGGTCAGGAGGCTCGCCGTGCACGTGGGAGCGCATGAAAAAGCACAAATTCAACAGGTTAAATGAACAAAAACAACACAAAAGGTGAAGACATTTGTTGATCCAAAGACAAAGTGTTGACAAAGAGCTCAAAGAAAGAGTTTCCTTCCACCCCTCCGATGATCTCCGGCCCTTTGGTGGCCACAAAATTAAAACAGCAGCTGCAAAAGTACCGTCAAATAAAATAATAACAAAAAAAGGCATGACAACATGTTTGCAGGACATGAAAACAGGCTACGGTGTGAAAACCAACACAGACGAGGAGCTGGAGGCGGTACAGGTGCGACACGTGAGATTAACTGTTGGAATATACAACATGTGTGAATGGATTTACGGTTTTTAGACACTAACTTCCACGGTGGATTTAATACTTGATAATATGCATCTGTTAATATATCTGATCTATCCTCTGTATCTAATAACATAGGTCATTACAGATCCTCTTTGTGGATGTTAGCAATAGTAGCTGGGCAGGAGGCGGGCAGAGGAGAGGAATATAGGTTGCTATGGGGACGAGGAGGGTTTTAGCAGGACACCTCCATGGTCTGGGGCCCAGCCTGGGTGTCCAGGCCACCCGCTGGCGCTGCCCTCCAGCAGGCTGTTGAGGTTGCTGCGGCTGCGGCTGCTGTCCAGGGAGGTGATGCTGGAGGAGGAGGTGGTGCGCGAGCGAGCCAGGCGGGTCATTCCCGCCGACGGCACTGAAAGCAGAGAGACGCCCATTGAGATTCCGCTCACGCCGCACGCAGCGTTCAGATGCACGGAGGAAGCGCTAAAACATGCAGACGGAAGAAAACGTCACCTAAAGCAAAAAAAAAAGGGAACCACAAAACAAAAACACAAGAGCAGCGAGTCATGCAGCAAAACCGGGGCCTGGGAACAGAATCCATGCTAACGGCGCTAGCTGCCGTGGTACAGCGGGTCAAAGTGTGCGATATCCAGAGATCCGGCCTGGATATCTGGATGGAGCCAGGCAGCCAGTCACGAACCCGGTACCTGATTCGTTGCTCAGGTGGCTGAGGAGAACGTAGGGAACTGGAAGCCAGGGTTGAATGAGAAGAGAAAGAAGGAGAGGAGTTGGTAACACGCGTTGCTTCATCTCAACAGGTAACAACGACGGCCCGTGTTCCCTCCTTTATTTTTAGACGTCCTACTTTTGGCTGTTCGTGGAGCAAAAGCAGCTTTTAAAATCAGTCTGACGGGCTCGGATTTTCCACACTTTCTTTGTGTGAAAACAGTCCGCCGTAATCCTGCAGTGGCATTTACTCAAAGGGGGGGGGGGCTCGGTGGCCTTTAAAGCAACCGAGGCACAGACGCAGCAGCTGCACCCATGGGTGAAGGCAACAGCAGAGAAACACACACAGGCGTCGGGGGGACAGAAGCGCCTCCGGAATCTCCGGCGAGGGGACGTCTGGTTAGATCAGGCGAGCGGAGGAGCACACAGGTCCAAAGAGCGTCAAAGCAGCCATGTTAGAGAGTCACACCTCACCTACTCAGGCCTGCGGCGGCCACACGCTGCAGAGGGCAGAGAGGAGAGCGCGTGAGCCGCCATGGGGAGGCGCGAGGTGCCCCGGCTCACACACGCCTCTTTGTGGTCTGCTGGTTGCACACCAAACCCTAAAAAGAGGGTTGCTCGGCAACCAGCTCCAATACAAACTGATGTCCTCAACAGGAAACGCCACACGTCTTGAGTTTTTTATGTTAAAGTCTCGGTTTTATGGCCAAAATGAAGGCGCGAGCGTGAGCACTTACTGTAGCCCATTCCCTGGACAAAGTACTTGAAGGCCTCAGCAAGTTTGCCCGGCTGTAAACAGAGATAAAGACATTAGATCATTTACCTGCACTTAAACTGGACGTTTTTACACACACACACACACACACACGCACCTACCTGCACAACCTGGGGTAAGCCTCCACAGTCTGCCATCTGTGAGAGCACACACAGTCTGATTAAAGAGTGTGTAGGGTCAAACCTAAAGGTGTGGACGTGCCGGTTCACCTTCAGGAGCGTGGTCTTGGTCGGGTTCAACCGGGAGTTACATTCCACCTGCGGGGACAGTAATAAACCCTTAATAACGCTTCCCAAAGCTTCTCATGCTGCTGGGGGGTTGCTGCGGGACTCACAACAGCCTCCACGGCAGGGGACGTGTCTCCGACCACCAGCAGCGCCGGACACCTGCGGGACACACACACACACACACCCGGGGCTAGGCTAACCCGACACGGCCGTGACCGCGTCGGGTTAGCCTCGGAACCTACGTGAGCGTGTTGACGGTGTCCTCGTTCAGACCCACCACCGGCCTCTCGATGCCCAGGTCGTGGCGGCTGGCGGGGGACGGAAAACGGGGACAGGTTAGAGAGGAAGCGGGAGGAAGCGGGAGACAGGAGGAGCACATGTGCTGCCGTACTACTGGTAGGCTCCGCAGAAGAGCGCCAGGTTCTCCTGGTTGATGTCCTGGGCGATGTGCAGGCGGTAGGTCTGGATCAGCTCCTGGTTCTCCGTCAGCTCGTCCTGGGGGCCGCAAAAACGCCCTTTCAGAAGCAGGCGGGAAGAAGGCTGCGCGGAGGACGGGAGGGGAACTCACGGTGCTGAAGTGATGAGCCATGACGATGTCCACCAGGTTACTGGTCCAGCCGGTCAGCTGTGGACACACACACACACACGCTTCAGGCACACCGGTGGGCACGAAGCCGCCGGCCAACGTGACGACTTTGCGTTGGGACTCATTAGAGGTGAATTATCCGCAGCCAGATTGGGCTTCGGAATCTTTGGAATGCCGTTCAAATTAATAAGGAATTAGGCTCCCTGTCGGTGCCACTCGCTCCGAAACAACTGAGCGGAAAACAAAGCCGGCCGTAATCTTATTAAGGTACGGGATCGGGCAGAAACCGGAGCTGCAGGTTAGCCAGTGTTTTATGGAAGGATCACGCTGGAATTCCGGAGCGTAACGAGTGTGTTTTTTTTGGGATCCACCTTGGAAGCGGCCCAGTCGATCCAGCCTTCAGCGCAGGGGTCCACGTTGATCAGGACCAGGCCTTCCACCAGGGTGGGGTTGTTCAGCTGGAAGAGAAGAGAGGCATCAGAGCAGCATCCAGAGCCACGGGTGTCCCAGTCGGGAGCTTCGGAGAAAGATTCCCATCTTTCTGTGGGAATACCGGGAATGCAGCCTTCACCACGAACACAAATAAATCCATTTATCCACCTGAGAGTCAATTCTTTCGATTAGTTTCAAACGGGACCACCATCTAACACCACTCTCTCTCTCTCTCTCTCTCTCTCTATTATTCATTCCGGAGCTCCTTCGCTCCTCGTTCTAATGGCGCCGAGCTTATTTTAGCTCCGCTGCTCCGAGTTCCGATCTCTGAGGGAGACGGCGGAACGACCTGAAGGTCGGGACAGAAAAACGAGGCCAGGACTGGGAAAAAAGGAGGAAAAAATGACTCACCGCAAAGCGGGAGAGGACGTAGGCCCCCGCGCCCACGCCGATGCCGATCACGCTGCTGACGCTGCGGAGACACAGACGGTTAGGAGGGACCAGGAAGCCGGAGACGGCGGCCACTTACCGAAGCTGAGTCAGCACGGACGGGAGCATTTCAGCCAGCTCGTCCATGGTGGGGTAGCGGTACCTGGAGGGAGGGAGGGACACACACACACACACACGCAGCAGAATAAACATGCTTTCGTTAGTAAATTGCTCCATTTTAGTTCCTGACTCGGCGGCGTCCTGGCGCTCACCCGCTGGGGAAGGGCGCCGCCGCCTCCTGCTGCCCGGGCGCGTCCACGTGAACCACGGCAAAGTGCTGCGTGATCTCCTGCATGTCCTCGTAGTTGAAGAGGGTGTTGAAACACGACTTGTCTACAAAGACACCGCAGAGAACCGTCAGGCACCCACAGGAAGGACCTAGCAACGTTACCATGGTAACCGGCCAACCGGAGACAACAACAGGTGGGACGGTGGGACTCGGCTGTCCCGACTCACGGTTGAGGCCGATGTCGTGGTAGGTGAGGATGACGGGCCTGTTGCCCTTGGGGACGCCTCTCATGGTCACATGGAGGACGCCGTGCGGCGTCTCGATGTCGTGCTCCTGTGGCCGGAGGAGACGAGCAGAAGATGCGATTAATGCACGGCTGCGCGCGGAGAAAGGCCTGCAGGCGGCCGTTTTGGTTCAGCAAATATCTGAGCAGCGCTGTCAACACAGGAAGTGTTTAGACGGATGAAATATCCTTCTAAACATGTTACACGAAAGCAGGGTTCAAACACTCGGTGAGCTAACGAGTGTGAGGCGCGGAGCTCCACGAACGCCGTCGCTTTAGCCACACACACGCCCTCACACTCCTGGACAAACAGGGCCTTGAAGGGGGACAGTTGGGTTTCAGCTAATCTCACAATCTCCCACCATGACTCTGCAAAAAAGTCCAGGTTTGCAGAATTTAGGTCACTAAAACGCTGATTCGTTCATGGGATTAAGTCCTTTTTAGCATGCATGCATGCATGCACACGGTTGCAAAATACACGTACAAAGGTCAAGTCTTCACACCTTCTTGGAATAAAAAAAGGACAGGAAATTGCACAATCGTTTAGCGTCTCTCTCACACACACACACACTCCGCCGCGTTGACGTAGTCCTGCGTACGCGGATGTAGGCGAAGGTGTGTTTGTGAGCGTTTGAGAGAGAAGCACAGCAGGCGGGGCCCCCGGCCAGGCCGCTTCTGGAGGCCCTCAGGTCATCAATAATGAAGCGTGGAGGCTGAGCGGAGCCTCATCCAGGCGGAGAGCGAGATGCTGGCGGCGCACGTAGCCTCTCAGGTGTCTGGCTGGCAAATTTAGACGCATATCGGTTGATTTTCAAGGACGATGCAACAAGAACGATCATCTAGACGGCACCAAAGGAGATTACCTCCCGGACAAACCTGGGAAAACACAAAAAAACCCCGGAACCAGACATACGAAGCCCATTTCGAATGGCGAGACCTGTCTTTTCTGAAAAATGACTTGGCTGGCAGGAAGAGTCGACGCTACAGAGGGAGGGATGGAGGGATGGAGGGATGGAGGGAGGGAGGGAGCGTCCGTGGTGAGAATACACTCGATGCTTCTCCCAAACAGCCGAAACTGAGGACAAGGCAAATGTGCGAGGGGCCAGACGCCAGGAACACAAAACAGGCTGAAGGTGAAACAGTCTGGAGTCTAGAAATGGAAGGAGGGAAAGAGAGCGAGATGGAGGGAGCAGCGTGAATCTATCATGGCCGTCCTGCCACAAAAGTCAGGAGGAGAGCCGATGAAGAGGAGGATCTTCTCTCTCAGATGAGAGATGGGGTGGGGCTGTTGGCCTGGAAGACACTGCCGTAGTCGGCACTACGACAAAGAGAGTGTGTGTGTGTGTGTGTGTGTGTGTGTGTGTGTGTGTGTGTTTCTGTGGAGTCAGACTGGTGAATACTGAGGAGGGAAGTGAAGGAAAAGGCC
>CAAE01014528.1:690701-799421 GCA_000180735.1 Tetraodon nigroviridis | reverse complement strand
CACCAGTTTTCAAGCCTAAAAGAAATAAATGATTCTTCTTATTGTTATAACTGGCTACTCGTTGGCAACGACGTCAGTCTGTGTTTTCTTCTTTTGTCTGTCATCTGCAGGACTGAAAACATTGAGTCAGTGTTGCCCGTGACGGAAAACACAGAGGAGGTGGTCTCTCTCTCACACACACACACACACACACACACACACACACACACACACACACACACACACGCGTTTTTCTCCTCGGTGCCCTAAACCACAGAACCCACAGAGGGTGCTATCAACACACGTTTGGTCAAAAAAACAACCTAACTAACAAACAAACAAGGGTGTGTGAGACTCACAAAACCGCAGAAGCTGCAGCTTTTTCCAAAGAGCATTTTGTGCTGCGTCTCATCACACGTGTCTCATCAGTAAACAACCAGATGAGCTCTGACGTCAACTGGGGCTCATGAGCCAACTCTGAGCGTCTTTTCCTTTCCGCAGAAGTGTGTACGCCAGACTCAGTCTGACACAACTTTGCCATGAGGCCTAAACCTACGCGGAGCAACAAGGAGCCGTGGTAAAAGTCTGCAGCGCCCCCTGCTGGGCGCAGCGCCTCAGGCTCTCCAGGCATTTGCCTCTGCAGGATGAGACCTTACTGCAGCGCCACACCCTCCGTTCTCCTCTTCCTCTCAACCACCGCTGCAAAACAATGGCACAGCCTCACAAAAAGACACAGAATGGACGCACACAAACACCGCCTGCAGAGCCCAGCACCAGTCCGATTTAGCCACAACTGAGCTGAGGTGAATGGGAAGAGAACCAGTGTGGTGATGATGAGGAGGAGGAGGAGGAGGAGGAGGAGGATCACAGAGGGACGGAGCATGCTTGCACCAGCTGCCACGGCTGACTGCGGAAGCTATATTTAGCTCCGGAGGGATGCTAAATATAATGTACAGATCACAAATCCAGTGACTGCAGATTTCTACGCAACAACAGACGAGAAAACATCTCCTTTCACTCATCCAAAAACAGAATAGAGCAAAACAAGAGCGAAGCGTGACACTGACCTGGCAGTCGAAGTCCTGGAAGTTGCGGGCGTTCTGTAAAAACAGTTTGAATAAACAGTTACAATTCACCACATTTCCAGAAATAAACATTTTATACTCAATTAACTGAGTTGATTAAACAGATAAAAATTATAGAATCAATAGGTGGATCAAACCATAACTTTAGACAAATCACAAGTATAATTCTGGATCACGTCTGAGTTTGATTTAGACGCTAAAACACAAAACAACAAAGTAACAACGGGCACTGCCGTCATGTGGAATTAAGTTGCCTGCCAGAGCGGTGGGGGGCAAAAAGCAGAAGCAGTTGGTTATAAAACCCTCCCCTTGTTAATATTACACTAAAATAGCAGCACTGAAGCTGAAATTAGACCTTTAATGAAGTAAAAATGTGGTGGTTGTGTCATCTATGGCGGCCTGTCGTTTTAAAGGGTGGCCGCTAGACGGCGCCAGAAGCCAGCGTCAGTCGGTCCCGGTCGTCTACGTTTCCGGTTTCTGCCTCACACATCCGGCCTGGAAAACGCTTCTGATCTGCCTGCTGAATCTGCCGAGTCCCATCGATGTCACGCAGCCCCGGGAACGAGGACGCTCCTGTCACTTCACACCTGCCTGCTAATCTGGCATCAAGAAGGAGGGCGAGGACGAGGACGAGGATGAGGATGCTCTCCCTCCTTCCTGTCTTTGTTTCCACCAATCCCAGAGACAGATTTCCTCCAGATGCTGCTTTGAAGCCTTTTTCCCTCCGTCTGGGTTCTTCACACCACTTTCCCCCTCATTCGGCCCCCAGTCCTCTGCTTCCTTTTCTTCTCCCTCTGACACTCGAGCGAATGAATAATTCACTTTGATGATGGAGACTGCAGCAAGCGCATGCCGGGCGTACAAGCTTATGTTTGCTGATAGGATGAGTTCTATGGAAAACGGCTTTGCTCCTGTTTTGAGGGATCCAGCTGGACGTTGTGCCTGGCGGCGGCGTTCGCTCCCCAGACTCACCTTATTGGTCAGCAGCGGCTTGATTTCAGTCAGCTGAACATCCTGCAGCTCGTCCATCTTCCTGGTCGTCGCTGGAAACTGCTGAAGAAGAAAAAAAAAGATGATCAAAACACAGATTAGACTCAACAATGACGCAGAACTGTGTTTAATGTTCCCGAAGTTGTCGTCTCTTCAACCAAAACACCACTTAAAATTCTCTATTTCTGACCACGTTACACACACATTCAGACACAGGGGTAAACACTCAGCTGCCAGCCAGTTCTCATGCGTCTTTTCCAGAAAGTTCCACCCGTTTACAAGAAAAATGGCCTCAACTAACTGCACACAGACGCCTTTAAAAAGGCGATAAGACAGGCGAACCAGGTGATTCAGGTGAGTCAGGTCCGGACTGGGTTGGGAATGGTGCTACAGCCACGTGTTGAATCCTACAAGAGCTGCCTGGAATGAAACGGAGGGTAAAATAGATCCCGGAGAGGTCACACAGACGGGGAGTCAACCCGTCAGATGTTTGCCCAGCGGCTCTAAAGCCCACCTCGCTGCTTTCCCAGGGCGGACTTCGCCCCCGCAGGTCGTCCCGGAACACAATTCCTCAACACGGGGCCTTTTACAAGGTGCGGACAGGAAGTGGCTTGGAATCACCTGACTGACCCGCGATAGCATCCGACAGGCCAGCGCCCAGAACGGCGGGGTGGAGGTGATGCTCGGCAACGTTTGCCATCCCAGCAGAGCCGCCAACGCCGCCATTCAACGTCTGAAAGGACGACGGCGGGAGGGAAACCAAGCAGGGGTCACCTTTGGAAGGGCGGTAAAGAAGGGAGGCGCTCGAGAGGGAAAAACAACCACAAAGAGGAGAACTAGGTGGAACCCTCCAGAGGTGAAGTAATCAGCCACCAACAAGGGGAGTAAAAACACACCGGGCAAAATCCCAGCTCACAAATCCGGCTCAATGGCGGGACAAAATAATATTTAGACAAGGGAACGAGGGCGAAAGGAAAAGCACAAATACTCCACATGCTTGGCCGCATTGGCTGGATCAATCTAACACTTCCGTGATTCCCAGAAGCTGCTACTGGGAAGCCGCTGGGATTGAGCGGACTAGCAGAGCGACGGAGGTGTCGATGGAGGCGCGGTCAGAGTGGGCTGAATCCAGGCCCTGGACCCCCTGGATGGCTCCCCCAGTCCCGCTGGGCCCTGGACCCGGACCTCCTGGATGGCTCCCCCAGTCCCGCTGGGCCCCGGACCCCCTGGATGGCTCCCCCAGTCCCGCTGGCCCCCGGACCCTCTGGATGGCTCCCCCAGTCCCGCTGGGCCCCCACACTGGAGCCCGCGTGTGACGGGCGTCCCTCGGCCTGGAACCGTCCCCCAAGGCTTCCGAACTGGATCCCATCACCGCGTTCTGCCGTCTCAAACACTCCTTCCACTGTTGCCATAGCGATAAAGCTGGTGGCCCGTGTTTCTTCTAAGTAGGGAAAGCCCCCAGGGACAGATGTTAGTCAGGGAGAGACGGGGAAGATGGTGGTGAGCAGCATTAAAAGGAATCAAGTGGAGGTGAAAGGTGGTTGGAAGGGCCGTCCTGACCCCCGTGGGGACGGTCGCGCTCACACATGCTGGCCAGCCTGTCTGACAGCAGCGTTTGGTAAAACTGGGATGAAATCTGTGCGAGGATGCGATGATTCGGGGCTGATTCCGAGCCTGCTGAGACAAACAGGTTGGAATCGGAACCTCCGGGCAGCAGAAGCTTCCCCATGACAGGCGTGGAGGATAAAAGCATCCTCCGTTCACTCCTCTCCTCTCTCTGCCTCGCCCGTCCCCCTGGTCGGTCAGACTCTGTCTGGCAGCGTCGCTATGATGACGGCCCCTGGCCCCGGGTCACGCTGCGGCTCCTCGTTGCCACGGCAACAGCACGTTCAACTTTTCTTTATCTCTCAAGTGTGCCGGCGGCGCCGTTCCGCTGACCCCTCTGGACCCGGCGACCTCCGTTAACCCGCCTCCGCCTCAAACGGCCGACACAACACTGCGTTTCTACCGATGGTGTAATGACGACACTTTAATCAATCAATCGCGCCCTTCCATCCTTTTAATAACGTAAAACACGAGCTACTGATGAGATGGATGGATGATTTATCACATCTGGCGTTTACTGAACTGTAACACGGTGGCGTTACAAACCCGTCAGCAGTTCTCTGGAAACGCGCCACATATGGACGACTCACAGGAAGCACTTAGGAGGGTTTTCACTAAATGAATGTTGTTAATATGCCTAAATACTAATTAACCTACATTATAGCCACTAAGCGCCTGTAAGCACGTTGGTCTATACCTTCATCAACAACGTAAAGCCGACGTGCACTAATGAAAGCCTTCCTGTTGGTGTGTTAGTGGTGTGTTAGTGGTGTTGTTGGTGTTCTTGTCATTTCTGAAGTTCCTCTCTGACTAATGGACTGTGTCAACTCACAAATCTAGATTACTGCTCTGTTGTGGGGCCGGTGTTAACAGAATTAGGAGGAAATCCATTTAGTGGGCCCGCCAGCCCCCCGTCGCCCCCCCAGCTCCTCCATCTATAACCTGGCTGATTGGAAACAGCAACAGACAACGCCGGCGTGGCCTTTTCTCCCCTTGGATGGAGAGAATCTTGACCTATAGCAGAGAACATCCCCCGCTGATGGCGTCAGTAACAACAGGCAGACGGATCCACACACACACACACACACACACACACACACACACACACACACACACACACACACACACACACACACACACACACACACTCTCGGTTTCCTTCCCTCACATCTTTTTAATTATGACAGCTGGCTCTCCCGAGGCCCCTCATCCTCCTTACATCTTGTGAGCCAAGCTGACAAACCTTCTTTTTCTTCTTCTGACAACACAGCGAAAAATAGTCAAGAATCCATAAAGTTTTATTTACAGTACCTCAAAGAAAAAACAAGCTTATTAAAGACAAAGCAGAAGGCTCACAAGGAAACAGGGAAGCGTGAGAAAAACAACCTCAACTGTCAGCGAATCTATTTCAGGACAGAGGAAAAATGGGAGGAATAAAAAAGAGGACTCAGTGCTACATTCAGCGTTGCTATAATTGACTTGTGGCTTCTGGATGTGAGGGCAGACGCTCACACACCTGCACCTGCACCTGCACCTGCACCAGGCTGGGCCCCAGGCAGCCACAACTCCCCCCGGCGCACAGAAAGACTGAGGACGTCGTACTCGGACACCAGACACGGCTGCTACACACAAGGACTATACAGCGAGAGCTGCTGGGAGTGAAACACACACACACACACACACACACACGTGTGTGTGCAAGGAGGAGACTGGTGACCTTGTCTCCTTGGCTAGGATGGCTGCATGTGATGGATGCCGTGTTTGCATGTTTAAACCTAAGAATGATGAGCTGTCTGCATGAATATGGATTTAGTGGGGAAGCTAACCTTAGCGGCTAACGCCACCTGTGATCTCCTCTATCAAGGGGCGGACTAACATGTTCAGACGCAGCGCGGACACACCCTCCTGCCATTAGCCTCTCAGGGGCTTTTAGGGGACATGGTTATGGCTCCGGAGGCTCCTCTGCCTGCAGATGGATTAGCTAGCTTTAAGTGCAGCTTCTCTCCTGGCGTAAAACCGCACATCAGTCAGAACTAATGTCGTCAGTCGCACTGGAACACCTCAGAGGAGAGGACCTGGGAGTCCAGCGTCCAGCGCTTCAGGTGGGACAAAGAAACGCAGAAACAGGACGGAAATGAACGACGACTCTGTTGTGTCATCAGAAAATGTTCCTGTCACGTCTGGACCTGACACGGAGGTGCCAGCGAGGGGGACTTCCTCTCTCCTGACGGTTCTCTTTCAGATTTCTGGCCGTTAATAGGAATAAACCTGCGCTGGGTGCTGTTAGCGCACCCCTGGCCCTGCTCTGCCAGGTTAGCCCAACTCCCACTCAGCCCGCAGATTTCCTCAGCCATTTTCACTCGTGCAGGCAGGGGAAGACAAAGTGGTTCGCGCGCATGTGTGTGTGTGTGTGTGTGTGTGTCCTGAACCCATCTGGCTGACGCAAGCAGGCAGAGTTTCCAGAAATGGAGAGCACCGCTGGGGGCTCTGCAGGGCCAGAGCGCACCAGGGCGTCCGTGCAGCAGCGCCACCCGACACGACGGTCCACACGTGCGCAGAACCAGCTGGACGAGCCTGGAGGCAACTTGAGAACCTCCCGGGGTTAAATATTAACGGAGCGGAGACATGAGAACCCTTGTACCCAGCGACAGGGGAACTCGTTGCCTGGCAGCGGCGCTCTGCTAACAGCTAACCACGCGGCCCGGCGGCGACAGTGACCGATTACTGACAAGTCTTTCTCCCTGAAAAACACAGAGGTCGCTCCCCCCGTCTCCACCCTGTGGAGGCTGGCGGTGTCCTTGGCAACCACCCCCCAGCTCAGCTTGTGTAAGCAGATGACCTTTTCTTCTGTCATTTACATAGCCGTTGCCTTCTAATCATGAAACACCAACATGGATGCTTCGCCGGGCCGGCAGCTCCGGCTTCTCCACCTCCAGCGCGTGAACGCACCGTCGCCAGGTACCTAAAGACGGCTCTGAGGCACGTTACGTCCCCGGGAAGGCCTCTCCAAAGCGTCAGAGCTCAGGGCGGCGAGAGGTAGGATGGCGGAGGAATGTATTAACGGTGCCTTTGGAGCTTTCCGAAACTAAAAGAAGTATTATCATCATTCCAATCACGGGAAAGGTCCAAAGAGGCGTCCGTGCCGGGTGGAGGTTCTGGTCTGAAACCAGCGGGCGACCACGAGGCAGCCTGGCTGGCTGATGAACGTCCATGCCTCCCGCCACTGTTCCTCCCTCTCATTCATCCCTAGAAGACATCCGCTTCCATTTAGGAGTATTTCTTGCTTTTATGTACTGTAATCCCTGAAATACACCATGTGCAAGTTGTAATCCATACTGAAGCGTTCATTTACAGCATTACTCCCTTCAAAACCACATGTGCACATACATTAAAGCGGAATGAACAGATACGGTCGTGGTAGCGCAAATGAGGAAGAATTCACCCAGGAGGAGGAAAAACAAGGAAAAACACCACAAGCTTTGGATCAAAGGCTTGTAATAAAGCACCGACACGCACGTTTGTATCACGCAAACGCCCACAGGGGCCAACAGGAGTGGTTGGTGGAAAAGATTTGTGGCTTAATGAGCAACTCTGGGCCCGCACCGTTGGTTGGGCAGCCTGGACCGTCAACCGGGAGACCAACAACGCAAAGTTGTGACAACAAGCATCGACGGCTCTCCGTACGATCCGTGTTTGCTTTCAAAACACACGCCGGACCCAGAAATCCTCCCGCGCTCAGGAAGTGGGTGGCAACGCTTCGCCGTCTGTTGACGGCGGCGTGAGCAACTCACCAATTCAGCCCGAATGCTGCGTTTGTTGGGTTTGGAGGATTTTTCTAATTCCCACCATGGTCCCACCACCATGCCTGGAGGAAGAGGAGGAGGAGGAGGGATCACCTGTGCCCACCAGCCTTCGCGTCCCACCTGTGTGACCTTCTCACAGTCACGGGTGACATTGACGATTGATCACGTGGTGTCTGAGTGGGACTCGCTGCAGCCACGTCACTGTCTCCACATCGCTGCCTCCTCTAGACGGGATTCGTGAGAAATGTCCACAATAACCAGAACCACCTCCATCGACGCCATGATGGATGAGGAGCCCCAGAGCGGCTCTTTGGCCTCATCTTTGCCTAAAACATCATCTGCAACGCTGCACCTGGAACTGTGACATTTCTTCAAGGGGCCAAAAACAAACTGACTTTTTATGGCACTCCAAAACGTGTAAAGTTAGGCCAGAGGCTCCGGCGGACGCGTTTCACCTGTTTCTAGACCATTTAGTTCCCAAATGTTTGGCTCGACTTCGATCTGTTGCAACAAAGTAACGAGGCTCGATTTGTCACGAAGAGCTCCAGGTGCGGTGTTATTCAGAATATGGCTTAAAATGTACTTTGCCGAACATACAGCACTAACAAAATGAAGATATATGGTTAAAATAGCTGTTGTGTCGCATTAGCGGAGCCGCGGTGGACTCGCTCCATTCAAGCCAGCAGTTTTATTGTTTTCTTCCAACGAGACACGCAGAAAGTACCGCTGTTGCCTTTCCCCGTGCTTGTCTCTGTCTATTTATAAGTGCCCGTCGTGCTGGTTGGTAGATCAAATCCTCCAGTAAAGGATAAAAACCAGCGACGTGAACAGGTTGAGGAATCCGGCGAGCGAGCTCATCCGCTGTAGCGTCGGACACATCTGTAAACGCTCCGCTGGAGGAAGAAGCCTCCGAAACACGCGTGTTCGACTTACCTCGTTGACCAAACGCGTGTGTAGTAGGTTCCGATCGGGTTCCTTGTACTAATTTAGGCGAAATGGAGTCGTAATAGGTGTATTTTCTGGAGCCGAGCGTCCTCCCGAGCCGCTTCCTCAGTCTCTACGCTCGTATTTCGATGTAAGTGGGGGCGGAGCCACGAGGCTGCGACACCAGGGGCAACAGCCAATAGGAGCGCAGGATTCGGCACAGATAGGCGGAGGGGCAAGATGGCTCACTCCGCTGCTAAATGCGGGGACAAGAGATTTTTGACCACATCCGATGTTCGAATCATATGGTGAGAAAGTGGGATTGGACCATTTTGAAATAAAAAGCAAATAATTGAATCGTTTTCATGGTTGAGTTACTACGCGACGAGGGTATTGGCGCTTCTTGGAAGCGCTATCTGCTGTCATCATGTGAAGTGGCTCAAATCTTGAAGATTAATCCAGTGGAATTCCCATCTAGTTATCTGCTTATATAACAGCCAAAATCGCCCGTGTAATAAAGTCAAAGTGCACCAAAATTGGTTCTGGACTCCCTTTTGGGAGGTTCCTGCACGCAAGCGGACCAGGCACTGGGTGCATTTCCACCTCCTGGTTCCAGTTCCCCCAAACTGGGAAAACCAGGAGCAAAAAGATGCAAACGATCACAAAACTCACAGGGAACAAGGTTGGAAAACAACCAAAACGGTGTCCATGGTGATTTAATTATGGGGTTTATTTACGAAGACCTTTGTGTGCATTGTTTTGGACATTTCCCAGCTACCAAGCCAGACTTACAGTACAGTAGCATACAACAGTTTGGGGGGAAATGGATTTCAAACTAGACATTCTGAGTAACATATTTACAAAAAAAAGTACTGTCAAATAACCATGAAAATAATGCGTTTTCTAAGTATTCATCCACGACAAAGCTCAGGATGCTCTACGTTAACGAAAGACAATACCACAGTTCTCAGTGAATTACTATTTAAGTGCTAAAGCAACAACTATAATTGAATTGAAGAGAGGGATGAAGGGCGCACAAGGATAAAGAACAAAACGGAAATATCGCTGAGAGCACTTAGAAAAAGAACCTTTCCGTTTACAGACCAAAAGTCACTTTTATAATGCTCAAAACAGGAAAAAATAAATGCATTTTTTTTTTCTCCAGACATAATTAAATTCACAGTCTGATAAACGGAGACTTGAGTTGGTGTCATACGGAAGAGACTGGCAGAGAACGCTTCTACACCTTTTCAGCGCAGTTATGACGAGACCACACTTTGGGTAAATCACCATAAATAAAAACTGAACACAAAAACGGTTCCAAAGCTATTGCCAAGAGACAACGTAGATTCAAGATCGCGCTTGAAATTTTGAATATAAAGCTTCTGTAGGTAAAGCACTGGGTAATAAGAGACAGGGTCACCGTTAGCAACAGCTGGGACAGAAAGGCATTCGGAAGGCTTACAGTCGCATGGGGACAGGAGGAGTCTGGTCCAGAGTGTTTCTCCTGCACATACGAGGTTACTTTATATTTATTCCTGATTTTACCTGCCGACTTTCCACAAGTGTTCATATTTTCATATGACAATGGGTGACTGCAGCATTGAATTCCACTTTCCAAGAAAAAAAAGAAACCAAAAAAGGACGACAGCACCAGTTTCAGCACGTGCTGAACAATCCGACAGTCGGCTTTCAAAGTGGTGGGCCAGCGAGGCTGACTGGGAGCGAACGCCGAGCGGGGGGCGAGAGCCGCCGCCGTCCTGCGGCGCCCTCATGTGGAGCTGAACAGGGAGATCTGCTGCACCGTCCCCAGCTGCGTCAACAGGCGTTTCATGCGATGTTTGAGCTGCGGCAGGCGCGACAGGGGTTCGGGAGGCTCCAGCTCCCCCGTGTAGTCCATCCAGCTCTCCAGCACTGAGGAAAACGAGGAGACGTGAAAATCGAGGACACCGTTGACGGGGCCGCGCCGGCGTCTTACCGTCCAGCTCCCGTTCGATGAAGTCCATCCTGTGGGAGACCTCGTCCTGGACCGCATCGATGTGATCCAGCAGGTTGATCTGCCTCTGCTGATGCTGCCTACAGTTGTTGTCCGCCACCTCCGGCTTTCTCCCCTCCTCTTCTTTCGTCTCCGTCTGGAACCTGGAGCCACTAATCAAAGCCTAAAAGCACAAATGCATTTCATTGTAATCAAAAAAACACATTAGATCACAGCCAGATGACGGAGGAGGTGGAACGCGAACCTTGTTGGTGGTGCCTGCTGGTTTGGACTTTTCTGTCTCCAGCAGGCTTCCGTAGCGCTGCTCCCGCTCCAGCAGCTCCTCCGTGCTTCTCATGCTGTCCTCCAGCTCGGAGCCCTGCCGGGTCTCCACCACCAGCCGCTGCTCCACCGCTGGGTAATACGCCCGTGGCTTCTGGTAGCAGTGTTCACTGGTGATGTACGAGTTCTGGAAGGACGTGAAGGGGGACGAAGAGCTGGCGGAGGTGGCGGTGGCCGCCCGGCTCAGCCTCTCCAGAGCGTTGGACATCAGAATTTCCCCCCGGGTCATATCTTCGTCGGGCGTGACGGGGGAAGGAGCCGACTCACTGCCGTGGCACGAGTCCGTTCGTCTCCATGACGACCTCTCCAAATGCTTCCAGGGCTGCTGCCACAGCTGCAGGTCAGGGTGGCTGTTGCTCCTTGAGAATAAGGGGGGGGGGGAAGTTGTGTTTTGGATGATTAACCTTATTTTTACATTAATATCTGAGCAGTAAGCAGACTCACTGCAGGATGCTCATCTTCAGCTGCAGCCCATTGAGGACTTCTACCAGGTGGTGCACATCTCCCAGGAGCTGGTGGGTGGTGGTGATCTTTTTGGCGTTCTGGTGAGAGTAATTCTCCTCCAGGAAGGACAGGCCGTACATGTGGCCGTTGCTCAGCCACTCGCGGTCATACCAGTAGCGCAGACTCTGCCTCTGACCTGAGAGACGCAGCACCTCCTCTGTGACAAGCGCACCAACGAGGCGTGGGTGTCGGTTATCGCTTCCACTCACCGGGTGGGTCCCTGCAGATGTAACAGGTGTATCGGTCCGGAACGTTGTCTTCCAGCAGGCCCATGCAGGTTCCGTGTTGCCAACACAGACAGTCTTCGCACTGAAACAGGATTTTCAAAGATTACCCAAAGTTAAGGAGGAAAATGAGCTTCGGCCGGCTGGAAATTCCCACCTGAATCATGAAGTCGTTCTCTTCCTCGACCTCGCAGATGCACCGCACGATTTCCTGGTCACTCGTGTCCACGGCCCCCGAGTCCACGCTCAGGGGTGGCGTGGTGAAGTCCAGATCCACCCCGCAGTCCTCATCGCTCCAGCCACAGCTGTCGGTGGACCAGTCGCTGAGGCTGTCCTCATCTGCGTTTGGAGTCAGGCACACTGTGAGTCTGAGCCGTCGCCAGCGGCTACCTTCCATCTATAGGGCCACATTTCTTCAATAGAACTAAAAATTCTAGTGGAATTAATTTGATTGCATGAGGATGCAAGCCAGAGCAGCAAAGAAGTCAGTTTAGGATTCAATCGATCGAGATTTTTCCAATTATTTCCCCCAAAACTAGCAGCTCAGCGTGTGTGACCCCTGAAAAAAGGGGCAGTAAAGCTATAGTGTAAAGCAGTTTAATCCAAAAGGGCGCGATGGATTGAATCCAGAGAAAATAATGGAAAGGAGAGAAAGCCATGCAGTGTCTCTCTCTCTCTCTCTCTCTCTCTCTCTCTGTCTCACGCACACGCACACACCCCATCACACAGATACGCACCATCCACATGTATCTGATCTGAGCAGCTGTATCCAGGCCTGCGGGTGCAGGCCTCAGGCTTGTGACTGTGTGTGGGGGGATGTTTGAATGGCAAATTCAATTTGGACTGAAGACCCAATACTGAGATGTCAATATTCTCCTCACTGCCTGTGTAGTCTGGGTGGTACAAGGAAGGGGGAGCAGACGTCAAACAAAACATCACTTTGGAAACGCTTTCCAACAGACCATCATGAGGAGGTGACAGAAACAAACATGGATGAAGAAAAAAAAAACAACAAACAGGGAAATGGTTTGGAAACAAAACAAATGACAGCTGCTGTGGTTCGTTCAATCCTCTAAAATACCGCCTACATCTGCTTTAGAGAGCGACACGGAAGAAGAAAATCTGGAGTTCCATCACCAGAACCTTTATGGCGTCACGTGCGAGGACCAGTGGGAGCTCTGGTGTAAAACACACGAGCTGGTGCTTTGGATTGGCAGCGTTTTCCCCACACACAGAAGCGCAACCGCCACACCGACAGGAGTGTTTAATGCGTTGCAGGTCAGCCATTTTCACAAAGATGGAGCAGGTGAAGATGCAGAACAGCAAAAAAAAAAAAAAAAAAGTCAGAAACCTCTTACCAGACTTGGCCTTCTTCCTCCTCCTCCTCTTTTTTAGTTTGATGCGAAGGAAGTCCTTCTGTTTTGGCTTTTCTTTCAGCTTTTCTTTAACTGACCCTAGAGGACATAAATGAAGAGCTGATAATGAAACCAGACCTGCTAAAAAAACACAAGGAACGCGTCTACCCCTCCCATTTACTGCGCGATACTGACCGACGTCAAAGCAGCCCTTGTCCGAGTCCCTGTCCGGCTGCTGGCATCCGTTCCTGTCCAGCTGGTTTTCCTTGCTCTTCTCCCTCAGCAGCGCCCTCTGCTGCCCGTGGCTGGTGACCACGGGTGGCGCCGAGACGCGCCGGCCCACCGCCTTCACGTCTCCGAGAGCGGCGTTCACAGCTCCCGCCGAGTCTGAAGGAGGACAGTCGCATAGCTCGGTGGAGTCCACAACGTCCCAGACTTGCAATTTACCACACGGTTACAAAATGATCAGGGAGAAACCACGGGGGACCTACGCATGGAGGCGGAGATGGTGCGTCTTCTCTTTGGACCGGCCAGACCACTGACTTGTTTATCCGAGGCTCTGGTCTGGACACTCCTGGTGGGGCTGCGCTCCCCCTCCAGAGCATGCTCGTCTCCATGGTAATACTTCATGTGATAATGAAGCAGCTTGGCTTTACGGAATGACTTGGTGCAGCCGGGGGCGCTGCACTTGAAGGGGTTGTGGTCAAGGTTGATGGACAGAACCGGCGGAGGCTGGTTTTTGATAACTCTGTACACTAAAACAACCCCCCCCCCCACACAGGTTATGAGCGCTGTGACTACTTGTGTATTTGATGTCTGGTACATTTAGACCTGTACTCACATGGTTCCCGGCTGAACCTGTTGGGGTTGTGGAAGCCCTGCTTCCTGACCGCTGTCAAACACAGAGACAGTCCATTTACCTGCACGCTGGGTTCCTGGCAGTGTAAAACGCGTTAGCTTAGCATCGACACTTACGCTTGGCGGGCTGAGGCGGTGGGACGGCTTGGGCCGGCTGAGAGCTCTCCGACTGGATGCTGGGTTTCTGCTCCGCCTCTCCGCAGGACTCGGCGGTGGTCACGGAGTCGGACGCCTGCTCCTTATGCACGGGCGACGCCGCGGGCTTGGATGAATCCGTGTATGGCTTTGATCCACTGGCGTCAGGCGCTGGTTCCTTCTTCACACCTCCATTCATGGGGTGTCTCTTCTTGGCCTGCTCATCGCCGTCCTCCGTCTTCACCCCGTTTGTAAGTACTGTCCCATTTTCTGCGCCCGCCGGCTCGTTTTCTGCTGCTTCCTCCTCCTGTTTTACAGCGGGCGGAGCGCGGCCCTCGCCGTTCGCTTTCCTGTTCTTTTCCCCGAGCATCACCTCTTCGCACTCCTCATCCTCGCTGTAGGTTTCCTCCTCCTGATCGGAGGTTCTGCGCCGGGCTCTCTTGTTTCTTGGACCACCGTTCTCCTGAGCCCGTCTTCGGTGGTGGACCCTCCTCACCATGTTCCTTACAGAGGACTGAGATTTCCCTCGACCAAAACCTGCTTTCTGCATCAGCAATCACACAAGCGGGTTTTAGAGGCCAGACAGGAAACAACATTACGGAGAGATTTTAGGGAACCACTGGTTCATACCTTAATAAAAGGCTTCACGTGTATTCCCTTTACTTTCTGGATAACACCATCATAGAACCTTACAGTGTAAGAAGCTGTAGAGATAAAACTAGTATTTAACGACACGCAACCTCAATTTTTTTTAGAATACTTCTGTCCTTCCATAAACAGTAAAACACCAAAAAGGTGTTACCTACAGGACTCACCATCTTTATTAACTGCGATGACCTTAGCGGGGTAGAAACGACAGTCAGACCAGCTGGCAAGAACCTTCTCATTCACATGAAAACCCTAAAGACAGAAGAAAAGGGGGAAAAAAGGGAAAAATATACATTTGGGTTTGTAAGCTTGTTTCAAGTGAGCAGAAAGAATGTCCTGAGCTTACAGGCATAGACGAGTCGTCATTCAGGCTTTTTCTCCGCGGCTGGACCCTCTCCACTGGTCGAAGGTAGGGGCTGGTCCAGTCAAACCATTCGTCGTAGCGGTGGCTCCACTGGCGATAATGGATCAGAACCTTCTCTCCTTCGTAGTCAATTTTCTCAATGTTGGCAGCATACCTGCAAAATAAAAACCAGTCCCGTATGATTCCAGACAGAAAGAGAGATGTAAAGTCTTTCTTTTTCAGAAAACCCCAGGCTAACATGGAGGACGTTTGCGTAGATGTATTCCCTCATCAACCGGTGATAACCCGATTCTTGGTGAGGTGTGGTGCCCCACCGATTGGAATTTTCTCTGGCTGCATACAGAACCTCTGGATAATGAGTGGAAATGAGTGGGAACGTATGAATCTGGAAGCGCAATATCAAAGGCCGACTCCAGCTTTTGTTGTCAGATGGAATATTTGAGAGCCTTTCTTATTCACTACAGACCATCTGCCGTTTGAAGGCACATTATTACGACATGTTCTGAAGATAATTGATACGATGGAAGGTTTGGCCGTCTCTGTTCTTTTAATTAGAAAGCCGTGATAAGACACAGCTCGGAGGGTCTCGCGTCGTTCATCGGGGATGAGTAAGGCCATGACTCACCAGTTTTTGAGGCTGTCTCTGGCCTCAAGCTGAGCACCAACCTCAAATGTTATCCCACTCCTGGTAGGGGGCGTCCTATTCATACTGCCCACATCAAGGCTCCTATCCTGCACATAGACACATAAATATACCGATCAAAAAAAACCAACACGCTGAGGTTGAGGAGGCGATTGGAAATGCGCCGAACCTTTTGCAATCTCAGGCGATTTGCTCTTATTTGACTTTAGGATAGCACAGCTTGGCAGAGGTAAAAGGTAAGGTATGCCACCTGTGCTGTCGCAAGAATACAGCCTTAATGAGTGGAAAAAGGACCAAAATCACACTGACAAGCTATAAATTACACAGCTTGCATTATAACGCAGAGGGTAAACCGATTCAAACTGACACAATATGGTGAGCCATGTCCTTCGAATGGTGGTGAAATATGCAACCATGAGAGTCAACATTCAATGACTTATATTTATTAATAATTAATTGCAGTCATGAATTATCTGGAGCTCTGACAATAAAAAAAAAACTGGTTAAAAAGCCATGAGCATGGCTTTTATAAATTAGTGAGACATTTCATTTCCTACTTTAAACGCCCACAAGCAGAGACTGTTCCCGATTGTGCAATCACGCACAAAAATAATTACAATGATAATACTAATAATAATAATAATAATAATAACACTCTTAATGCAAAAAAGGTTTTTAAAATAAGCTTTTACAAGTCTGCAGGCTATTACCGATAGCATAGTGACACATCCATGCAATAAAAGCCTCTTTGTCTTTCCAACCTTGCGTCTTCATCGCGGTACCAGCACGACTTCAGGCATAAAGACAACCGAGCAGCTGCATCAGAGGATGTTACAGAAAACAGCACCTCCGATCAGCAGCATGTCTTACTTTTGTCGACCCAGGCCGAGTGTGGTGGCCATCGCGGAGACAGAGGGCCAATTGTTGGCTCCGGGAGCAGCCTACAAACCGGATTTCATCGCACCGCCCGACCCACGTGTTTTCCAGTCGGAAATCAGACGTATGGATACCATAGGAGACAATGCTCGTTGTGGTCACCCGAGTATATGGCATTAACGAGAGGCTCTTTCCCCCCTTCCATTTTCAGTAGAATGCAAAAAACGAAAGCGCACATCCCCAATGACCAGCGGCAGACAGACGACAAAGAAAGAGAAAAAAACCCGGCGATGCTGCAGGCAGGACCAAGAAAACCGTCCTCCTCTTCTCACACCATCTCTTTAAAGTGCTAGAAACGCGATGCTTTGGAAAACATGTTCATATATTTTTTAGTAATGACCAAAAACAATCACGCGCCGTCTCATTTTAAGTGTAACCAACGTTACAAATTTACAACATGCGGAAACAACGTGCTCCGTTTTTCTTTTGTCCACAGTTTTGCTCTACTTTTATTCACACTTTATTGTCTGTTGTTTTATAACCGGTGGGCGTGGCCTGTGAGAAACGTCATGGTTGCGACAGGGCTTTCCCCGCATCTGATTGGTCGAAGGAAGTGCGGGGGGCGTAACTCCCGCTCCCTATTGGGTCTCCAGGTGTCAGTCAGAGAGCAGCTCGGGCCTCGCGCTAGGCCTACTTTCAGTACTTTTCCTGCTGACAACGAGCAGCGTGGAAACGTAGCGCGACAAACTTCATCAACGGCACCGAACACGGCAACATTTACTAAGCCCCGATTAGAAACGCGCGCCGGGGTGGAGATCCCGTCTGCCATTCGTACGAAAACAGCGGCGAAATGTCCACACACGGCTTTTTATAGTCCATTTCCTCACGTTTGTTTTGAACCAAGAAAGCCGACATGCGGCACCACACCACCTCCGCCGCCGATGCGCCACACGGCCCGACCACCCCGCTCCGCTAACTCCTAAAAGAGGGAAGGACGCGGTTCGGGCGCTCTCACCTGTTGTCCAGTCACTCTTGTGTCTGGTTCACTGTAAAAATGCGCCGTATACTCCCTCCGAATAGCAGGTACCAATGCCGCCACCTTCGGCCGCGGGTCCCGATCACGCAGTTGAATTTCTTCCAGTCAGGCGGCGCGGGCAGATCGAAGCCGCACTGCGCATGCGCCGGCCGTGGCCCCGCCCCCTTCCTGACAACCGGAAAACACGCGTGGAGCGGACGCAAACACGTAAACACCGCAGATTCCAGCCGCCCGTCGACCGATGCTTAAATAGGTGGCGGCGTGTCCGATATCAGGGGGAAATTGTGGTGTTTTTGTGTGTAATTATCAGAGGAGACGCGCAGACACTGTTTTCAGGGGCACTGCGGGGTGTGTTGATGGCGAGCAGTTAGTAAATTTAGGTTTGAAACGAATAACTCAGGCAGCTCCTGCAAATATAGAACTGATTTAAGTTTGCATTACTCTGACAACAATTAATAAAAGATAAAAACGTGAGGATTTTTTAAAAAAAATTCTCTTTCTTAAAGCAAATGATCAGAAACATTACGTAATATGTCATTTGCAAAGTAACTGGGAACTGAAGTGTATGGGATGAGGTAAAATCCTAAAATTTCAAATAAAAATAGCTAACGTAAATCACTTAGATATTTGGAAATGTGTAAAAATTTGAAATAAAGATATATGGATGGGAAGTTGCATTAAACTATTTATAAAGGCTGTAAAAACCTAATAAACTAAAAGTTACCAGGTAATTTAGCTGCGTTCAAAGGCTAATTTAAAAGCTGGAGACATTTACAATTAAACAAACCTTTATTTATGGACAGTCATTCCATATTATATTGATGATGCAAACACACATATACACACACACACAGAGTGGTCTGAATCAGTCCTAACTTCAAAAGGCAGGCAGTTACAGCAGAGTAATTAACAATGACCAAAAAAGGGAATAAAAATCTATTTACAGCGACAGTTATCTTGACTGGATACCTGGATTATGACAAGCAAACTAGGAGTTAAAACTATTTACAGACATATTTATATTTACATTGGCAAAGCTTGAGAGTGGACAGTAAAAGCTTATTCCACATTAGTGCTCGACGGATGAACAGTATCGTTTTCAGTACAGTGGGACTGTGTCAGTCTGAGGATCACAGTTTTATCACTAAACCTGAGCCGTTTGGGACACAACACAAATCCTGCCACAGCCTGCCTTTGGGAAACTGGAAAAACCAACCGCCCATCAGGAGAGGAGAGGTTTTTCCAAAGATCTGCCACCGTTCATAGCAAACGCACCTCCTGCACATCGTTTCAGGCGTGTTTTGAATACTCCAACAGGCGTGGTGCTCCAACCGTCACAGGCAAGCTTATCGCCACGACACCAGTCACCTGCTCGTTTGCTTCCTATCGTTTTAAACATATTCTTTAATATAGCAATCTCACACACGCGCACACACACACACACACACACACACACAAATGTATTTTAATGAAACGTGTGTCAACGCTGTTTTCTTTGACCTGAATTCTGTAGATTCTCACTTGCACAACAGGACTCGATTAGCACGAGAATCTGGCTTCACACGAGGCAATTTATCAAAGAGAGTCACTTTAAAACTGTAAATTCTATTTCTAATAAACACCCCTCAGGGTGAGGAGTATATTTTTTATGATTTTTTACTTATAAACTACAGAAAACTCAACTCAGTGGAAATATTGCAGCTCACATAGTTGTGCCTGAATAACTTAGATCAGGACTAATATCAACAATTCTTCTTTTGTGTCTAAAGAACATTATATTTTATCTGGACTTTTATATGTTTGAAAAATAGAGAAAGAAGCGATATACAAGCAAGCAGGAAAGGTGCAACTGCGACACTCATAAATTCACTGGACATTAACTCTGCTCAGACATGGACTCAAGGAGATTTACAGAGGTTTGATAAGAGATTCAGAGATCTGAATCGTGTGTTCTACATGTAGGCGTTCAGGGAAGGTGTCTCTGTGGGCGGTGAGAACAAAGTCCAGGCTGTTTTCGCTCTGTGGTGAGATGAATAATAACCAACCAAAGGTTTCCAGTGTTGTCTGAACACAAAAAAGTGTATTTGCATGAGTGTAAATGTGCAACTGACAATTCTAAAGGCCTGAATCAGCGCCGGGGAGACCGGGTCTACACCACGCCTTCGATGAAGCTGGTGTCCAGGTGAACTATTAGCATTCGCAGGAAAGCCATCTCCTTGCGTGTGTTCTCGAAGATGATCCGCGGATCGTCCGACTGGCATCGGAGGCAGTTGGGGGCCATCACCATGGCCAGGTTGTTTACATCCATCTTGGTTACGGCCACATTCGATGGCTGGGCAAATACCTACACGTGCAGAGGAAAAAGGGGGTGATTTACCTGCTACTTCAGGTTTTACCTCCATAAAAGGGCAAATTTGGAACATTTTAATTCAATATACTGTTTTTTTCCCCCCAAAACGGTGCTTACCTGTAAAAAGTTGATGAAGTAACAAAGCACCAGCCGGTTGAGCTCCGGCAGAGCCTGAACCACAGTGATGGCCGCCACCGGATCGTCACAGTTGCTCACACACTGCTTGTAGAAGTCCATGGGGATGAGAGGTTCCTCCAGCTCGCGATACCACAGCTTCATGAGAGATGCTGAAAAACCAACAAAACACAAAAAAAAGATCAGCAAAACAAACCAGGGCTTTAGGAAGGAGGGCAGAGAACCACAGGGACCGAGTCCCTGGACTAGCCGCTGCTGTGGAGCGTATACCAGTGCACATCCTCACTGACCTGGGACGTTGGGGTCTGACAGGTTCTCCGGTATCCTCCACTGATCCACCTGCAGCTTCAGCGCGTTCACCTCATCAATGTCTCCGGGCACCCTGCAAACACAGCGCAGCTCAGGGCGGCGTCCGCCAGGGGGCGCGCTCTCCCCACGCACTGACGCGCTCCGTCAGCAGCAGCTCCACGGTGGGATTCAAACGCGGTGGTTTAGCGGCTTATTTGCATTGCCTCTTTAGAACAAAACAAACACAGACTTTAGCAAAGTCCCCCTATAAAAGGTCGATAGGCAGGAAATTCTTTTCTGAGCAAATTACAGCGTTCCAGCCCCAGCAAGCCTGTAGGATTAGGCAATAAACACACACATCACACTCCGTCATATTAAACTGTAATCGCAAATGCTGAGCAGGGCTGTGTTTGCTCTTTACCTTTCCCCCTTTACCTTTGGGGATTAGGAAGACCACACACACACACACTCATCCCCCACACAAACAAGCACATAAAACGGCTGATCGATCACATCTGACACCGGAGGATTCCCCCTTGTCCCACAGCTGACTAAGGTGTGGTCTTACCTGAAGATGCCCTCCGTCTGAGCGCCCCCCAGGCCCAGCACATACTGGGAGAGCTGAACCTGCACCCAGGGCAGTTTTCTGTCAGGGAAGAGTTCGCTCTGTCGCTCCATCACCTCCTCCAGAGAGCTGCCAAACAGGGAGGGGGTGACAATGGCCCGCCTGCTGTGGTCGATCTCCTCCAGGGTGGGCTTACGCAGACCCTGGGGGGGTGAGAGGGGAGGGAAGATTTACCACCTGAGTGGGAACCAGATACCGAGTCTGCAGCTGTGTCGAGCAGACTGTTGGAGCGCCTGTAATTTGGAGTCTCAACACAACGGCACCTCCGTGAGTCAAACCTGAGTCACCACGGACTCGTCCTGCTTCTGCCGCCTGAAAACGACACCCACAATCCCGTTTGTACTCTTCCTGCTCACCTTTTTGCCCCCGGTGATTGCCACCTTTTGCAGTTTGCGATGGCAGAACTTGGCATACGTGCTAACCGGCAAACCTGCGGGCGACAAAAGAGGAACATTTAGGGCTGAAAAGGAATAAAGCCAAACTCCAACAACAACTATTCTCACACCTCTGATCTGAAAGACTTAAGAAATTCCAAATATGGATAAAAACACTTCTTCCAAACCATATATCCTTTCCTACAGCTGTCAATTAGGATATAAAAGGCAGTTAAAGGTAATTGGAGAGACATGTTGGCTGTGTTTATGGCATATGGGGATTAGAGGAGCCCCAACTAAACTGTCAGGCCGAGGGAAGATTTACTGCTGTCGGACAAAAGGTTTAGACGGGATCCTGCCTACATTTTCAACGCTCAGGTGATTCGTCAGTGTACGCAGACAAAGAGGGCTGCAAGAAAATGAGAGATAGAGTCTGTCTGCTGGCTGCCAAATCCACGGAGGAGTGAGTGTGACAACAACAGTGCTGCTTTCCAGGCCTGGAAAAGCTAAAAAAGCTCTTGAAAAGTCATCAAAAAGTTCAGAGTGCCAAAGTCTAATCACCTTTAGCCTCTTCCTGCTCTAAAAGCAAACACGTTCATGCAAAAAGGGTGACTCACACGCACTCCACCAAGTTTAACTCTAATTACGCCTAAATAGAGAGAGCGCAGAAATCGTTTGGCCCTGGTCCTGTAAGATATGGCCTCTTTGGCCAAGTTCCCAACGGCAAAACACGCTGTCGTGTTTCAAAAGCTTCGTACGGCCCTGTTGTGCTATATTTACATCGAGCTGGCATTGAAAACAACATCCCAGCAACCCTGGGCCAGGAGACACCAGCCTAATTAGAGCGGGAGTGTTCTGGGCCCGGCGGAGGGGCCGCCACCTGGCTCCATACGGCCTGGAGACGACGACAGCTCAGCCGTTAAAGCAGGTGGAGCAGAAACGTCCGAACAATCAGCCCTGACCCAAAAGAAGGAGCCGGGCCGGAGCAGGCCAGACAAGAGGTCTCCAGTTCCCACACGAGACTCCCACCAGCGCTGCTCCGCTCAGGCACCAAGCGTGTCGTCCCACTCCTCCGTCCATCAAAGGCACAGCAGCTCCCATTATGGTTTTGTTGGCTTTTTATCACCGCGGCATATTTGGCCCTCAAAGAGCGTTACAGTCAGACAGAGCCTCTTTGACCTCTGAGCCAGTGACTGGTTTTCCCACTTTAAAGGCAGAATCTGACTCATTTAGGTACAATGTGCGCGGCTGTGGAGGGCTGATGGGGGTCTTCGTCAGTGACTGGAATGAGAACACGTGCCGGTGAGTCGCTAACCCCTTTAACGGCTGCCTGACATGCCAACAGCCAGCGGGACCGTGATGTGATTCACAGCCTGAAGCCTGTTCTACAACAAATTGAAATTCTCATCTTGCACATTTTTCCAGTTCAGCGTTCCACAACACCAGTTCCTGGTGTCCGCGGGCGCGTCGGTTTTCCATACTGGTCCGTGCGGTCGCCCCCACGGGGGGGATTCGGCTCCATTTGTCATAGTTTCAAGCAGCGTGAGGCTTGTTGTAGGAAGAAACCGCACATTTGGGATTCCCTTCACTGACTTTGGCAGGTTTGGCTCATTCGCACAGACAAGCTGGCCCAGAGCCGGTGCGTTACTCTTACCTTCCTCCTCGTCTGTATTCTGTTTGCGCTTCTTCCGAGACTTGGAATTCTTCTTCTTCTCAAGTTCCTGCTGTTCCAATATGTACCGAGTCACTATAAAAACAACATACAGACTTGAAGGGAGGTTCAGGTCCGCAAACACAACGATAACAATTTGAATTAAAGTCAGCCGGAAATGAAAAGTCAAAAAAGAAAATCCAGTGGTTTTTTTTCCTAATACTTAAAGAACCGTGATGATGATGAGGAGGAAGAATGAGCCGGCGTGAGACTCACGTTTCTTGTCACTGGCGGGCTCCGTGTGTCTCTGGATGTAGCCCTCCAGGTAACAGCGGAACTTGGGGGAGGGAGCGAAGAAGGCCAGGCTGACGGCCATCAGCTCCCAGCCGGCCGCCAGGCTCCTGGGGCTGGCGTTGCCCGTTGTCTGCCTCACCAGCTGGACGTACAGCTCGTCCCGCAGGCCCGGCAGGTCCCAGCACTTGGTGACGATGAGGAGGGCGCAGTGGCGCCGGTCCAGGCGCGACGGCCGGTCCCCCATGTAGGCCTGCACCAGCTTGAACATTTCACAGGCCTCCTTTCTGACCACGCGGTTGCTGGTGACCAGCATGGGCTTCTTGATGGAGCCGCGGTTCCAGGACAGCATGTTGGCGATGGAGACGCGGCGTCGGAAGAGGCCCTGGGTGTGCAGGTTGAGGTGTTTGCTGGCCCAGTCCTCCATGCCCGTGCTGGGGGGTGGGGGCTGCCTCAGCGTGGCGTAGGAGAGCTGGTAGGAGGACCCCTGCGCCCTTTCCCCTGCTCCATCCTCTCCTTCTCTGCTGTCATGGGCAGCGGGGCGATGAGGGCCCAAAGACGCCGTCCGCCCGTCCGCCATGCCTTTCTTCCTGCTCTCCAACTGAGCCTGAAGCTCCAGAGTTCCCACCTGTCGGAAAACAAGAGGAAAAGAGGGAGCTATTTCACCGACGAGGAGCCGAGAAGCAGGTAACGGCCCACGAACCCACACTTGTGCGTCTAATATAGATTTCGTGCATGCGGCTCCAGTGTAATCCAGTTTAATCTTCCCTACGGAGGTTTCAAAGAAACATGGACTTTTCTAACCGTGATCTGTGCCTTGCTAGATCTTTTCAGGCTTGAAAATGCTGCACAGCTAAAGCTGCACCGCTTCTCCCTGTCCTCCCTAAAGTGGATTTTATGACTGTCAGGAGCACAGAATCTCCTTTAAAAGGGAAAACCAGTTTCCCAGATATGCTCCGCAAACGGCCAGAAACAATATGAAATCGGAGCCTCAATAAAAGCAGTTAGGAGCTCAAAATTAGCCGATGTGTTTCGCCGCAACGCGACGCTGACGAGGGCCAGACGAGCCGGGCTTGAGACGGTGACTTTTACAACCAGCCAATCGGATCTGTTCAGCGTTCCCATTCGGAGTTGTGTCTGTCTCGGGAAACGGATGAGTTTGGAGCGAGCTGCACTGATTCACTGGAAGTTTACGGGCGCACGTGTGCACCGTGACACAAAAATGGCGACACGTGCACGCTCCAGGACCAATATGGATGTGAAAATATCACCATAGAGAATGATCGGAGCTGGGGGGGGGGTGAGCAGGACGGAGCAGCAGGTCCAAAGAACATTCCAGGGCAGACTTAAGGGGTTTGCTCAATCTGCTGCCCGATCCGGCCTCTCTATCCTCCCACCCAGAACCCCGCCAGGTCTGGGCCATATGGATCACCGTAACCCTCCTTCCTGACCGAAGGAAGCCGTGTCCTGGAGCTCTGCTATGTTCCAGCGCTGGCACGCGAACACACGCGGCACCGACAGCGCACGACAGATGGATGCTGGCACTGGGTAGCGTCCAGGGGCCGGGGGCCACTCGCGGGGCAAATAACACGTGAAGGTGTGGGGTGTAATTCTATTGCAAAAGCAGATTTAGAGATTAAAATGAGCAGATTGCTGAGCTGGAGCCGCATGCTGCCACTTACATAACCTGAGGAATTCAAACCTTTGTCTATCATGTGCAACTTTAGGAAAAACCTTCAGGGTGAGTACACATCCTTCACGTTCTGCTCCGCTCACATGAGAGTCGGGTAAACATTGCTAGAACCAACAAACCCAACTGGTGCTGTAAACCGACGTAGCAACGCTGAGCTTCTTTCACCAGACAACGATGGAGCAGTGTTAGATTCAACCCTCAGCCGACCCCGCCCCCTCCCGGCACCCAGGTGGTGTTACCTGCGAGGGCGGTCCTGGGGTCTCTGGTGAGGACAGGCTGGCCTGGCTGGTGATGCTCATGTCCAAGGTGTCCACCTTCTCATAGGTCCTTTTCTGCCTCCCTGGGACCTCCAGCGGGCTGAGGCCAGGGTTGCTTTGGTTACCTGGAATACTGGGCGACGGCGGGACGACGTCCTCGCGCGAGGCACACCTGCCCGTCGACCCCTCTCCCCCTCCGCCGTACCACCTTAGCGAGTCTGCGGGGGAGCGCGTGCGAGGGCGCGACCACCCTCTCGCTCGTTTCCGGCTCCAGCCCGGCTCTCACCTCCCTCATGGTGTTGGAACGACTGACCACCTCCCTCATCTCAGCCATCAGCCTCTCGTTGAGAGCGCACAGCTCGCCGCTGCTGCCCACCGACCCCGGCCTGCCTCCGGCGCCGCCGCCGGCTCCCACCCGTCTCCTGCATCTTCCTTCTTAAACTGGGCGAAGGGCCGGTAGAGTAACCGGAATCCTGATAATTGGCCGTGGCCTGAGTGGCGGACGAGGGAAAGTCTTGCGAGGCCTGGCTGCTTTGCCTGCTGTGCCGGGCCTCCATGGCGCGCTGGACAGTCGCCTCCAGAACCCGCCAGCTTTGCTTCTTGTCCAGTGTATTTGGGCCTGGGGTCGCCGGCTCTTTGTCCCTCACCTGGGCGCGGCCTTGGGGCAAAGAGTGGGAGTGGGGCTGTGGGTGAGGCTGGGGTGATACCGTATCCTTTCTGGGGGTAGGGGAAGGAGCGCGTGTAGGTAGCGGGGAGCAGGACAGATGCCCCTGCTTGGGGTCCACGTTGATCATGTGCTTGATGCATTCCAAACCAGCTGGACTGTAGTCGGAGGCAGAGGGGTTCCTCCGGTGTCTGGACCCCGGGTGAGACGGACCAGGGTGCTGCAGGAGTCTGGGCTTTTGGAGACTATGGGTAGGCGTCGAGCGGGACAGAGGCGGTCCGTTGCACATGTGGGCCCCCTCAACCTCCATGTCTGTTGGGGGTTCGTCATATATGGGGTAGTCTGACACCGGCTCGTCATAGATGGGGGCAGTACTGCCATAATGAGGGGAAACGGGGCAGGGCGTGCTGGTCTGTGACCTGTGAAGTAGAGGACTGGGATGGCTACCGTCGGACGGCACCAGACAGAAACTGCCGTTGCTGGCTTTTCTCAGGTGATGAGCCTGACGAGGGTCGGCGGTCATCCTGCCAGGAGGAGCCGTTTTGTACGCTTGGCCGGAGCCCAGCTGTGCACCCGGGTTCTTGTTGTTAGACGCGTGCAGGCTGACGGTGTTGTTCTTGCTGTGCGCGGCGTGTTGAAGGTGCGGCTGTAGCGTCGGGCTGGGCTGGCCGCGGCTCATGCTGTTCACCTTCACCAGCATGGCTGCTTTAGAGCCAGGCGTCGGCTGCCACCTTTGAGAAGCACTTCTGTGAAAGAGAAAGACAAAAAGAGAGAGAGAGGCCCAGAGTTGAGACATAAAACATACTCTGGGATAATATTTAATCATTTACAAGCATAAAAAATCTTTCTATAGCTGTCAGTTTTGGGAGAAACGGCAGCAATCCACACATTCCTCCCCAAACAGACCGAACCCAAACGATTTTATCTTGCAGACAAATAGTTTTGGAACATTTGCAAGAAACAATAACTCAAATATCTGCTGCACCTTAAAATGTGAGGTCAGTGAGGCTAATTTCTCTCTGTAGCCAGCAAGTTTTTGCATGTCTGGAGAAAACACACAGCGTTGTAGGGACTTAACGCGGGCGTTTTTAAAAGAAACAGACTGTTTTATATCGCACAAAGAAAATCTAGATTTTAAAGAAGTAAATGAGTGACTGTATGTTTAAGGAATATTAACATAGAATTAAATGGGTTAAAACTGATCTCTTAGGAATAAAGCTTAATTCTTGCCCATTTGGTTGGACGGCTGGGCAATCTTCAAACCCAGTGGCCACTTCTAATCCCAGCAATGTAAAGCAATCTGCCATCCATCTGGTTATGGCGGCCTCTTCCGCCGATGTCGGCCCATAATCTTCCCCCGCCAGCAGGGCTTTACACTCCTGATCTGATCAGAAACTTGCCCTCTTAAAGCAGTCTGTCAAAATCAGGCATTATCACACCGAGACACGTGGACGCAGTTGACGGCTGGTCCGAAGAAGACGCGTGTCACACCTTTTAAAGCCCAAAAGACTACAACCGTTTAAAAAGATGCGGCTTTTTTGAAAAGCGGACTCACCAAACTCGAAGGCAAGTTCGAAGTCGATCACCTTCTATTCTACTCCAACAAAAACAAATACAACTCCGTAACGCCGAAACGCGTTTTCAAAGGCTTCCTCTTTGCCCAGCAGTTGAGAACTGAGTTGTTACCAGCAATAAGAGGATGCAGAAGGAGGAGTTAAAGAGCCCCCTCCTCTTTGCTCTCCCTGGAACAATACTCAAACAATTCCCTGAAGACCTGGAGCCCATGACAAACTTCCTTTGGTCCTCTACACAGCAGTTGAGCACACACACACACACACACACACACACACATACACTCTCTCTCGGTGGTAACACCACCTCAGCAGTTTGAATGTAAACAGGCTCTGGTCTCCAGGTTTTCTCACTCTGGCACCGTCGACCGGGAAGAGGTGACGCGAAGGCCGCAAAGTCATTCCCACCTCGGGAGCTGAACATCTAACACGGGTTTGCCAAGGCAGGAGCAGCTCCTCGTGCAACATCAAGGGTTTTACTGGTAGAGCAAATAACAGCGGACCTCACACACAAGCACAATAATCACATTCCACTTCCTTCATCCAAGGCAAATTAACCAGACTGAAATTGAGCTGTGGGGGGGTCATGTGACTGTATGAAGAGGGTGGGTGGATGACGTGTTTTATGGGGATTGACCCTGACGTGGCGGCGACCTCTGCTTCCCGTCTGAGGTCTTCAGCAGCCCTGAAAGACCTTCACCGTTTTTTAAACAAACAGGAAATGCCGAATATAATGTTCACACATAACATCCAGGCAGGAAGCGTGGATACAGTTGAACAAGAGGGAAGGGGAGCCCCTATGTTTCAGAGCAAAATCAGCATAAACACATACATACTTTATTAGATCTTCGGAGACCGTGTATTTACAGAGGAATGTTTTTCTTTTCTCATTCTTTTTCTGATTTTGGCTGATATCTGGAGTTCCCTCAACCGCAAAAGCTACCACATGACGTTGGGCAGGGAATATAGGGACGTTTCCACTGCAGGAGTTCCTGATAAACACCGGGAAGTGAAACTTCACAGGAAAAGTTCCTCTGACTTGGTTCTCTCGATGGTACTGTGGTTGTGACTTCACCCAAAACCAACAATCATGACAAAGCAAACGACAACAAGCAAGGTAAATTTCCCTCAGGCAGAGGTTCCTGTGGTGGAGACACGTACCAACGGCCCCGCTAAAGTGATGATCACCGCCGTCACATGAGCACTCACAGCCAACTCCAACAGGATGGGTTTACGGTGTCTTCGATATCTGCCCAAAGCCGCTAATCCTATTACACAGCTAGAGCAACACACACGTCTGCACACTGTGGGTCACCTAAATAAAAGATGGCTACAAACACCAAACCAAAAGAGAGGAACAAAGTGCACTGAGAAAATAAAAACAGGCCTAGATTATAGAGTTGATGGGTTGGGGGGGGGAGGGGGGGTGTTGATAAACCTTGAGAGACGGGGGAGGGGTGGGGGTGGGTGGGGGGCGTAAGTGAGAAGGGCTGGGGATTAGTCGTGGGAGAGTGCAGCGAGAGAATGAGCGGGAAGGGCTGGGATTCCTCAGGGCTCACACAAGGGCCTCTGGGGCAGTGTGGCCAGCCCCACACAATGCATGGCTGTGCCATCGCCACGGAGACCCCTCCCTTAGCAACAAGAGTGAATTCCAAGAAGAAGGGAGCGAGAAAGTGTAAAAGGATGAACTGAACCTAAAAGAGTCGTCTTCAAACAGCAGAAGCAGTCAGGCTCAGCGGCTCTTATGCAACACCAAACAGGCCTGGACTTTATTCTGAGTCGAGGGTGTGTGTGCAGCTAGTTTGCTTGCCTTTCAGCTGTGCGTGAATATTAGCTTAAGGCGGAGACCATCAGGAGCAATTTATCACCAAATTTTACAAAGACGTGCAGAGAACGTGAGACTCGTTGACAGGATCACCTACCGATTCCTCAACTGTCTCCACACATGCTCCTCATAACATTTTTGTGAAAGGCCTGGAGATAATTCTTGAGATCTTCTCAAAGAAAAAAAAGGAACAACAGGGTTTGGAATGTAACAGGTAACATGCCTGGCCTCGGTCTCCACGTCACCGTGTGGTCAACAGCTTTTGTTGCAGCTCCGGCATCGCCAAACCGCACACAACCCCAGATATCGGCGTTGTGAATACGTTGCGGTCATGCTGCCTCAATGAAAGCTAAATATAATACGTGGGGTTGCTGTGTTCTGCACATGTTCCGTCTCAGATTTCTTTCCTGACTGGAAGAGCCCTTAATGGAAAAGCCATCACCTGAACCAGGGAATATGGATTTGTCAATCCTTAAATGCCCCCCCCAGGAAACAGCGAGCTCTGACGGACAAGGATTATTAATAACACTGGCTGGACGGAAGAGGAAATAAGGTCATACAGGCCAATTTCTGCTCTGCAAACACCTCTCCGGATCGGCCAATGAGAGACTCACAATCAGCGCAAAGGAAGGAAGCTGGAAGGACAAAGAGGATTCACTGAGGACAATGTAATGTCCACTGCAGCAATATTTTCTCCTCCTTCGGAGCGATAAGCGAGCAGAACTCTGAAATAACCCTTTCGGCTGGCGGCTGGACACCTTCAGAAAGCAGCTGTCCTGTGACAGCTGTAGCGAAGCACCTCCCTCCTCTCCTCGCCATGATGTCTACCACTTGTACATGTCTGCGGTCCTTCAGCCTGACTCTATAATTGGGCCGGGCCCAAAGACTACCTCTGAAGCCCACCGAATTCCAGAGACCCACCTCGGCAAATCTGGGTGTGACCCAGCATCTGCAAGTAGGCACGAGAAAAAAGCCTCCGCGATGCTTAAAATATCATCAAGGTCGCAAGAGACACAAAACAACATGTCACGTTAGACGTAAACATGAGA
Organism: Tetraodon nigroviridis; assembly: GCA_000180735.1. NCBI lineage: Eukaryota > Metazoa > Chordata > Actinopteri > Tetraodontiformes > Tetraodontidae > Tetraodon > Tetraodon nigroviridis. Next base: position 769,302 of record CAAE01014528.1, on the reverse strand, counting down.
GGGAGCCCGTGGAAGCCTGAAGAAAAGATGGAAGTCAGCTGAGCCAGGCCCGAGGCCTGATCCGGACTGTACGCTGCTCTGTGCGCCGCTTCCACGGAGCCAAAACAGAAACGCATGATTCAGATTCCTGCAAGATAAATGGCACACAAAGATACTTTTATTTGTGCAACAAAATTTGGGGAAAAAAAAAAGCTCCCTAAAACATGAAACAACAAAACCAACTAAATGTATTTATAATAAAGAATCTAGAATGTCTGAGAAACCATCTTTTTGAGTGAATTATTGGACGGCCGCCCTACACTAAGTTCTTCTGCTCCACTATGTCATTATAGGAGCAAATGACAGGGAAGACACGAGTCTTTTAGTGCTCCTTTATCCTGCATACCTGGACTTCCTGCTTGGAGAAAAGACGATCGGGGGGCAACTGGGATCAAGTGACCCCCTCTGTTCTTTTTAGTGGCCCGTTACACATTCAAAGCAGGTTCGTGGTAGAAAAAAAAGTGCAGCGACCCTGATGTGAACCACCTTGGTCCAGTGGGAAGGAGCTCACAGAGTCACACACACACACACACACACACACACACACACACACACACACACACACACACACACACACACGGACGCAACAGGTTATCTAGACTGAAATCCGATACACGCTGTCTGACTGATGACACACTGGTGTAATAAAAGACGGACAAGATTTATCTCAGCTGTTATAAACCACTTAGTTTATAACATTTCTGGATTAGACTTGATGGAACCAGATCAACTGGCTTCTTTCGTTCACAACTACTCGTGACTGACACGTTTACCTCGTTAAACTGCGGTGCTTCCCAGATGGGCTCCGCAGGTTCAGAGTACTCAGAAATTCCCAGGACATGTGATAAGACTTGGCCGCTGAGCAGGTTTGGCGAATGAGTCAACACAACAGAAAACACAAACCTCTACATGAATGCACCAAGGCTACAAAAGCGGGACAGGCAGAAAGGAAGTGGAGGCAACCACCCCCTGCTCAGAATAACACACAGGGTGTGTTGGGTGGACACTCTGGAAACTTTCCTGCCTCTTATGAACAGATTGTTTATTTTAGATATTGGTAGTGAGATGCAACTTTTGTTCAAAAAAAAAAAGAAAAAAGGATGGGCCTTTTTTTAACAAATGTCCCTTTTCTAATGAAATAGGACAAAAGATCAGATGCCAACATGTCTGGAAAAGTTTAGAAGCTCAAAGAAAAAATTGTGGAAGCGTAAAACGCAGGACTGTACCGTGGAAACGAACCAGAAGTGAAATTAAAGCAATGGGAAAGTTTGTGAAAGTCCCTAAAAATCTGGGTGAAACAGAACAAGAGAAACTCAAACTACGCTCACTTCCCCTTGTTAAAATATTCTTTTGTTCTCTGTGTCATCATTAATAATGTAGACCGCTGATGGAAGACGAGGAAGTGTTTGTTTTCGGCCATTTTGGGCAGCCACATTCCACCTTCTGTGGTTTAAAGTAGCTGCTCGGAGATTGAGCTGGCCTTTGCTTCAGGCAGAGAGAGAACATGTCCCGGGAAACATTAAACTGGACAAAAGTGGGACTACTAGGGCAATCGCTGTAGTCCTCTTGTGTCTAACAACAGGATCGGAAGGTTGGAGGAGTGACCTCCCGGTGGCAGGGGTGAGACTCAAGAAGAGCCAGGAGGAACCAGACAGCCCCAGTCTCCATGGCAGACCCTCTGACTTCCAGTGGGGTCAGGCTTGTTTAAAAGCAGCTGGAATGTGGCGGTTCTGCTTGTTATTAACCACACACAACACTCTCACATGCCTCTCACGCATATTAGGGTTCTCGCCCATGAGTTTCTGATGAGCTCAGATCTGCTTTGGTGAAAGAAATTAAGCGCTGTATGACGCAGGGTGGCGTTTTGTTGGTGCCGAGCACATGGGAGGACACCAAGATGGTGTATGTGGCCCTGTGCCAGGGAAAAATGAAGTGGCGTGTCTGGAATCTAGCTGGGAGGGATGAGATGGTGGTTAGGATGAGACCACAAAGCACGGCCCGTGATGGGGGTCTGTAAATGACTTACTGTTCAGGGCCCTGCTGGGGTACGTATGCTGAATGCTAATGTCTCCCCATTTGGTAACAATTTGCCTAAATAGCTGTGCATGCTTCGAAGGCAGCGGTATGAAAACTTGGGCCATATGGAATGTGCAGATAAGTAGGAATAAAAGTTTGAGTTCAATCAGAGTGGTCGCAAGTTTAAAACAATCACACCAGTTCACATAACAGAGGCTTTTAAAGCCATTCGACACCACTGTGAGCCTTTTTTCCCATGGAAACGTGAGCACAAATCTCATACGGAACCTGGTGAGCACGCTGCCGAAGGTTGGGAAAGGCTTACCTTGGTGAGTCTTTACCACCGTCTGTGGTTTGTTCTGTGCTGCTTCCTTCTCCCTGAAGTCTACCGTCCACTGCCGGATCCAGCTCGGGGACGGCGTCCTCTTCACTGGTCTCCAGGGTTCTGGGGAGGGGGTAACTGTCCTCCTCAGGTAGAGGCGTGCACTGTCCCTGGCTGCCTGTGCTGCTGATACTCCCCGTCGTCCCATGGTGGGGCTTATCGACGGCCTTTCCAGCCCTCTTGATATCTCTGCAGCGTCTCATGGCCTGGAGCTGTGACAGGGGGACGATATCGGCCCCCTGGGGTCGATGCCAGACTGTGCGGCGCTCAGTCGAGTTGTAGTAGTAAAAGCGGCCACTCTGGTGGTCAAAGAGCTCCCACCATTGGTTACCGTCTGTCTGGCGGACCGGAACGCCTGTAGGCGGGTCCCAGCCGCATTCACCAGTGGTCAAATTCACATACATGTGCTCACGGGAGCGTGGCTCCACAATCTCCACCCAATCAGAACTGCAACGACAAGAAACAAAACACTGTGTTTAAGAGCTATTTACAGCTGAGAATGATGCAGTATTTAAGAAAAGGACGCCACGATGCGCAAGAGGCCCGAGTCACGCTTGAGTACTAATCCACTTGACAGGCTGTAAACAACTCACGCTGTTTGACAGCCGGAGAGGCCCAAAACTGCTCATTGATGTTTGAAGCCGGAGAGGCCCAAAACTGCTCATTCGGCCATATGGACTGCACCGATTTGTGTCCCTTACATGTTTCTGTATGTGTGTGTGTGTGTGCGTGTTTGCAGTGATGTCATTGTTCTGGTAGGCAGCAAGGGTGAAGATGTGTGTACCGTGAATAAGAAGACAGGTGCACGCGCTGTGTGAGACACCAGGCATGGAGTCGGTCGCTGTGAGCGCTACCAGCGCAAAAGCCGCCGAGCTTAACTGCAATCGGCACAGCAACAGCCAGCTCAGCACAATTAACACACACACACAAAAACACACACACACACACAGTGTAGAGGAGAGCGAGAGGACCATGACCCAGGATGCACTGGATCAAACAAACCTGCGAAAATAAGGAATAAGTGACATTTCTGGTCCTTCTAGCCAAACGCACCATTGGTGCCACACCAATCTGCCATAGCATTTAGTCTTTTCCCAGATTCTGTTTCACCAAAATGCCTTTCCTCTCTCCCTGTCATGGTTGCACAAGATTGCTGTTTGGGCTAATGGATGATCAGAAGCAGCACGGTGCCTAGCATTTGATTACAGCGCAGTGTGTACCAAACACCCACATTTGCTCTTTAAATACCTGCCAAACGAACCCTGTGTGCTCACAGGAGATCAGCAACAGAAGAGGTAGGTGCCAAGCAGGTCTGCCAGGGATGCAATGCCCCAGTGTTGACTCAGTGCACGCAGCAGCTGCTGCTCTCCGCTTTAACGGTAAGTCCTCCAGTAACCGACGCACCCAATCATCAAGTATCAAATTAGTGCATATCTCTGATGTTCTGCCAGAGGCAGCCCCAGGATCTCCATAAGTCGATTTAACAGTCAAAAGAAAGGATATAGAAGCCCTGGAAAACCATCTGTCCAATGAATTACACCAGACCAGTAGCAGAATTTACCATTAAGAACCCGACCTCGTGCTTATGTTGTCGAAAAATGATCCAATATGAAAAAAAAAGCAATACACTCTTCTAACTTTATGTCATCAACAACGTGTGTCCTTTTAGTAGCCGATAGGCTAAAATGTGGTAATCAGTATGGTTCAATATTGACGATGCACCTGATTCTTGTGAAATCAGACTTGCTCTATTGCAGAATCACAAGGGGAATAAAAAAATCTACATGTGCAAATGAGTTAGTGGCTGGAGACTAACTCAAAGAAAAGCATTTGCCTTCTTTCAAAGTGGAACAGGCTGCACAAAAGCAACACAACTAGAAGAAGAAGATGACTTTCAGACTGATTAGATTCCTGACAAGTCATGGGCGGGCAGCCTTGCAGATAATAGGGCATTCAAGGAGGCTAAACAGTCAATACCGCCCCACACATACCAGAGCCCTCATCCTTTACCGGCTCCCTCCCTCCAAAAAGAGGCCTTCCTACGAGACGCTGACGAGACTGTGCATTCCTTTTCCTTCAGCCCTGTTTACAAACCTCTGTGAATGCACTGATTCAATCTGAAAATAAGCTAACTCCTGGTGAATCAAAGAATCCTGCAAGTGTGAGGAAAAAATCCACAGCACTGATGCCAGTGGGAAAACAAGACCTGAACTGAACGTGGCAGAATGTTTCCTCAGCACCCTGACAGGAAATCAGGGTTTGGGGGTCAGCTGCGGAGGCCGCGGCTGACGAGTTTAGCAGCACGGGGCATAGCGCTTGCATCAGGACTGTTCCCACTGGGTAAATAAACGGCGGTGAGGACTAAATGCAAGACTGTTGGGATCTGTTGACACAACCAGACTCACAGGAAGACAGACTGGTGTTCGGGTTCTGAAATTCCAGGAACGCCGCATTTGGGAACGCTCAAACAAGGTGGAATGATCATTAAATGGTTTAGTCTAATATAGAAAGAGCCTGTATTTTGCATAGAAAGCTCACAGTCACTTTTTTTCACGCAGATGAACATATTTGGCTTTTACGGACTCCTCAGACCCCAGATGATCAGAGCAGTCTGCTTCGGCAGCAAATGTTCATAAATGGTTTGGAATGCAGTCTGCGCCAGCTCCGCGAAGTTTTAACTTCAACAGAAATGTTTTATATTGAACTAAAATTAACTTAACACACGCGCACGCAATCCTGTATTTGAAGGACACCTGATCTGACTCGATGGGATTCAATCAGAAGTATTTTGTACCAAATAGCTACAAAGTCAGTGACTGTGACTTGAATAAAATTTAAGAACGTTTAGGAATTAATTAAATTTTTCATCTTTTGAACTTCTTTCTTTGAAAAGCATCAATCTCAAGTTAATATTTTTTTTCCTTTGATAGCCAGGTGAAAGAGAATCCTCTGCTCCTCTCGCTCTTTTTCCACTCACTTCTTGTCCGAGGCTCCACTAAGGCTATGGTTATTTCACATTGGCTAAAAATAAACCCTGTCAAATTGTTAAAAAAAAAAAAAAAAAAACTAAGGCCAGACACATGCCCCCAAGCACACCACCGCCCTCACCACTGAGCTACTCCCAGGCCCAGCGAGCCAAAGAAAAACTTCATAGATCATCCACAATTTACAGCCTGGAACTCCGGGTGGCGTTCCCAGAGTGAGGGAAACAACAGAATACAGCTCATGGAATCTGCCCCATTGTTTGAAGCCAACGCCAAAGAGTAAATGGCGCTTTCCCCCGCAGCAGTAAACAGAAACTGGACAATACTTGGAATGGAAATAGAGCAGCAGGCTGCTTTGTGTCATCCAGCAAACTCAGATAGTATATAAAAGATAAACAACATAACAAGAGTCTTCTCTGTGGAGCGCTGAGTCCTGACCAGATAATCAGATAAACTAGGGAGGCTTGAATTGCGGCTTTATGCTGAAGTGCAACTGTGGCATTTCTGACAGAGTGATAAGGTAATACTACAAATTTCTTCTAAGGAGATAGCGGACCAAAAAAAAGTGAGCCCACAAAGTTCTCATTTACCAATTGGAGCCATTTGCAAAGTAACCTTTGACATTCTTCCAACAACAGACTATTCTAAGCTGTTGCTTGTGACTGTCCCTTATGGACCCGAAGCATGCTTGTGTTCTCATACTGCCATTCACGGAGGAAACTCTAGCGCTGCTAGTTTTCAGCAGCGCTACCTCCTATTTACAGCCATGTAACAATCCTTCTCCTCAGATACTATCCTTAAAATAAGCCACCGCCACACAGGTAGAACACCAGAACAGATGCAGAAACCCTTTAGTGAATTGCTCTAACAGAAGAAGAGAGCTGGCCTCTAACATCGTCCAACTGGGGATCCACTTCTGTTTGAATATGTATAAACCATGTGCACGGTCTATTCAACGTGCCTGCTAGGCAACGTGCTTGTCTAAATATTGTACAACAGAGCAGGGACAAAGTTATTTGGCACTGGTTCCTGAAGCTGTGGCTTAGTGGAGTTCACCGTGATTGATAAGCGCTATGTTTTCATTTTTAATGAATAATCAGGCCAGCAGAAGTGTGGAGGGACCCACGGAGATCTAAAAGTCTTCATGGCACAAAGGGTTCAAACTGAATCAAATCTGGACCCAGTTTCTTTTTACCAAGATATTTTCTTTAACTGGGTCAAGATGTGGAGTTCTAGAAAAGTTGAAGGACGCGGCAAGAAAACAGACAATACCTTGTTTCCTCATGCGTGAAAGAGATAACGAGTCCGAGCTGAGCCGAAGGAGACGCTTGTTTTCAGGGGGCTGATCCTGACCCAAATGTCCTTACTCTAAATCAGGCTGGAACAAAATTTACGTGTTTGGTCCTCGCGCAGGATATGGAAGCACGCCGCTACGCCCCGACCGCGTGTCCAGAACAATCACATGGGAGAGGGGGCACAATGCACGTGTTTCAGATGAGAGAAAAACGCCCAGCACCTGTCGCACACATTCTTTCGCGCTTTTGTTTGACACCTCTCGTTCCTGCCGCCTGGCCAGAGTTGGTGCTGGGTAAATTGAAGGGGCAGCACAATGTGCTTGTCCTGCAACGTATTCACCAACAAACAAGCTAGCTTAAAGACTGCGGCCTGTGCCACGGGGAAACGGAGCGCTGAGACGATCTGGCCCGCTTGGCGTCCACGCAGAAACCCAGAACAGACGTATATTTATAGCCAGTAAATTTCTGCTCTGGAAACCAGACCCCGAGGCTGCGTACTCACTTTGTGACTTCTCATTTTGTCCCCGTTAGCAGACTTCTGAGACTTTTCTGAAAGTTTATGACCGAAAGTTGAGGTCCGGGGCGTAAATCACCCATTTATGATGACATTAGAAGCTTGCTCTATTTTACATACACTGCTGTGTGTGTGTATTTATATTATGGAGAGTAGCCACGTGAGATTTTACCATGGGTACAAGACTGGTCTGTACCTCGGCCTTCCTTCCCTTTCGACTTCACTTCCCGCCCCTGGGGCCCAGCTGTCGGTTCATTCCTCACTTGTTGTGTGCTGCTGACACCGCCAAACAAGTTCAGGGGTCGTCTTTCAAGGGGAGCCACGTAGGCAAGACAGAGCAGGCCTCGCACGAGCTGACCCGGGCGCCGGGAGGCCAGGTCACCGTGGAGACGAAGAAAGGTGGATCACTGTTAAGACCGAGCAGTTGGTCCATCCACACGCCTGGCAGCGAGAACAAAGCCGGGATGGGGGCGGGACAGACGGGTCGAGGGCTGAGCTCACCTGAACTGGCTCAGAAACACACACAAGGCAGCCAATCAGCCAGCTGGAGACACTGAGCCATGTAAGCAAGACTTAAACTACAAAGACGGAGGGAAGGGGGCACCTTTGGCCAAACTGTGGTTACGGAAGTGTGGACCAGTTCCTCCAGTGTAGAAGTCTATTTAAAGCGCTGCGACAGCACGAGCCCGAAACTTCAAGAAGTAGACAGTCTGGTTTGGTCGGTGGGCTGCCTGCCAATTTTAAATATGTGTCATTGTTGGACAAAGAGGAACGTATTCAAACCAAAGAGTTAGGACGCCAACAAGGGCGTCCTCTTAACAGATTTCTATGACAAAGTGCTTCAACACAAAGGAAAACAACAAAAAAACCCCTAAACTCTTTTTTAACGCCAACATCTCAGGACTCTTTGAGGAAATAAAATGTGGTTAACAACACTGTCCCGTGATGACTCGCGCTCATATGCATAACAAAGCTGGTGAAATGTGGCCTACACAGAAGCCTGTGATGGAACAGAACAAAACAGGCTATTGTCAGCTAAAAGGAAGACTTCATTCAACTAGAACTCTCTGCACGGCCACCACACAGGAGGGGGGGCGCCGTGGGGAGGAGCCTGGGGCTCGTCCACGAGGTCTGGGGGTGACCTCCTTCAGCAGCTGCCCTAACCAGAAGGAGACGGTTTCGCATCTCTGTTGGCACCGGATCAGAATGCACCCCGCGGGGTCGCCGGGCCACCCTCGGCACGGCCACTATTCCCATGCTGCTTTCCAAAGGGTAATTCTACACGGACAAGGTGAATTCATTTCCTGGAACTGCCAAATTGTTCACCCAGACTGCAACGAAGCGATTCTTTATGAGTCTACCAAACAGCGCTTACCTCAGCGCCTGTTCCAGAAGGACGTTGTTGTGTTGGCAGCCTTGAATGTTCCTTTAGATGCAGTCACAGTAATCCACCTACAGAATAGCTGCAGAAATGCGCCTCGTCCATCCCACCACCCTCTCCTCTCTCTCCCACAAAAGCTGCAGCTTTCAGCAGAAATTCACAGAACTTCCGGCTGCTTTACTGCTCCACTTAACACCCGGTGTCTGTCTGGGACGTTTTTCGCCAACAGGTCAATAAATTCCCTTTTATGGGCTAAGCTCCACCAAGCAGGAGCCCCGGCCCCGGCATCGGGCCACCCCTTTTCCTTAGCTGGAGAGCACATGGGGCATTTTCAGGTCAGATTAGACTCTGGATGAGAGTGAACATGTGCATGAGAGGGTTAGAGGATGGGATCAGGGTGTTAGCTACATACGGACTGGCTTTCCTGTCCGGTGTACCAGCTGTCGGTACAGGAACAATGGGGTCACTTTTACAAACAGGGAAATTAGTGAACACATTCGAGGTTAAATGTTTTTACCGCTTTAAATATTCAGTCCCCCTTTTAAGGCCTAATTTGCCATATCCTGCACACACATTGAAGTATTTGCATCAATCTGCAACTAAAATGATGTTTTCTGCAGGGTTCTGACCTGTTAACCTACATCCAGGAGCAGTTTGGAACTTCATTTCAAACTGGATCGTACCATCCCCCCGATTCCTCCCCTGCTGACATGACAAACGAGGCCAGAGTCTAATCCCAGAGCTGTGTTACGAGGGTGATTTGGGGGTCAACGGCTGGCCGAAGGGCCTCAGAGGAAAGAAATGTCTGAATTTTCTGCAGACAGAAACCCCCAAAACAGCCCGGTAAAAAAAAGTTAACTTGCACGATTTATGAGGTTGATAAATAGTTTGTGCAAAACAAAGTGCAAAGAGATTGCATTGTGTGGATGAAAAACTATCTTTTCATCATCGTTTTATGGATGTGCTGTAATTCTCCACTGTTCCAACTCCCAGACTCATTTAGAACTGGAGAACTGATCCATAACTTTCAACTTTCTCCAAGTTATCGCAATAAGATGGACCCATAAAAGGTTTTATGGCTGAAAATCTTGGAAAGTATCACCAAAAACTTCCCCAAACTACTATTAGCGGCGCATTGTACATGCAGGACTGTAAAACATTCAGCAGAAAAACAAACTTGTCCATTGTCTGCTCCTCAGTAGGATGGACATCCTGCCTCGCAGTTGTCCATGCGCCAAAATTTAAATCATATTGCTGAGGAAATGACAAGTTTGTTCCCTTGTTACCGGCTGCCGTTGACAACAAGGATGGAAAACAGCGAATTTCACAGCCACTGAATCCAAATGATGGGTTTATCAGTCGTACACGAACTGGAAAAAAACACGCTATCGAAGCAATTGCGGCACATCGCGCAAAAAGGACCGATAAAGGAATTAGGATACACATTCCTGAGTTAAATACTTTACGCTTCGGTTCTTTGAAAGTTCTAATGGACTGATAAGAAAGTTAATATGTCTGCAAAAACCAAAAGCACACGGTGAGCAGACGAGAAGCAGCTGGAAGCAGGATGGTATTACTGGTGTCTGCGTGAGTCAGGTTGGCATTGGATGTCAGTCTGAGAGCTCATAAAAAGAAGAAAGCCTTCACCGTGTCGGGCTTCTCCGCAGCCGCAAACGCAGGTTAAAAAAAAAAGAATTGAGTCATATTTGGACATTAAATATTCCCATAAATGCTGCTTTACCGTAGGGAAGCCACAAAGACTGAAATGTTATTAGGCGGTAGGACTAATAAGCATATTTTTCATCCCAACAGTTGAAGGATTGTTACAAGTTGTTTGCTTTCTGCATCTCTGAAGCTTTAAATAACACTGTGGGCTAAAGTCAACCATCAGTCTCCAGAAACCCAAACAGACTTTTAGTGCCCATTCGCAGTCCAAGCAAGCTGGGAAAAAAACAGAAAAGAAAGGAAAGCATGTGGGGATCAAACCAGTATCTACAGATCCCAGTTACCTTCCAGCAGTAAAAACCAGGAGCGACAAATGGAACATTTGGCTTCCGCTTGTTTTATTAGTTTTGAACCACACTAAAGGCTTTAATTGGCTCCCACGACTTTGGAAAGTTTAAAGGGGGGAAACTTAAAAGATTAAAAAGTTGGTGACAGACAAAAAGCAATAGAAGAAATAGAAAATAATCTAAAAGTTACGGGTCCATTCGCAGCATACTTCTCTAAATTTAATGGGGTTTTTTTTAATTATCGGGTAAACAGCAAATAAAAGTTTCAGACACCTCTGAACGCGAACTTTTGTCTTTGTAGAGCTCTGAATTTGTGCACGATGAAACGAAATAAGGATTTTAATTGCGGCGGTCGTGATGTCCGATCTCGAAACCGTTTGATAGAGAAGAACCAGCCAACTAACTTTCCCCGCTGAAGTTTTGTATCAGTTTGTCGCTGAATTTGGAGTTTTCTTACCTTGTCCCGGCCATTTTCTTCACATTGTAAACGAGGCGTAAACAAAGGCGAAAGGTGAGTGGATCGGGCCGGTGCGAACGCTGCCTCCCGCTGCCGTCGGCGGACTGGACGCGGAGCGGCTCTTCCGGAGACACGGCCCGAAATGGAGTCTCCGCCTCCGCCTGAGTCATCGGTGGGGACGGGGGGTCGCCCACCCTGGGTGCACCCACCCTTGCACCCTCACAGGTTCCCCAACCGCTGGAGGAAAAACACGGCTGTATCCACGATCCACAAAATAACAGCCATAAACTTGGGAGTTCACTTTCAAATGCGTTGAAAAGTATTTTTTTTTTTTTTTTCTGGACGAAATCTAATTTAGTTTTATGATAATTCACTTTTATTTAGATAAAACTAATTATCACCTTTTTTTTTTCTTTTTTTTTTTTTTTAGAACGGGGCTAAATTCACGTGTATTCAAAGTACAGGTTTAATTTTTGAATTACAGATGGATAATTTGATTGGCTCATCTTCAGTAGTCCCGCCTGCCTCAGCCAGTCAGGGAGCTTCACGTGACCTCCACTGAAACGGTAAAGACCGCGAAGAAGAAGACGGCGAACCCGCGCTCAACCTTTGGACTAGCGGACAGAGACCCCTGCCGGAGAAGAATGGTAACTACAGCCAATATTCAAAATAAACGCGTAATCCTTTTTTTGGTTCCAACAACACTTTATTCACAAATCACTATCAGTACTCGATTCTAAGGAAAAGTCTGCTAAAAAAAATCAAAGAAGCTAAGAAAAGCAGCATAAACTCACATGTATAAGTATTACAATACGGTGTTCCTCAGATAAAATTGGACGTTCACAGTGAACCCTTTAAGTGCTTTTCTGATGTCAGTGTAAAAGGGGGGCAAATAAGGAAAAAGTAGACAAGTACATTTTCAAAGCTACATCTCTCCCTAAAATCAACTCATATGATTCAATGGGGGCTGCCTCTTCAATATTATAAAAAAATATTGTAAACATTTATATTAATTGCACAACATACATTCAAATACATACTGTACTGTACAGCAAGATTTCACTTCTGTATTGTTATCCTGTAGCACCAGATAGAGCAAGCTGAACAAACTATTTGGATACTTCCACAGTGGGATATTTACAATACAAAGGAGGAAGATAATTGGCATTCATTATTGATGCGTTCTGCCGGTGGTAAAGGACTGGTCAAAGTGTGGCTGAAACTGGGTGGGAGTGGGTCAAGGCGGGCTGTCTTCCGCCTCACTCCACAACAGACATTCATCAGCGTTAGGATCAACTAGTATACAAAAGATTATGGCCAACTGTGTGTTAATGTCTGGCAAAAGTCCCTTCAGCTTTTATGTGCAGATCTGTAGAGCAGAGAATTAAAATGTCACATTTCTCCAGGCACAAACAAACGAGAGCGAATTAGCACATCGTGTGGCCGTGATGTCGGTGGACGGCAGTAGAGGTGTGAAGGAAATATTCTGTTCCCAATGACACAAAAGGGTTGCCTAAAGCCGATATATACACACAGATAAGCATGACTGAATGTCTGGTGGGCAAGTGGAGCTCGATTCCCAACATCCGGTTGAATTTAGTGGTCTGGCAGCGGCGTGGGGAGGATGAGCCACCTGCCAAGGAGTCTTTTCTGGTTTGTCTCGCTTTTGGCCTCTTGGAAATGAAAACCCAGATCAGATGAGAGTAGCTCGGTTCCGGTCCATCCGAATGTGGTCAAGGTCCTCGGGTTTTCCTTTGCAGGAGGAGGCTGAATCGGTGGGTCGCAGGATGCAGGGCGTTACCCCACCCACCCTTCCCAAATCTGTCCTCTGTGTGGGGGGAAGAAAAGTGTCAAAAGATGTCATCAGCATACGGGACATCGACTGGAAACTGGTCTGAGCCCACTAAAGGTGCCAGGAAAAGTAACAAATGACAGTAACAGGACGCCATAACAGGACGATGTCAGACCTGCATCGCTTCACTGAATCTGACTTGAACGAGACAGAAAATGAGGCAATGCAGGTAAATGAGCGTTAAACCGGAAATATGAAAGAGGGAATAGAAGAGACAAAGGGGGGAACTTGGGTTACGACAAACTCACAGCGATTTGGAGGAAGGCTTCTTCACTTTTGGCCTCTTTCGACGATGAACTGGCCTGAAGCATGCAAAGCACGCGCAGGGCAAATGCACGTGCATGGAGACAAAACACACAGATATATACACACACACACACACACACACACACACAAAACAGGCACCCACACAAAAACATGCCCACACACGCACACAGCAGAGACAAACAATTAGACTCGGTTACAGAGGAGGAAGAAGAAGCTGAAAAGCAGGAATTTATTTCACTTCTGCTTCTGCAGTTTGAGAGCTCTTTCCTCAATTCACAATATAGAATCTCAACATAACACAGGAGAAACACACCAGCGGGGAGCTGCTACAGCAACACTAGCGTCATCAGCAGCTGTTGTTGAAGTAACAAACTCTGCTGCGAGAGGAAGGAGAAGGTACCTGTATTCACTGAAGTAGCTGCGCTCTTTCGCTCCTGAAAGGAGGCGGGTGAACCATTAGTCTCGCTTTCGCCGTGACACCTCCCTCAATCAGGTTAGAGGCACGTTACTCACCCTTCTCGGGGTTGCACTGCTTGTGACCCTTGCAGCCCCGGAGGTCCATGAGCTGTTGATGCATTGCGTTCAGAGCTCTGCGGTCGAGCGTGCTGACAGCATTTATCAGCTGCAGGAATAACAACGCGTCAAAAGCAGCTTGGGGAACAACAGGAGGGAACGTTTGGGAAAAGTGTGGTAAAACCACACCCCCGCTGACAGGAAGGCCTGTTTTCAGTGAGCGGTTTGCTTTGAGACCTACCTGGTATGGGTCAGTGTTGAGGTCAAAATACTCCAGGAAACCAGTAGCAAACTCACAGAACAGAAAGTTGTGTGTGTCATTGATGGTCCTCAGACACCAGTAGGTGTTGTTGTTGGCACTGGTGCATGCACAGAACGGACCCACTAAGGTGGGGGTGGGGAGGTGAGGAAGGGAGGGGTGAGGGCAGAAAAACAAAGACATTACAATAGGACTCTAAAACGGGTCCTGCTTTGGAAAACTTTCCACTACAAGCACTTCCTGCGGCTAAGGAGGGTTTTTTTCCTCACTTGTCCAGAAGGGGGCGGTCTGCCAGTGGTGGTTGTCGTGGGTGAAGCAGGTGAGGCCTGGCATGCTGCACGTGTCGTTGTTCTGCAGCCTCTTGAGGAACTTCCGCAGTTTCTTTCGGCGCTTCTGCTCCTTTTGCAGCCACTCAGTCTTCTGCTTCGATGAAACTCTGCTGAAATGAAAAGCACGAAAGAGGTGAAGAACAGCAACAGGAACCAGACACCGAGTCCACACCGCTGGCGTTCGCGTTCACCTGGGAGGTTGCAAGCGGGCAGCGCTGAACCTGAATGCCTCTTTGTTTTTCAGGAAATTGCTGTAAAATCAAGGGACTGTTGTTAAACATGGACGCCGCTGCCGCTGACAGCGCTCCTCTGGCATCATCCCACCTTGGAGGATCGCACTGACATTCCTCTGGGCGCACCTTTTTCAGGTGACCTTTGACCTCGCGGAGGTTCTTGATCTTGGTCTGCAGGGTTTCAATCTGAGGAGAGACGCACACCAACCACCCCACCAAGTGAATGACCTGTTGGAACCGGCTTTGACGGGCTTACAAGGAGCAGAAGGTGGTAAAAGTACTTCATGCTCAATGTGCAGTTTGTGATCTTTCCACGCTTGAAGGGACTTGTAGAGGCCGCCGTCACATTTTACTGTGTCGTTCATGAGAATAGAGCACCTTCAAAAGGCAAAAACAAACGAATTCACCAGCTTGTTCTCTCCTCGGAGGGTTAGGGTCAACGTTTTCCTCACCTGTAGGTGACTTTGAGAGCAGCGGGAGGTGTGAGTCTGCTGCTGCTGCTGGTCGTGGGGGTGGTGGGCCCGGTTGTGGCCCCCACACCGCTGAACTCCTCATTGTCTTCTTCATCCCTGTGTCTCGCCCAGCTGCTGTTGCTGGAGCTCAGGGGCCGATAGCCCTCCTCGATGTCCACAGCATACAGGTCTCCGCCCAGCTCGAATGATAGCGAACGGGCCCAGCGTTTCCTGGAGGCAACCTTACCGGGTTTCATCTCTGAGTAAGATGAGACAGAAGAGCCTGGAGAAGAAGAAGGGAGAGAATCATTGTGTTTGGCAGGCTAAGCGTCAATATTCCCAGAGTGACTGAACGCTCCTTGGTCACCTCTAACCCACCACTTGGTGGCAGCCAAAACACACAAACGGATACTCAACCAGCGTTGGGACTCAAAGTAAACCACTCGCTGTGCCGTTTACCATTTTCCAACCACCAGAACTGTAACATTTAGGTGACACGTACCCTTCTTTGTGAACATCCTCTTCCTCTTCAGGACTGATGTCTTTTTGAAGCCAACATTTCCACAGTCGCAGCTGTTGGCATCAGCGGCACGGGCAGCGGCAGCAGACAGCGGGGAGGCTCCTCTGGCCATCAGAGCCTGCATACGTGGGGCGTACAGACCAGCCATGCCCTTGCACTTATACAGCCTCAGCTTGCCAGTCGGGTCCTCGACGCACTGCCACTTCTGAAAGAAGCCACAGGGAAATTTTAGGAAAGGCCAACTGGCAAGAGTTTCACCTGCCTCTTTAAAAACTCCAAAGTGGAAATCCTGGACGTCAAGTACCTGTCCAGGCTGCTGGCACGAGGTCTGGTACTCTGCTCTCTGGCACAAGTCCTTCACCCGCTGGTATTTTGGCAGGAAATTCTCCTCCTGGGACATTTCCTTCCCATCCACTCTCTTGTGCAGAGGCTTCCTGAAAGCATAAGGAAAAGAACGTTCACAACAACCGAGGACACGGCGACGGGAGACGTCAGAACACAATGTCTGGAAAGAGAACAGCCAAAGGTCAATTAATAAAACATACCCTCGCTCCACCAAGAAAGAGTCTCTCCATGTTTTTGCCTTCCTGTTCAACTGGAACCTAGAAAACAATCCCAAAAAAACAGCTGCAATTAGATACAGATTTGCCCGAAATAATTCAGATTTAGGAATATGTGTTAATATATGTTCAGGAATACGGGGAGAGATGGTAGATGTTGTTTACCGGTTGACTGGCCGGTCCGTGTCCAGCAGTTTGAGGACGGACTTGCCGTCCATTTCTGCAGGAATATCAATACCAGCCATGTCCAGCAGGGTTGGTGCCAAGTCAATGTTCAATACGATGTGTGGGTTCCTGCAGAGAGCAGACAGCTGTCAGCCTCGCCTGACGCTGGCAGAAGCCGAGGTTCCGAATCACTCACATGGCACCCTGTTCCACGTTAGGTCCTCGGATGAAGAAGGGAACACGGATGTCAAACTCGTAAGGCATGGATTTGCCCTTAACCAGGCCAAACTGGCCAATATGGTAGCCATGGTCGGAGGTGTAGATGAGGTAGGTGTTGTCCAGCTCGCCCGTCTCCACCAGCATGTTGAACACCTGCAGATCAAGACGCAATTCAAAACCCAGGCGGCGCAAGAGAAGAGGTGAAAAGAGAACGTGAAGTATGTCTTCACGGTAAACCCGGAGACAAAACAGGCACAGGTCTGTCAGGACTCCAGGCCCGTCCGTAGCTGCTCACCTTCTCCACAGAGTCGTCCACCGACAGCAGCGTCTGCATCCTCCGGCGCTGCAGCATGTTGGTGAACTGCATGTGGACGGGCTTCATGGGCCCCGTGTAGCGTAGGATCCAGTGCTTGTCTGGGTTCGGGGCGTAGTTATAGCTCGGGGTTCTGAAAAAAGGTGGAGGCGAGAAAAGAATCAAAGACCACAACAAGAACACGCTGCAATCCTCTTAAACATTGCATTTCTGCTGCGTTAGCATCAAAGCAGGCAACACGCTTCACATCATGGGCTTCCATCTTTATGCATAATTCACCACATTCTTTTATTCTGCATAACTTTAAATTGGATTACAGCAAACACAAGTGCGCAGGATTGCACTGGGCAGTAGTTTCTGTTTGTCATTCTGCCGCCTGTCTGCTGACAGCGTTTTTTTTTTTTTTATAGTGTAGCCGGGAAAATGTTGACGTAGCACTACAGCACGCTAAAGGCAAAGAAGTCTGATCGATAGGCCCGAACACACTAAGTACATCCTAATCAATAATTAACACTAAGCCCTATGGAACTTTAATTATTTGAGAATAAACAAGGGTAAATAGCTAATAAGGTCTGAGAAGAAGTTATAGTTAACGATTTGAGTGGATCGATTCGACTTTTGAGAAACGTTAATGTCTCCCAGGCTGCTGGAAGTATAACGAGGTTGCGCACGGCCAGATTTGCTCAGCAAGGTGAGGAGAACATTCATCGCCAGCGGAATGCAGGACCTTTACTGCCAATCTTGTTTCATGTTGTTCCTATGAGCTGAGGGAGCCGGAGTGGGAAAAGCAGCTAGAGAATAGCTCTCGGAAAAACATCCCCCCGGGGAGAAGCGATTTGTGGAGGGAGAGCAATTAAAAGTTTGTGCGGAGACACCAGAGTGGGATTTTCAGAATATTCAATGTATAAAGTCTGCATGGCACAGGTTAATGATGCTAGAGGGATTAGCTAAAGCAGGAGATGGGCTTGAAGGGTTTGGAGAGAGAGCGGAAACTGCAGTCTCATTACTGGCCTCAGATCAGTCTCCAGAGGCCGGCAGCAGGCCTCCAGGCAGCCGGAGATAAAGATAAAGGCTGCAAAGCTGCTAGTCTGAAAGGTCAGCTCCATGCATACTTTAAAGCATAAAAGCAGCAGAAAAAAACCTAAAACACAAGTCAAAAATCCAATAAAATGACGCTAAAATTTTACTACATTAATAACAATCAACTATTATTACTATTATAACCTTTTCAGTCCCAAGGCAAGATGAAAGGGGGAGCGGAAATTGTGAATGTAGGACAATTTCCAGCACGAGCCGAAATTAGGGAGATGAAAATCATCACAAATCATCTCAGTCTCACAATATTTAGCAGCTTTACTGAATATTGCATGAGTTGTCGACCCTTTCCATGTAACTGAGTGTGTGTGCATGTGTGTGCATGTATGCCTATGCATTAAACACACATCATTCACGATCCCTCTGATTACGGCTGCCAAAACGGTACAAATGAGCTGGGCTCATCACCGCCATGAACAAACAGGCTGCAGTGAAGCCCTGCTGCCCGTGGAGATGCTCTGCTGCCACCAGAGGGAGAGAACATCAAGCTGAGTGGTGTTATTGGCAGTCTAGGTCAAATGAAAGAGAGTCTGAACGTGTGGATGGCTGCATGTAGAAGTGTAACCATTCCTCTGTCAAACACCAGACGACGCGCACCTCCGCAACCTCGGAATCTTTGGGACAACTCTGAGCATCACAATGAATCCATTGATCACAGAGGTTTCCCAGTTTCCGGCTTACATGTGCTGCGACGCGCTGGGGAAGGCGGAGCTGTACTGGGGGGCGGAGTCCTCCGGCCCGTGCGGCGCCACGTGGCTCAGGACCATCATGACGGGGCGGTTGGGGTACATCCTCTTAGACGTGCGGAAGTAGTGGATGCTTTCGTTGGTGATGATGTCGGTGAGGTAGTCCTGTGGAGAGAGCAGCTCAGCTCATGCAGGCGTGTTTAGCGCTCAGGTGAGTGTAGCGATACCTTCGGGTAGTCACTGCTGTGCTTCTCGCGTACGCCGTTCCTGCAGAGGGTGTAGTTGTAGAAGCGCGAGTTCTTCACCAGCGCTACCCACTCCTTCCAGCCAGGGGGCACATACGAGCCGTTGTACTCGTTCAGATACTTCCCAAAGAAGGCTGAGCGAGGAGCACACGGCAGAAAATGTGGTTTATTGACCCGTGTGTGCGGGAACCAACCCAAATGTGCGTTGAGGATCGTGGTTGAGCCTCTCAGTGATTCACCTGTCCTGTAGCCAGAGTCGTTAAGATGGACGGCGAAGGTGTGCGGCTCATGGTGGGCCTGCCACGAGGGCGACGAGCAGTTCTCGTTGTTGGTGTAGGTGTGGTGGTTGTGCACGTACTTGCCCGTCAGGATGGAGGAACGGGAAGGGCAGCACATGGGCGTGGTGGAAAAGGCGTTGGAGAAATGCATGCCGCCCTTCTCCATGATGTCCCGGGTTTTGTTCATGGCCTGCATCGAGCCTGGGAGCCAGCAGAGAGGGGGGGGAGGAGATTTGAAGGCCAAGGATTGAATTGAAAGGGGCACAGAGGACACAAAAAGATAAAAAGGAGGGGAAAGAGAGAGAGAAGAAAATAAAAACATGGTTAGAAAACTGGGAGCACGGGTGGGAAAGAATAAAGGTTATTGATGCGGCGCAATTAAAGAACGACCGCAAAATAATGGAGGAAAGACTTTTGGAGAAAGTGTAAGCCATTTAGGTTCTCGGCGCTGAAAGCTTTTCACGCTGATGGCAATTGTTTGGGAAAACAGATGCTTGACCATAAATTCCTGCTTTTCAATGGAAGTGTTCTCAGCAGCGCTCACAGGGGGACAAAGGGTGTCACAGAGGCCATTATGCAGCCACTCCAGTCCAATACGCCACTAAAGGACTTAAGCGGGAAGGGAGATGGCCAGAGTTTGGCACATGGACAATGGAAGCCAGAGGCCGCCCTCATTTCATGCCAGCGATGGAGGAGTTGGCAAGAGGAGGACATGACTCTGAGTGGGGCTGTTGTTTTGATGCCAGGAGGCAGCGTTAGGCTGACTTTTCCCCTGTTGATACTGTTGGATACACACGGAGGGAATTTCCAACCTCCTGGGAGACGAAGACAAAGCCAGTAGGATAAACAGATGCACAAACAGGCCGTAAAGGTCCGGCGGAGGGCAGGTTTTTACCCAGTTCGATGTCCTGGTCGTCAGTGAGAAAGAGAATGATGTTGGGTCGGATGTTGCGCACGTGGCGGTCCCTCTGGAGGCGAGACCTGGCGCGGTATCCGGACAGGTAACCGGAGCCCTGGGCCAGGGGAAAGACCCCCACCAGGACCAGCCAGAGGAGGAGAGGGACAGGGGCGAAGAGCCCCCAACCCGCCATTACGGCAATCTGTAGTCACGTCCTTTGTCTCACACGGGAGTCTGCAGCTTCAACGCAGCCTAAATAACACACACACACACACACACACACACACACACACACACACAAAACATGATTAAAATAGCAGATGCAAGCCTTGCCAAGCCATTACTGTGTGCTCTTCCATCCACATGCACCCGTTTGGGCTGAGCTCAGCTTGTTAATCAATCATTAATGATGCATTAGCGTGGTGTCATTGGCTGTGTGTAATGATCTCCAGTGATGGGCACGCGGCTGCCAGGCCCGGGCTAATGGCCCCTGGCCCCGGCCCAGCTCAGAAGTCCAACACCCCCTGAGAGGATATGAGTGGATAGACAGATGTGGGAGGTGTTGGGTGCAGAGGTGAAGATGAAAAAGGGGGTGAAAAAGGACAATTTCTACAAGGATCAACGAGCAGGGGCAGAAACACTGACTGAAACACAGCACAGAGCAGAAAGTGCAAAAACTCGAATCAGAAATTTATGACATAAAACAAATTTCCCCAAGACATAGCGGTTGAGGCTGGTGCGACTGTGAGCTGATGGATCTCTGCGTGCACATCGCCACAATTACACTCTGATCTTGATCCCAGCGTTCTCTCCCTCATTAATACTGTAGATCACCAGAGTGTGCCGTGACAACGTTTACACTTCCATGGAAACGCGTGCACGACTGTTCCTGGGACGTGAGCGTCCAGCAGAAGCTGCTATCAAAGTCAGCAGGAAATCTGCAGCGTTTAAAGTGCCTTTTAGGAGAGAGTTGCTGGCAGGAAAACTTGACTCTGGAGAATCTTTATCTCTTCGACTGAAGGTCGTGAATGCTGGAGAACCGTTGTGCCTCACACACACACACACACACACACACACACACACACACACACACACACACACACACACAGCTCCTGCTTCCCTTCCCGTCTGCTGGCCACATTGTGCTTATTAAGATTGTCTCAAACTCCCACACACGTCCTTCATCCTCCTCTGTGGTCCCACATTGCACAAACACACTTACTGTATACATGCAAGAAAATCCACACGGGTGCGCGCACACACACACACACACACACACACACACACACACACACAATCAAATCTGTGCAACAGCAGCTGTGTTTGCTCTGCTTTCCTGCTCGCAAGCCATGCGATTCCCCGGCAGGACCTGAGACACCTGGGTGCTCGGGCTATTTGAAATTGTCCTTGTTCCTTTCTTCTGCTCGATGCCTGCATTCCATTTTCGCTTTGAAAAGAAGGGTAGCCAGTGACAATGAAGAAAGAGAGAGAGAGAGAGAGAGAGAGAGAGAGAGAGACAGAGAGAGAGAGAGAGAGAGAGAGAGAGAGAGAGAAAAGAACTGCAGTTCCAAACTGGGATGGTTGGTTTTAGTGCGGTAAAAACTGGTCACAAATGTTCTAATTTTTGGCCAAATGCACAAAAAGAGATCAGATTTCACACCTCGATCTGTGTGTATGTAAATTTTGTGTTATTGACGTGGATTTTTCCGGGGTTTTTCTCCTGACATTCCTCCCAGGAGGCCTCCCCATCCCCCTGATCCTGAGGACTAATTGGATTTGTAGGATTCGTCGGCTCGGACTGACACATACAGTCCTTTCTTCCGGGCTCGCTCTCTCCTTTTCTCTTTTCTCTCTTTGCATTTGTTGGAGATGCTCCATGGATACAGCAGAGGCAGAGGGATCAAAATGCAAAACCCTGGAAGAAGCCAGAACCGCCAACATCTTTCTGTTCTCCAACAATGCGAAACAAGGATGCTGATCCAGAACGGAGGCCCTTTTTTCTGCTCCACACACTAAAAAACAGGACAGCAAGACTAAACCCATTATAGACAGCTTCCTGAAGATGAGATCAGAGGGAAAAGGACTCCAAATGCACGTGAGAACCGGGCAGTCGCTCGGGGTTCTGCTAATGCCGAGCGATGCCTGGAAGTCTGAACACAGACGGAAAGTTTCGCTCATCAGCCATTCGCTTGTAAGAGGCTCTGAGAGACAGAGCACTGCATGGCCAGATGAAAACTTAATGCCTTTGCATCTTTTATTGAAAAGGCTGAATTATAAATGGCTCGACAACAGAGCCGGCCATGTCGGAACCTGGACGGATACGTTACAGCCTCCACCAACACACGCGTGTGCCGGCAGAGGCTCAGAGAAGACTCCATGAATCTTACAAAGACTGCGGAGGTGTAAATCTACTTCACTCCTATAAATAAAATGCGCAGGGCTTTCAAACAGATATGATGAGGAAGAAAACATTTGTTTGTGCCGGGAGAATGAGTCACGGCGAACGCTGGCTTTTTAATCAGCCGCGTCCTGCAAGGCCTGTGGAAAAAACAGAAAAGGACGGAGAGAGAATACGGCAAACGTGTGAAAAAGAAAAGGCAGACGGAGAGGAGAGAGAACAAGGCGGAGGCCATTTGTATGCAGATGAAACATGAAAGCCAGATTTACGGACCTTCTATATCAAAAAAGAGAGAGAGGGGAGCGACGCCGACTGCTGCCGAAAGGTCTAGAAATCTCCTCCGCATCAATTTGGCTCCGGCAACACTTTGGCAGTGGAAGCATAAAGGAAATGGCCAGGAAAGCTTAAATAGACACGTCCACTTGTGAGTGTGGCCCAGTGAAACAGCACCAAGCCAACCCTTTGGTAACAGCCCAGCCTGGCGGGGCTTTGCTGGTGTGTGACTCGGTTCCCATTGGCCTGCTCAGCTTTAAAGAGAATGTGCAAAATCTCCAAGCACCCTTGAATTTACCAACAAAAGTTGGCATTCAGATGCAAATACCGCAACGGCACGCATCGGAGAGAGGGGGGAGTAACTTTTAGGGAAGCTCCTGCGTATGTGTGTAGGAGAATGTGTAGGTTAAAGCCGGGGCCCATAACTTTCCATACAGTACGGAATGCCTTTTTCATGATAATAGGCAGCCAGAGACGGTTGCTGTCTCTCATCGCTCTCCGCTGGCGCAACGCTGCTCCGTCAAATCGGGGAGGATGATCCCGGCGGCAGCTCATCAATTTCAGACCTAAATATGTTTGTTGACAACTTCCTCTGAAATGAGCCACATATTCTGCATTAGGCTGTAATTGAGATGTGGATGGAGAGGCTACAGCTGGGCTGATATGCAAATAAAAAGCACTTATATAAATCACCTAGTTCGTTTAGACTCATTTATGCATCCATCTGGTTGCTTTTCTACTTTTATTTAGCTCTAGTTCCGTCACTGCAGGCTCCTCTGGGACGTATCAGGCCTGCTAGCGGCAGCAGAGTCCCCTGGATACCAAAACAAGCAAACGGGAACGTTCTTGATGCGACTGTCACATCGCGTCTCCGCAACCTCCAAACAGCAGCACCCGAGCGTTCGTCTCGTGTGCGTTCAGTCTGTTTTTAGGTCTAAATTCACTTTCGGCAGTTTCAGCTTGTTCCTTTGCGGTCTTCTCTGTTCATGATTTATTGAGCTTGATTCAAAAACACAAACTAAACGCTGCCAACAGTGAGCACTGACCTAAAACCTCCCTGAGTAGAAGCGCTGAAGTCGCTATCAGCTGCTCTTTTTTCACACTACTTTACGCACGTCACAATTACTACTTAGACAAATGTGTAGCAACGTCTTCGCCATATTACTAACTTTAATAGCCGGCAATGACAAAAGAGGAAGCAGCAGCTGATTCCATTCACCGGGAAGATTTCATTTAGATTTCCCTCAGGTTCCGATAAGCTCGGACCTCTGCAATTTTCCCTTTGAATGCACAGTTAGAATGAGCAGGTTAGGCAATAAGGAAAGTTCAGCGTGGAATTATTTCTCCCTGCAATCACCGCTGAGCAGGTCGCCTCAACGTTTGTGTGTCTTTTCTTAACTGTTTGCTATAGTCCTTTGAAACCACGGAAGGAAGGTGCTGCACAGCCAGTGAAATATGAATGAGTGTAATTTTAGTGCTGAACACATCATTAATCCTGCACTAAGCCTGCTGCCCTTAGAGGAAGTTTAAAACTATAATATGCTCTGGCTGAGAGAGAGTTCTCTTTTGCATGCACACACACACACACACGCACGCACACACACAGAGGCACACACTTTCTGATTCTAAACAGCTTCAGAGCCTATATTTTATGCAAATTGTATCCTAATCTAAATCTTAATCGAACAGTTTGCAGCGGTTTTAATTTTGATAGAGATTTTTCCCAGCTCCCCAGAGATTAGGAACACCAGCTGGGCTAGACCTTATCAGCGCCGCGGTTCTGGTGGCAAATTCCAGCTTTCAGCTTCCAAAGGTTTCGGATGAGCGTCTCCCGAGACAAAGGAGGTATTTTGGGAAGCAACTGCTCAAAACAGTTGTTTCGTAATGCCGGCAAATTGTATTTTAGTCGAGCATTATCGGCCTTTACTGCACACAGTCACACAAGACTGCATCCACGTAGCAGTAAAAACACAATCTCGACAGCTTCTTTATCCAGAAGAGTAATTATTGTTGTATGGGTGTAATACAATACAGACGGATGAGGAAGCGAATGAAAGCACTGATGAGAAAGAGCGGAGGAAGGGGGGAAGAAAGAGACTGTATGAAAGTGTCAGTTGTGACAAAAGGCCCAGTCGTCATGTGTTCAAAGCGCTCTGACAGATTCCCTGAATATGTTCTGTTGACTATGAATCCACACAAGCGCAGCAGCATTCAGCCCCTCAAACACGCTTCCTCAGACTTTCATCCCGTCTTTCTGCAGCAGCGGGATTTGGAAAACAAGAACCCCAGTTAGGATAATTATCTCCGCATCAGGAGGTAGCGAACATCTTAGTTTTGTTCTGGATTTTATTCGTTCACCCCTCTGTTGTCTCATCCAGGTTGAACAAACTCAACTTCCTGACGATCTTCCTCACAAGAGCAGCCAGATCCGAGACGACAACAATGAAGCTGCTCCTCACGCTCCTGCACGGCGCTCTTGCTTCGCGTTTCCAGCAGCAACACGGTTCCTGCGGGGTGGTCTGCAGGGTGGCTCAGGGTAAACAGCGGGGTCGCAACATTTGCCCCTCCTACGCATCTTCGCTGTACCCTCAAACAACCAACACGGAGGTATTAGAGAAAGCCCAAACAGAGCTGCCATTGTCTCCGGTGTGCCCCCCCCCCCCCCCCGCCGTCCCCCGCCGTCCCACCTCCAGGAGGTTAGCAATGAAAAATGCTCAATGGTGTTTTGTAAACACGTCGCCGTTTTCACTTCAGACCGGTTTATTCAGATGTTGAAGGGAAGCGCGGCTGCTTTGCAGTCCGCCGGTGTCCTCGGCTTTCCCGCCCCATTGAGGTTGGTATGGGAAAGACGGAGAGCAGCACGACTGCCAGCTCCTTTGAGACGGGAGCTGACAGCTGAAACAAGTGAGCAAGCTGGTGGACAGGACAGCCCGCTGAGTGATGGCTGTTCCTTATTGGCACTTATTGACCAGAGGCAAAGCCCCCCCGGCGGTGTGTCACGTCTCAACTAAATGGATTACTGAGGAATCCGTCGGGGCCGATTGTCCCGGCGACCTAACTGCCTCAGCACAGCCGGACGACTTCTGCCTGGCTAGCAACTCACAACCCAAACACAGATCATTTTGTTCGGAAACCAAACGGAAGCTGTGACAAAGCTGTGGGTCTCGGACACACACGTGCCGGTGGAGCCGGTGAGGGACTCTCGGCTTTCAAGCTTCTGTTTGTTTGGTTTTAATTACACAATAATTCTCTCCCATCATCAAATTAGCGTCTTCGGGGGGGACTGGTCGGAGGGGCTCTGCCCTAATGATGATTACAGACAGTTCTGGGGCCACTGCTGGGTGAATCGCTGCCACGGTGGCTAAATCAGCTGGAGGGAGTCGGTACTCCAGGAGGTCAAAGGTCAGCCGCTGCAGAAGCGATTATTATTTCAGGCCCAGGATTCACTTGACTGATGAACAATCGCTCACGGGTATTTAAAGAGGCCCTGGGCAGCGGAAGAATGCTTTTCTCTTTCGGTGGCAGGGATCAAAACCCCCGTGGTTGCAGCGCTGACATCCACTTTGTTACATCTTCACTCCTCTTGCTCTCCGACCCCCTCCCCCCCCAACACCTTTGGGATCTGCTTCTCTTGGCTCTTTTGTTGATGGATTATTGGGGGTTTTAGGGATGCACGGACCAGTCCGTCCCTCCCCTGTCGGAACATACGGGGGGCGGCTTCCATTCAGCCAGCTGGATCACAGAGGCATTCTATGGATGGCCACTTTTATTACCCCGGTCTGCTTGCGGGACGCTGTCCCAGCAGGAATCCTAGGATAGCCTCTAAAATACCTCATAATTGAGTCATGCAGAAGACGCCTCGAGCCTCGGGTCTCCTTCTCCACAGGTCGGTATTCATCTTTCTCTGCCCCGTCCCCGGGAAGGTGCCATCTGTCTTCATTGACCATCTAAGTGGCTCACTGAGGGGGTCCGGCAACGTCGGCAAAGCCCATTGCGGCTAGCCGAGCAGCTGCGGTGGTCTCCGTAATATTGGTATTGTATCGGGTTGCAACGGCCTTGGCAGCCTTTTAATGAGAGCCCTGATTGATCAGGTCATAAATGCTCTCCCCTGACTGTTGATGGTGCTCACCGGTGGTCCCTGTGGGGCCGACCTCCATCTGATCTGTTACTGCCTGAGGGGTCATATAAAAACACAAACCTGTTGCAGTTCCTGCCGAAAATGTGCTCCGTGTTGGTAATTCTGCTTTAGCATTAGTTGTTTTAGCCTGAGCACACATGCAGTTTGAATTGTTCTGGGTGTTTAATCGTGTGTTAAAAATAATAATATATGTAATAAGTAGGACCTTTTAGGATCAAATATTTACCATGAGATCTCTCTTGTCTGATCACTTTAATTAAATATGAGGAATTAGTCCATCAAACTAAATATTTGATCGCGATTTCGAAAAAGATCCCGGAGCAAGTAAGGAAATTCTTGCTGCACCTTCCTGCCAGCCTGTTTGGAGCTGCTGCCCTCGTTTCCAGTCCTGCCTTCCCGCCTCTGCAGGATCATGTCAGGGGAAAGCCATCTCTCCTCCGACCTCTCCAATTAGGCCTCCATTAGGCTCCTGTCAGGGAGGCAGCCGGCTGTCTGGCACCCCGTGGCCGTTGATCATGACCTCCCCCCACTCAGCCACTCACCCGCTCACCCGCTCAGCCTCCAGGCCCCCTTCCCTCCTCCGGCTCCTGGCTCCTATCTGTCACACGTGAGGAACAGCAGTGATAGTAACACCGAGGGCCCACCTGTAAATGGCTTCTCAGCCTCACACACACCTTTAACAGCTCCTTATCAGGTTCATCGCCTTAGTGTTAATGCTTCGTTAAAACTTGCGTAACAGCCAAAATCAAGTAATTACTACGCTGGGGCTTTGACCATCACCTCCACACATCTCTAAACCGTTTAATTAATGTACACCCATAGAACACTGGGTGTACAAGAATTATACCTGGCTTTTCCACCAGTGTGTTTAATTGGTGTCCGTAACCTTTTACCATGGCTCACACTAAAAGGTCAATCAGATTCATGAGAGAAGCGAGGGTGGATGCCGGCGCTTTAACGAGCGTGGTGCTGTGTCAAGATTGCCGCTGCGCTGTGAAATGGGACGGGGTTAGAAAATAAATGTGGAGTTCAAGCGGTTCAAATCACGACCGGCAAATTATCGGAATCCCCGCAGAGGGGAGAGGGGGAACGTTAGATTGCAACACATGCTGGTAAATGGCTTTTCTCCCGTTTTGCATGTAGAAACAGGAGCTTCTGACCAGAGCAGAAACTGCACACGTTAACATGTGGAAGATGAACAGAACAAACAAATATCTACAACTGATGGCTGAGGAAACTCAACAATCGCTCCAGGGGGTGTTCCATCTGATGGGGAAGGTGAAAGAGATAACAGCTTCATCTTCCGAGTTTGTAGGGTCTGTTAGAGCCACCGGAACCGAAAATCACCAAAAACCCAGAATTTATTCCGCTTTGGAATAAACGTGAGCAAAAAAGTGTCAGAGAAGCTGTATTTCGGCCAGATGTCAGGTCTTTTTAGCTGTGGGCAGTTGGCATGAATGGTGCCATGTTGCATTTGGAAAGCTCCCCATTAAACACCGCTGTGGTTAACAGCCGTTAAAGCGTTTACATTAACGTCAGGGGAGCCGAAGATCAGAAAAGGAAAGAAAGAGGAGCGACTGTGGAATACAGATGAAGCCTCCTTTCAGCACCCAAGATAGCCCAAGTTAGGCAAGTGCTTAGGCAACTCGTGCATGCGCGCACACACACACACACACACACACACACACACACACACACACACACACACACACACACACACACACACACAAAGTGGAGCTGACACACAGCAAAAGAATGAGCTTCTTCACAAAGCTTTGCCAAAGTGCCCAGTGGCCTGTGTGTGTGTGTGTGTGTGTGGCACTGTGGGTTGGCACACTCGCAGGGGGTTGTACTGGGGTGCCGTCCTGCGTCA
This sequence comes from Tetraodon nigroviridis, assembly GCA_000180735.1. Lineage (NCBI taxonomy): Eukaryota > Metazoa > Chordata > Actinopteri > Tetraodontiformes > Tetraodontidae > Tetraodon > Tetraodon nigroviridis. Next base: position 740,656 of record CAAE01014528.1, on the reverse strand, counting down.
GGCGGCGTGCCCGCTGTTGACAAAGCCCGCTATCGCCTGCTGTCAGCTCATTCTGTGAGCACCCAGCGGAAAGAATCAATTAAGGCGACCTCACAACAGAAGGCTGTAATATTTGACTTTTAATCAGCAGGCAGATGGCACGTTGCCTCTTATTCCGCTGGAAAATAAGGGTCTGGAAATTGGTGCCAGGGCCTCGTACGTGTGCAGCAGACCCCAGGGAGGGGGGGTGGAATCGGCGTGGAGAGAAGGGGCCAGGGGCCACTAGCATTGGATTTAAAATCGGTGGTGCAGGGTTTGGAGATGAGTCTCCACACAGACAACCAAAGACGCAACTTTCCCCCGACAGTAATGGTGGATGAAGAGTTTATCCACTCGTCCTTTTTGAAAGTCAGTCCAAAAGGAAAACTGATTACCGTCACCTACCCATGTTCTGGAGCAATGAGTCGGCCGGGCACAGCTGCGCACGTCCCCACATGCTCCTCCAGCTGCTGCACGGGTCGAGTCTGATCCTGGCAGCAGCGAGAGCTCACATGTTTTCCTGAGAACCAGCCAACCGCTGCCGGGCTGTGTGTGCAGCCTCACGCACGTTTGCATTTGTTTGAAACTTTCATTTCGACTGGAGCTGCAGGTCCAAACAGCGGCTGATCTTCCAGCCGCACCTGATTTGGCAAATCTGAGATGCGTGGATATTTTTGTTTGTTGCGACTAAATATTGCAGCGACTCTCTCTGTTATTACAATGTAACCTGACCTGGCGGTGACAGAGGGGGGAGGCTGACGTGGCCGCAACAAAACCGCAGCAGCAGCAGCCTCGGCTGCTCATTGATTTTTTTCGTCGGTAATAACATCTTTTTCGTGATCGCCGGTGGGGCAGAGAGGTGAGGGGGTTCTGGGAAAAGGGGTTCCGCGGAAATCTGCTCCCCACAACAACAAGCTGCTGTTGTTAAACCAGCCGGCTGCCTTGTCGGGTTCCTCTGAGATCCGCAGACTCCATGGTAACAAGAACAATCGTTTGTCTGAGCAGATGCCGAAACGCAGATGGAAAGATTCAAAAACGTGGAGCTAAACCCACAAAATCTGATCCCAACACTGATCCCAACCCTGCTTCCACCGTACCTTTGCTTCTGCACAGGCCGTCTCTGGTGTCCTCTTCTCCCACCAAAATCAGCCTCTGGCTTCCACTTTCTGCAAGCAGAGAAACAAAGATGGAAGCGTGTGAGCATCTGAGCGCATCCGGCTCGTATCTGCCGAGGTTCCGTATCAACTCTGCGACGGAAAGACCGGGTACCGACGCCACTCCTCCCTGGCGCTCTCCCTCGGGACGCTGACACATCTGTTCACACGCTAACACTGTCACCGACTGTGGGAGCTGGAGACAAACAGGCACATATGTCTGTACGAGGGGAAACGCATCCAGGCTGGCACGTGCGCGGAAACAGGCGACCTGGTTGTTAAATGCAACCATGGTGTCAGATCGCTTCCACACACACACTTCGGGGGCCTTTCCTGGCGTGCGATCTGCGTCGGCCATGGAGCCACAGCCGCTTCGACGCCGTCACGCCCAGATCTTCAGGCTTCATCTGCTATTTCTAGGCGCTGTTGCGCCCTGGATAAGAATAACCCCCAGACGTGCTCGTGCCTGCTTTTCTACCCCCGCCGGAGGACAACAGCTGAAGCTGGACAACTGTCCCCGTCCGGAGGAGGAATCTCACCACGACGCCAAAACCCCCGCTCATACTGACAGAAACGCTTGGCCCTGGACGACAAACGTGCAGAAACGGAAGAGAAAGAGAGATTTAATCTTCCTTCTGTCGCCGGAATAAAAGAGTGGCAGATTTAATATCAGGCGTCAGAGAGGCGGCGGCGGGAGGAGGGGTGACGAGGCCGTGTGACAGGTGTGAAAACGCGACGCCCGCTCGTATCCTTGTTGTGAAGAACAGGATGATCCATCAAAAAGTGACGGGGCAGAAAGACGGCAATTACCCAGGTGAAGTGAAGAATGAAGACGAGGGGACTGTTTTCAGTGGAGGAGTAAAAATACTCCAGGGCTTCATTTCATATTCTGGCTCCGTGAAGAGGTCCTGTGACAGCGAATCTGTTTTTATTGTCCTGATCATCTGTTTCCTGGCAGAGCGCCGCTGGAAGCCAACGGCCTTTGGAATGGCTCCGGCTACGACACCGAAGTTCCTGAGCAAATAAAAGCAATCACACGGCTCCAGAAGCTTCCCACCGAGATCATGAAAGCGGCTGAGACCCCGCTTTGATTATTTATTTATTTTAGGATCAGCTGATTGATTTCACTGGGCTGGAAATCTGGCTCTTTCCTATTGATCCCCCCCCCATCCTCATCTCCTCCCCAATTAGGAGTTGACTAAGCCGCCACTGGGCCGCTCCTTGTTAACGCAACCTCTACCGTGGTACCTGTCTCTTCTCCTCATGCCACACTTCTGTTTAAGCTGGTTCAAGGTTAGCGAAGGGGTGCCGCGGTTTATTCAAAATAGGCGGGGAAAGATAGCTGATTGCCTCAAAAGAATCTGGGATTAATGCGGATTTCTCTCCTTCGGATGCAGAGATGTGTCTGCGTGTCAGAGGAGCCGGATCAGAAGGTTCATCCCAGCAGCCTCAGATCAAACTCGGTCCAAAGCCTTTGGAACAGGAGCTTGTGAGAAAGAGAAGTTGCCCGATTCCCAAAACAGACACAAGAAGCAATGAAAAAAAAAACCCCAGTTCAGTCGCAGGTCGGTTGGCACGCTGCTGCAACCGGCCATTATAAGATGTCATTTCTACCGCTTTGGTAAAGTGAGAAAATCCAATTTCAGAGATCTGTAATTCCATAAACCCTATTAGGCACTACGATGGCTGCTACAGCCTGAAGGAGAGGCATGAAGCAAGTGTGTGTGTGTGTGTGTGTGTGTGTGTGTGTGTGTTAGGTTGAAGTTATGACTGCGCTACACACAAGGACGGAGAAACAAACACAGAAAGGAAGATGAAGGTGGGACAGACTCGATCAGGCCTGTTCCCTCCCAGAACGAACGAGCCCTGATGGTTTGTGGGTTTGATGCTGGGCTGGAGGTTGGTCCTAAACCAGGAACCACCATTTTGCTCTCTCTTTCTTCATTTTATTCAACATTATTCCTTCTTTGCCGTTAGCCAGAGCGAGCCGGGTTTGGACACTGCTCCGCGTATGCGATTGGAATTTTAAAAAGACAAAAAAAAAAATGCTGTTGTGGTTGGAGCGGGTGCATTCTGCCTGCACCGCTGCGTTCTGTGTTGTTTTAATCGTGCCATCGATGGGCCATTTGGATGGCTATTATACAAGCGCTCCCATTGATTGTTTGCTTAGATCCGGCGAGTCGCTGTGTTTTTCCTTTACTAATGGAAACCATTTTGGCAGAACAGAGCCAGTAGAGAGCGGCGTGGGGACAAGGTCATCAAATAACCCACAAAACACAAGTGAATGAAGAGAAAATGGGAGCAAACCAGAGTAAATTGTTACAAATTCTATCTCGTGATCTATAAAATCGCTCAGAGGAGAAGATCAGTAAAGGGTTTTTATACAAAAAAAGGAGAGATATGAGGGCTTTAGTGCTTCAGCGACATGCTGTTTGATATATGAAGAAGCCTCTCGTCGCTGTCTCTCCAGAGACGGTCGGGGCAGTGAAGCCTGCACTCGCTAACCGGCTGGGTGTAATTACATTTCCCTGTGGGGCACCTGCACCACCGCTGCTCAGCCACAGTGGACCCAGATTGAAATCTGATTGCATTCACACTGTCGAATGACTGCTCACATGCGAATGCGGGGAATTACACGCAGCGCCCGGTGTGCAGGATGAGTTCATACGTCGCAAACAGGGAGGAAGACGGCGTCTAAACGGTGGCCGAGCAGATAGCACGGTGGCTATGCTACATGCTGGTCTGGAGAAAAGCAGCTGCAGCTAAAAGGAGCAGCTGCATCAGAATTTACAGACGCTGCCTCGTGGTAAAGCAGCAGCGCCTCATCCACTCAGGCTGAAAAGATAGGAACCTGGATGGAGAGACACCCATCCATCCAGCGCAGCAGCTAAACGCTGCACAATCCTGCTTTTTCCAGACAGCGAGGTAGACGGCGTGGCTGAGTAAGTGCATCCTAACAAGGCTAACGGGGGACATTAGCCCCGGGGCCCTTCAATACAACCCCTCTGTGTCGAATCCCTAAAGGTCAAGGCGGCGGTAAAACGAGCGGCCCCAGCCGCCCGCGGGCCCTTCGAGCCGTGTCACCTTGGCTGCTGTCAGTGATATCCGCCACCTGTCACCCCAGGCCAGGGACGCCGCCGCGGCCATGATGATCGGTTTGTCGATAACCGCGCATTCTAAGACAGGAGGGGACGTGTCCTCTGCTTTCATCCACAGCTTCTGTGTACGCCATTAGCATACAATACATATTCATGCCGCTCTCTCCCCTCTGCTGCATCGCCAACCCCGCTTCACACTTCCCAGTCCTTTCAGCAAGTGTGTGTGTGTGTGTGTGTGTGTGTGTGTGTGTGTCAAGCTGCCCATTTTCACCATCGGTCACGCACGCCTTCGTAAATATTCACAGCGTGGACTCGGCACAAAACATCAACAGGTCTGAAGGTCACTCCCTGCGTGCGTGCGTGCGTGCGCGTGCACGTGTGAGTGTCCGGGAACAGGTAGGCCCACCGGAGCGTCCGACTCAAGTCCACTGGCAAATTCCAGTGAAAAAAGAGGCCAGTTGATGTGGGGGTTAGCGCTTCCAGAGAGCGCACGGGGATAAATAATGGATGCTTAAAGAAGGGATGGCTGGAGCCTCCTTTACCTCCTCCCTCCCGGCCAACGGTATCGCTGCAACCAGCGCCAGCGCTGGGCCGCTCCGCCACGGCGCAGCTTTTGACCCGTAAACGTACAGACTAAACTCTGACAGCGAGTGGATCCACAGGGACGGCCGACGGCTCCCAAAGGCGGCTGCAACCGTTGGAATAGCGATGTTTGGACCAGAGCTGCGGAGCGCCTGAACACCTCCTCCATGCTCAGACGTCCCCAACAGCACAGACCATCAATTAATAAAGGTGGAAACTGAATTTTGGGGCATTTTCATACATGGGGAAAAAAACACCTGAGCAATAGGTGTTGGAAAAAGTGAGCAGGTAATGATGAGTCTGATTGGCTGTTAGGACATTCAGAAGGAAAGAAAGTCAACCAAATTAGAGCCAAACAGGACGAAGAACCAGTCGATCAGCTGGAGGCTGCTTCAACGACGACTCAGAGACTTTGGAGAGCTTCAGATTTTGGGCGTCTGACTCGACGCTGCTGTTATGTAAGTCAGAACAAACGGAGCGACAGCAGAGACACGCTACATGTTTGGACTGCCAGAAACTTGCAGCCTCTGCGCGCTGCTGCCCCGATTCAGAGCCGCTGCAGCTGTGAGTGAGAGCGGCGCGGCGGGGGCGTCATCCCGGCGCCGCCGTTAGCGACTCCGCGCCTCCATCCCACAGGCTAACCAAGAGTTCAGAGCATCCAAGTGTAAACTAGGGCAAGGCTGGAGCCAGATATGCTCCTCTGGAAGTCCTGGGAAAATGGTCTCACACACACACACACACACACACACACACACACACACACACACACACAGACTAGATCCAAACCCACACACCTGTTCAGGCTGTCCAGCACCATCCGGAGCTGTCCTGTCCTCCCGGGTTCGGTCCTCAGCAGTGGCCGAGCGAGCGAGGAGCTGGCTTCACCCCCCACGCAGCCCCGCGCAGACAGCTCGCCGTTACAGACGCGCCGACAAGTGAAAGGAGAGAGGCGGAGTTTCACGGGAGATGAATAAAAGGGGGAGGGCAAGAGGGAGGAGAGAGGCTCCCTCCATCTACAATTCAATTTTAGCCTCCCTCTCTTCTCAGCAGAATCTCTGTCTTCATTTTCACTCTTTTTAATTCTTCCATCCGTGTGTGTGTGTGTGTGTGTGTGTGTGTGTGTCTGTGTGTGTGTGTGTGTGTGTGTGAGGGAGGGAGGGAGTGAAGGGAGGGACGAGATAGTGGAGCCGGGCAGCTCCGGCCATCTGTTGGAGCTCGTCAGCTTCACCTATTCACAGCGTGGTGAAGGCAGAGAAAGGAGAGGGAGGGAGCCGGGATCGATCTTTCTCCTGCGGGGGTGAGGATGAGGAGCAGCGCCACAGCCTGGCCATCTGACCGGCACCGCCGGGCCGAGCGGGAGGAGGCAGGGCTGACGAAGGGCAAACTTTGCCTCAAATATGGAGACATTACGGAGTCCGAGAGTCCAAACTCAAAGTAAAAACAGATTCAGGAAATGGCATCGGCTTCCTAGTGCACGTTTGGGTGATTTTATGCGGGAATTTTGAAAATATTGTCCACAAAAATACAAATAACTGAGGACGATGAGATACTAGATGGCCTTTCTTGCTTTCCGATGAATAAATACAGTGTTTTCTCAGCAGAAAAGCCTTCCCACACTGGAATGAGTTTCTATGAAACCACAAATGAAGATAAAGGCTACAAGGCATGGCACACACACACACACACACACACACACACACACACATATCCCTGGATTCCTGCCATCAAGCGGAGCATGACAGGCATTTTTCTGCCCAGTTTAAGCCAGGTATTCCCAGAACAGGGCAGAGAGCTGCAGCGGAGGGTGGAGGCATCCATCACTGTTGCTGGTCCCCTGATGGATGCGGCTGTTTATCCCTCCCTGCAGGTTCTTTAGTCACAGCCGGAGAGATTAGTGGCAGAGAAGCTCGGCACCTTGTCGACTCTCCTCCCAGCCCGTCAACTCAATAAGCCCCCGTATCAATTATCTGCATTTTGGGGCAGAGGAAGACGGATTAATTGCCCCCCCCCCCCCCCCCCTTTCCTCCCCGCCCCAGGGCTTTCAATTACCCTCCTCAATGGATCATCAGCAAAGGGATGAAACCACCTTTGAGAAAAAGCCCATTCTTCTGACAGAGATGAAAAACAAACCATCCAGGCTGGTGATTTGCGTGTGGTTTGAGGAGAAAGGAAATCATATTTCTCCTCATTAATCTCAGCTCCACGCAGCTCTAATCCCGCCTGGAAAACAAGGCATTGTCATTCAAGCAAATTGGAACCTTAAGCTCTTTGTAAGAACGGATTAGCCTGCTCCAGCGTGGTCCCTAATCGTCCTAAAACAACTGGAAAGTTATTCATTTCTCCTCCGTGTGCGTCTCAGATGATGTCTGGGACTCCGGCTCCACGGAGGAGCCATCTCGCTGCTCCCAGACGAGGCCCCGGAGATGGCCGCCACCGCTGGAGGCAGCCCGGTGACGCCGCTTTGGAACATGCTTTATTGATGCTGCTGCTGGCTCGCTGGCCCGCTCTCACACACGCTCTCACACACACTCTCACGCACGCTGGGGCTGTGTCATCCCGCTGACCTAATTGGGTTCAGATCAACAGATGCATCAAAGCAGCCGTTAAACTCCCCTAACAGCCACACAAACCAGAAACAGCCAGATTAAAAGGGCCTGTGGGGACACATTTTTGCATTTCTGCTTTCTGCTTCATTGGACGTAAACTGTGTGTGTGTTTGTGTGTGTGTGTGTGTGTGTGTGTGTGTGTGTGTCTGCGCATTAATACTAGCGAGACGGAAGCATAAATAAAAATGAATTCTTCCTCCTCTCAGAGACAGTCGTGTTCTCGTCCTTGGCAGCAAGTGTGTCTTTACAAATGAATTTGTTCATTTTCTGCAGCGCTGCGTGTGTGTGTGTGTGTGTGTGTGTGTGTGTGTGTGTGTGTGTGTCTGTGTGTGTGTGTGCGTGGAGAGGGGTGCTGATAAAAATATCCTGTCACCTGTGTGAGGAGAGGAAGACTGCAGTGGAAATGAGGCAGACTCTCCTCCTCCTTCACTCCCTCTATCGCTGCAGGTACAGCTCCTATTATTCTCCTGGTTTGGATGAGCTGGTCGAAGGGTGGATTCACACACACACAGCCACACACACGCCCAACAGTCCCTTCAGGCCGAGGGTGTGATGGGGGACCTGAACAGGTTCATCACCGCTGGAGGCAGATAACAGCTGATCTACCCCCGAGGGTGTCGCTTCAGGGGCAGATAGATCCATTTAACCAACACACACACTTCTGTAAACACACCCTCCGCGTGCGTTAAGGAGCGCCGGAGGGGAACACGCAGGTTTGAGCGGATTCAGGTGCAGACGACGGGTTTCAGAGAGCGATCAGCGCTAACGAAGACCCAAATATTCTAAGAAACAATCAGCAGCAAGCTGGGTGTGAATGCGGGAGCTCGGAGGTGGGAAGCAACCTTTTCCTGGGCGAAGGGATCCTTCTGTCGGCCCGGGTTCATCCGCTTCATCAGGATCCGGCTGAAATCATAAATACTTGATAAGCCGGTTATGAGGGGCCTATTTTCCACATCCTGAGGCGAGTTTTTCACGAGCGTCCCACAAACCCCAGCTGGTGCCATCAGGACGATTTCAGGCTTGGGAAACGTTTCCCGCTGTTGGCCACTGACCTCCGCGCGCTCACCGGCGCCTCCATCCGTGGAGGCAGACAGGAGACGTCTCCCAGACAGAGGACGTTTGTCTCCTGCAGTCACAGAGACAAAGACAAAGCAAACGAAGACTTTCCTTCGGTTCCATATTCAAATCAGGCTCTATCCTGAACACCTGCCGGAACAACGACGGCCTCCATGTTGTCTGATAATCGGCCAATCAGGGGAGGCGTAACTGCACCAGGAAGTGATTTATCTCCCTCAGGGAAGCAGGGGTGTTCAGAAAAAACCCCCGACTCATCACGCCGCTGAAAACTGCTCAGATGTGCAGAAATCTGAGGGATCAGCCCTCCGAGAGCTGAAGCCGGATCCGCCGGGTTGGAAAGGCTCCTCACACCAGCCAGCGTTAACACGAGGAGGAATCGAAACTTTCTTCATGTTAAGATCAAAAAACCTACCAGGGAATTCAAATTCTAGGCTCCAACGCAAAGCAGATGTTTTCTGAAGGTCTCTGGACTCGGCTGTGTTGGAGTTAGCAGAATGAGTCTCGAGATGATAACGGTGAAATCGCACCTACTAAACATCCAAAGCTTAAAAAAAGACAACACGGTGAAAAGCCGAACCTCCGGAAAGTTGTTATTTTTATATTTGAGGCTGGAACGTCTGCGGATGCTTTGATGGGGAGGAGCGATGGAGGCAGACGCTTCTGAAGCAGACCCAGATTCCCCAGAAGGTGGGAAGGAGACGCGCGCCGACTGCTGCGTCAGAAAAATCCCCTTTTGTGAATTTCGTTCCTTTATTTCCTGAAATTCTCGTTTTTTCCCTCTCTTTTTGCTGAGTTTTTCAGCCCCCGTGGACGCCGCGCTGACCTCCGCCCAGCAGGGCCGACCGAGTCCTGCAGAAGCCCAACCTGAACCAACCTGGGAAGGTTTCCTCCTCCAGAACAGAAACATGCACACACACACACACACACACACACACACACACACACACACACACACACTCCCTTCTGTTATTGCCCGGCATGCACCGCAGGTGGGGGAACGGCTGCCATTCCCTGGGTTTGAAGGATCAAAGCGCCCCCCCTCCCAGCTCTGCAGACCCGCCAGCCGAAGCCAGCTTTGCATCTCCAGCTAATTAGCTAAAACCCCTCTGATGCCACGTTATTGATATTCCTAAAGCGCAGCGTTCAGCGCGTCTGCCTCACACACCAAAGAGGAAGAAGCGAGCGGGTTTGTCTAACAAGGCACCCCAGTGTTTCCAGCACAAACACGTCCGTGAAGACTCCAAACCAGCGACAATTACACATATTTGCATTTGAACATTTGTGCATCAGGATGCCGAGGAGTTATTTCATTCCACGGACCTGGAAGGTCCACCTCATGGCCACTCCCCCTGCTCCAGGTGGTTTCCAGGACCTTTTAAAGCACCCTCCAGCGCTGGAGACAGAGGCCTGAATTATACATCAGAGGTTTCAGGCGCTGAGCGGAGCGGTCGTCTCTGGCGGTAAAAGAGGCCGGTTGACACCAGTTTACCCACAACAAAGCAAATGCACCATCAGTCCTCCATCTCCGCCATCCTCCCATCCCTCAACAGCTGCCCAAAACCGCTCGGTAAGCAGGCGGGTGGGAGGACCAAATTGCATCTCGCGCCCCCGCAAAGTGATGAATGGTGTAAAGTGTTATTTGGCCCCTGATATTAAAAAAATATATCAGAGATTAAACCAGCGATGCAGGAAAGAGCTGATGCTGGCAGAGGGGAGGAGGGGACGTGTCCACGCGTCCCCCTGGTGACGGCGTCTCTGATGAGCTGTCTGAGGGGGAAAACCCAGCACGAGCGGACCCGTCTCATCCGTCCGTCACCGCCCAGAAAATCCTGTCCCATCATCGTCATCAACGATCAGCTTTCCGAAGATGTATTTTTAGAGGTGACGAGACTGAAGTGTTGGAATCCTGCTGCTGGAGGTGTTTCTGCAGGTAAAGAGCGGTTCTTTGCCATGGCAACGCTCGTTAGGATGGAGCGAGCTAATTCACCAGAGCGAGGAGGCTGATCAGAGGCAAAGGAAGCCGAGGTCTTAGGGGCGTAGACCTCTGAAGACAGAGCTTTGATCTCAGCAGATGAAAGAGAAGACGGAAGCAGACTCGACCTTAACGGACCTTTGAACCAGAACCGGAAGCCGGGCTGGGGTTCCGGGGGCGGAGCCATCCGGAGTGCGGACGAGCCGCCCTTCCGCTCCTGCTGAGGATGCACCACAAGGCTTTCAGAGGGAGGGAGAGAAGGAGGGTGAAGAAAGGAAGGGTGGATGCTGGACCGGCAGACATCCATCCATCACCCAACCCGGGCGGTGTTACCGTTTACCCAGAACAGCCAGCCGCATCGATACACACTCACGGACGAAACACACACCTCAGAACCAACCTGCTACCTTCCCACCGCCTTCCAGGCAGGAAAACGTGTCGATTGAACACTTTGGCTGTTTGCTAACTTTGATATCGGATGTCTGGAACTAGGACACGTGAGAGCAGACGAAGGCGCGGCCCCCAGGAGCCAGCGGTGGGAGCTCCGGCTCCTGTTTCTGAGCCTGCAGGAGCCGCAAATCGCTTTTGAACAAGCGCAATTTAATTGTTGGGGAAAGAACAGTGTTGCTTCCACAGAGCAGCAGTCATTAAGGCGTTTTACAGGAGCGTTCTGATGGCTCCGACCCCCCCGGTAAATGTGTTTTAACGCAGTCGGGAGCAGAATGTCGTTAGCTCCCCGAGGGAACAGAACAAGAAGCATCGGCTCATTAAAAACATTAAAAACGCTTTAAACCTGGTTGCTGGGGGAACACACACTCCGAGGAGAGACGCAGTCAGCCAGGGAGGATGGGTTTGGGGAGACACTGGGGAGACTGGGGGACACTGGGGTCATCCAAACCGTGGGAGGGAGAGAGAACCTTCTTTTAGCAGAGCAGAGAGGTGAGGTGAATTTATAACGAGTCCAATAACCAACAGCAACAAAAGGCAAAGGAACAACTACAGCCTGAAGTGTGTTGTTTTTCCATTTGCCAATTAAAAAGTTCTTAAAATAAAAGTTAGCAGCAACAAACCCCTGAAAAAAAAATCCAATTTTCTAGTCATTTGTTCACCCTGTTTAACTTAAATTTAAATACAAACCGGATCTGTGCTTTCTTTCATCCAAATCTGCAGCAAAGTTGCTTCACTGCAACATTTGCCACGTCTAATAAAAGAGTAGGAGGCATTCAGGGGCCCCCAACACGGGGCCCCTCCAGTGACCTGAGCACCAGGACAGACTCAAGTATCTGGGATGTTTGGGGTTTTTCAGGACGTTTCATCTATAATTCAGAGTCTGGTTAAGCACAGCCTACAGATATCAAATCCGCGGGCTCATAGTGAGGCTGTTTACAGCGTTTGGACACTAAATTGACTCGTTTTGGTAAACTTTTAAATCTCCGCGTTCATTTCGCTCTTCGCTTCCTGCTCATTACCACACATGAATTCTACATTTTAAACATTTATAAGACATGTTTTAGCGTCCAGTTAGGACGAGTCTGAAGTAAATAAGTGTCTCATTTACACACCTGCACTTTCGTTTCTTCTTCGGGGGTCTTGCTTGTGTCACAGCGCCCCCTGCTGGTTGTCTTACGGAAGTCACGGAAACAACGTTTTGTTTTGTTTTGTTTTGTTTTTCCTGTTATACAATTAGCCTTTACAGCAAAAAATATATATATACACAGTTGTATAAATATTTTGTGTTATATACTCATGCATAATTATTAATCCCCCAGTGAGGAAGGTTATGTGATAGTCGGCGATTATGTGTCTGTTTGTTTGTTAAAAATAAACTATAAAAATAAAAATAAATATAAATATAACTCTATATTTAATTTATGTTACGTATTATCCTGTACATAATGAACATTTTATTTTTGTTGAAACTGAATTTTTTTGTGAAACAGTTGCATATTTGTCCTTGTCCACGTGTATCCACAAGAGGGCGCCACCGGCCCACTCGCGTCTGCCTGCAGGGATCATCAGGCGAGTGGGGGGACTAAATTAATGGAGCAGAACTAATATACCTGCTCGTTTTTATGTCACCCACATGCAGTTTATTCCACAATGACTAAAAAAGAAAAAAGAAAACAATTTTTTAATTAAAATTCCGATTCACTGGCGTTAAATGCGATCAAATTTAGATTATTTATGTTTAAAAGATACACGAAGCTGTGTGTGCACACGTGCGTTCGTGTGTGTGTGTGTGTGTGTGTGTGTGCGTGTGTGTGTGTGTGTGTGTGTGTGTGTGTGTGTGTGTGTGTGTGTGTGTGTGAGGGGAGTGTTCTGCTTTGATTACATACACTCATCCTGGGAGAGCAGGGGAGAGAGGAGTGCAGTAATAAACTGTGGATCACTCTCCCTGAGTCAACATGGAGACTCTGTGTATATTTTTCATTATTTCCCAGAGGCACCGAGCTCCTGGGAGGAGGGCCCATACACACACGCATCCCGCGCTGAACTGTGATAGCCTATCTCTGAACGCATCCCCGCGCTGAACTGTGATAGCCCTATCTCTGAGAAGCAACTTTGTGTTTGCTTTTTTTTCTGGAGGTGATGGATGACACAGCCTCCATTTGCAGGTGAAACAACAGGTTGTGTTCAGGGATTAGGGCCTGTAATCTGTTTATACACTGCGTGTCCCTGAGAATAGCTGCTGTCATTACCAACACAACTGTTATTACAAGCACAAAAAAGCAACAGCAAGCAAGGTGAGGCCAGTAACAGCAACAAGAAACCATGTGAGACATATAAACACAGAAAGATGGGTTTTTGTCATTTCCCTGGTCGCTTCTTCTTCTGGTATTAATCCCAGGTTTGGAGTGAACAAGAGTGTATTGTGACCGTCTATCTACCTGTTGGGGGTGTATCGCTTCTTCTCGCTTCTATGCTTCAGCATCCTGTGACCCAGATTAGGATTAAGGGGTTAAAATAAAGTGGACAGATGGACGATGCATTCAGGTTCAGGTAGAAATAACTCCTAATTCTTGATATGAATCAGTTAAATGGATTCTTTACCTGTGTTTGCACTGTGGCCTGTTGTCAATGGAGCATTTGATTCTGCAAAAACATAACGAGGTCATGTGTGAAGGTAGAAAAGTCACAACCATCTGATTTATGGATTTTTTTAGGTCAATATTAAATGTTCTCCACAGATAGTTGTGCTGAGCTACAAGCGGTCGGAGACAACTGCCTGGCTCGTTCCGTAACGTTCTCAAGCCTCCCGTCTGGGGCAGTGAAGAAGACAAACAAAGAAAAGAAAACGCAACAAACCCAAAGAAGAGTCCAGTAAACGACAGAGGCAGCGGAGAAAGTGGAGAGAAAGGTTAAGAACCACCTGCAGTCGCTGCTCGGAATGTGACAAGACGACCGTAAAAACCCTTTAACTGGGTTTGTTACAGACCTGGTTAACATGCTGGAACAGTTTATGACAGCGGCGTAAGCACTTAAACACACACACACACACACACACACACACACACGCACACACACACACACACCCGATCTCTGGACTGAGCGCTACAATAACACATCCTCCATCAGCTGTCAGAGAGTCGGTTCTGGTCCAGTTCTACCTGGCAGGGCGTGACGCTGGCGCTAGCCTCTCCTCTCTTTGGCAATCCCATCATAATTCTCAACACGACATGTTTGGGAACCGTATATTCCAATTTATTCCTCTTTATTTGTGAAGGGACAGTCCCAAATGTCCCAACGGGCTTTGCGGAAACCCAGAACCTGACCCCTCACCAGCAACGGTAGCAAGCCAAACTCCTCCTAACAGGGAGAAACCTCGGGCAGGACCCGGCTCCCATGGGGGCCCCTCCTGCTGACGGTGGAGAGTAACTCACCATCCCAGTAAGTGTGAAGGACTTGTGAAAACTGTGTGTTTTACGCTGTGAACTCCCAGTATTCCTGCTGCCGAGTAGCCGGTAAACACCAGCCACCCCGTCCATCCGCCTGTCAGGGACAGGTGAGGTGGAGCAGACCAACCCCCATCCATCCATCCATCCATCCATCCATCCATCCATCCGCCCCAACCAAAGCTGATACAGGTGTTGAGAGGATGTGCAGAGGAGAAACTCCTAATGGCTTCCAGAGAAGGCAAACAGCAGCCCAGATGTGTTCTTCATCTCTTTACCTTCTCTCTCCCCCCCAGAAATGAATATAACCTTGTTTTACCCGGGTAGGTGGATAATTTGTTCCATTTGGGGGGGCGGGCAGAGGCGGGGGGGCAGGCGACAGTCGGGCGAGCAGCCTCACAGGTTCTGGCCTTGTTGGAACCGTATCGTGTAGCTGCTTTTTACGACCTGTTTAACGCCGCAGAGCTGAACACAGGCATTTATCCCACAACCTGCGACACGATCTGACCGTGATGGGGTGAACAGGGTAGTAAAAAAAAGAAGAGGAGGAGGGAGAGAAAATCGGACTACATGGCAAGAAAGAGGGATCCCTGTTCCAGCGGTAAATTACGCTGACGCCGGCCTCTCAGCGTCCGCAGACGGAACTTTCCTCAACAACTTTCCATTGTGTTCCCGAGCCAGGAGGAAACCCTGATACACAGCCCCCAGATGAGAAAACATATGGACAAGTTCCGAAACGTCCCACCTAAATCCGACATATTTACGACAGCAGAGCGGCGGACTCATCCATCACGCTGGTGCAGAGGGAGATAGCGCGCGTCTCTGTTTATACGTCAGTGTTATAAACGAGTGCTGCCTTACATAGAAGCACCAACATCAGAGGCTCTACCTCTTCCCGTGTGTGTGTTTGACAGGGGGGGCAATAAATTACAGTTAGCGGTGGTAATAAAGGCCACGTCTCTGCGTTCGCAGGTTTAAAGTGGGAGGATGAAGATCGTTGTCTGCACATGGTCTTTAGAAGAGTCACGGTTACACACACACAACCTTTCAAACAGTGTGTGTGTGTGTGTGATGGACTCAGTGTGTGAGGTGTCGTATTTATCGCGCTGCTCTTTATACACAACTGTCAGGGTCAATGTGTTTACACGACCGCTCGATGGCTTGATCCCCGATTCCCTGAAAGATCACCCAAAGGTCCTGGCGTGGACGCCGCAGGAATAATAATCCCCTCTGGGATGTCTTCCACATGCGCTGCGCTTTCTTTTCTTCAGAAGACAGAAGAAACTGAAAGACAAAAGTAAAGGAACGTGAGTGGGAGAGGAGAAAAAGTGAGAAAAGATCTTCAATTTCTATCCAACCTTGGCAGCCAGACAAACGGATGATGATGGTGGCGGGCGGTGGGGTGAAGCAGCTGAGGCCGAGGGATGGATGGATGGATAGATGTGTAGAGGGATGAAGGGAGGGAGGGAGGGAGGGAGGGAGGGAGGCCCTCGGCAGAGCCGCTCAGTCTAGACTCCAGATGTGCAGGCAGCAGCGCTGTGGCTCTTTTGGCCCCCACCGAGCTGCTCTGGGAGTATCCCAGGCACATGTGCCTGTAAATCAGGTCCAAACCAGGCTCCAGGCAGCACCGCAGCCACAAAACCCCTCCGCCCGGACCCCCGAAACAGACCGGCCAGCGACAGACGGACGCCGACGGGCCCACGGCCTCCCCTGAAGTCTGCAACAGCCGCCCGCCCAGCACACAGAGGGGCGGCACGGCAGCCTTTAAAACCGGTCCCGTCTAATTTAACCTCCTATTGTGTTTGCATGCACGTGTAGCTGTGCCTTCTAGAAGCTGATAATGCGCCTCAGCGCGCAGCTGCAAGCGGGCCACGGAGGAATGCGTCGTCATAAACACGGCGGCCTCTCCTGGTTTAGCTCCACCGCAGCTTGTCTGCCGCTGGGCTCCCCAGCCTGCCTGGCACCAGGGCTTTCCTTCCTTCACCTCCATCCAACGTGCACACAGCACGTTCACACGCGCACACATGCCTGCTGGATGCGACCGTGTCTGAAATCCGTTCCCACCGGCGCACGACGCATAATTAGACGTCGGCCGAGGCCGATTATAGTGAGCGATGCTGCCACAAACATTTCAAAAAAGAAGGAGCTTTTTTTTCTTGTTGCAGTGTTTCAAACCTCCAGGCCCACGCAGGCAGAAAGGAGCAGGAGGAGGAGGAGGAGGAGGAGGAGGAGGAAGAGTCTGTTTCCAGAACCATCCTGAAGCTATTGTGCAAAGTGCGAAAGTCAAGCCTTCAGTCAGCTGTTCAAACAGGTAGAAACCTGGACGCCTGTTTGAGTTGATGGGGCTGCAGACGCGCTCTGAGCAAACAGGTGAGCGCGGGGAACAGTGTGTGTCTGTGTGTGTGTGTGTGTTTGTGTGTGCATGTGGTGGCGACTGTGGCCCTGCTGCTTCCCTGTGTGTGAACAGGTGAGCGCTCCACTGCCCACTGTCCAACCGAACCACTCAAACACACCTAATCACACACACATACACCATCACAAACACACACATCCTTGCTGATTCTCCATCAGCACAGCCAGGTCTGCTCATCCAGAGCTTCCCCTAGCAGCAACGCTCCTTTAACTCCCTTTTGTGTGTATCTGTGTGTGTGTGTGTGTGTGTGTGTGTGTGTCAAGCAAGCATTGTGGTCTGTTGTCTCTTGTTGTGGGGATTCAGCAGGAGGCTTCCCAGCATCAAGGCCCGGACCCGGCAGGAAACACCAGCTGACAGGCGTCGGAATGCTCCCGGACACATGAGGTTAACTGGGCTTTAACCTCTGCACCGTGGGGGGGGGACAGACCTCCAACTGGAACAGCCAACAGGCGCTTACACTGGACGACCGAGCGCACATGACGTGAAGACGAGTGTGTCCACGTCAGTGTTTGGTGAACAGACACGGTGCAGCTGTGCGAGGGGGAAAAAAAGCGGAGTCAAAGTCAAAGGAATCCGTCTGTCGCTGCTGCGGATGCTCGTCTCCTCCTTTTTTAAAATCTATGTAAAAGCGTTCTCTCGCTTCTAAAGGACAAAACCCACGTTTATAATCCCAGCATAGGTTTATAAATACAGCGGCAGCGCTGAAGACAACAGATCGTGGGTTTGGTTGGTTTGGTTGTCTCCATTTCTTTGTTTCCATCCAATATTTCCATTTCCAGCCCGTTTCCTGAACTGGTTCTAGACCTGCGAAACATTCCCAAAAAGGAATATTGAAAACAGCTTTTAGTCTCAGTTTTACCATCTAGTGTGTGTGTGAGTTAGCATTTGGGCGCTAGCGTCAGCTTCTTCACTCCCGGACCACCAGAGGGCCACCTACACCATCTCCAACTGCAGGAGTCCGGGTGTATTTGCAGCATGCATGCATGAGCAATTCTGAGATGGGGGGCTGCAGGAGACAAGGCAGTCCGTTAGAGGACCCCGGGGCTCTCCCACTTAATTAGTAGCAGGGCCACAAACGGGCCGGCGGCCACCACGTGAAGCAGCCAGCGAGGAGAACGTCTCCCGGACGCTGCAGATAGTTGCTCAAAGGCCTTATCTGAGGCCGTCTGCCCTCACTTTATCTGATCTGACCCGGCTTTTACATCTCCTGTGTGTGTGTGTGTGTGTGTGTGTGTGTGTGTGTGTGTGTGTGTATGTGTGTGTGTGTGTGTGTCCCTGTGTGTGTACAGCCCAAAACTGTTTGGGGGTGTGTTGGAATCTGGTTATTATGATGAATTCTTGGTTTCCACCAGGCCAGCGTGACGTCACAGGAGCTGTAACACCATAAAACAACAAGAGTTCAAAATGAGGTTGCTCCTGAAATCAGCCACAGGTAACTTATAAAGTGTGTGTGTGTGTGTGTGTGTGTGTGTGTGTGTGTGTGTGTGTGTGGAATGTGCACGCGCGCGCGCGTGTGTGTGTGTGTGTATGTGTAGCCACATAATAAATAGCTATGGGAAAGTGAATCAGCAGGGCTCTGTTCAGGAGTGTGTTTTTATCCCAGATTATCAACATCAAAGCCCAACATCATCGTTCTGCAGCAGCCAGGAGTTTATCTGAAGGCAGCCGCTTATTATGTGGAGGCTAATCAGTAATTTGTCCAGAATTCCATCCTTCAAACACCCCTGGGAGCTTTGCAAACGACTCGGCTGCAGGTTGTGGTTTATTTTTCATTATATGCTAATAAGCAGGGTTGTATTTCTCAAACGAGCCAGCGGGCAGTCGTTCGCCGCGGGCTCGGACTTTTCCTCTGCTGGCACCGGTGTGTGTGTGTGTGTGTGTGTGTGCAGGGACGAACAATTCAGGCACAATTTAGCGACAGCCTTGCAGTAATTGTTGTTGCCCACCGTCTCCCCGAGGGGTGACCCCTCACTTCCCGAAACACAAACACATGCAGATACAGATGCACACACTCGCACACATTAGCACACAATGTTGACACAGCTTCAGCAGGTACCAAGTACGCCCAAACAGCGCCCCCCCCCCCGCCGGCCCCGTTTGAATCGCCTCCCCTCCTTCTTTCTTCGTTTTTCATGTCCCCCCCCCCTCCCCGTGGATTGTTGGTCCATTCTTCAATGGCCCCGGAAAGTCGGTGGATCCTGATCCCTCATTCCATCACACCTCCCTTCACTCTCTCTCTCTCTCTCTCTCTCTCTCACACACACACACACACACACACACACACTGTGACTGCACTGTTTGGTAGAGATCAGAAGAGCGGCTCAGAGGCCCCACACCTGGGCATGTTTGCGGAGGAAGCGGGCCCTGGGCGGGCTGCGCTCCATGCGCCTGTCGACTGGCTCCACCAAGTCTGGCCAGCTGTGCTCCTGGCCTGGCCCCGCGCTGTGGGGGCTGTGCAGCTGGGAAAGGCATGTTTCCCAAAAGAGGAGAAAGAAAAAGACAGGGAGGGGAGGAGGAAGGGGGGAGGAGGACAGAGTGGGGAAAAAGAGAGAAAAAAGGGATTTGGGTTATTTTGAGCTCATTACACATTCATCCCTGAGCTCTTCTAAAGCATCTCCTTCATAGGAAAAACATTCAGGTCTAAGCTGGTTAAAACCCTGGAACCTTCAAATAGTCCTAATCATTATTATTACTGATATTAGGCGCCAACGTCTGTCCTGCGCCGTTGTGATTTTACCACACAGGCTTGTATCTGAGGGTTTTTTCCCATCACAAGTTTTCAGATAATAAAATCAGATTGTTACACTTGTTAGATACATTACAGCTGATGCCAGTACTGGTATTAAATGGTAAAACCAGAACCAATTTTTAGGTAATACTGGATAAAAAAAAATCATCATTTTACACTGACTTTTAGTTTCTGAGTTGGCAAACGCTCCAGCCTGAAAATACAACACACACACACACACACACACACACACACACACCCAAGGTTCATCTGTGTAAATGAGACAACAAACAAACGCTCTTGCAGCATTTGCTGTTTCAGATGTCACCTCTTCCTGAGTGTGTACTTAGCCTGCTGCCATGTGGGGCCACAGAGGGCTGCCAGGCCCAGCGGTGGCTGAGGAAGCAGAGGAACGCGTGGAGACGTCGTCGTGTTCTCCTGTCACTCAGCACGCCGGGGGGCAGCCGGCCGGGCCCGGCCGGAGGGGCGGAACGGAGCCGGGGCAGCAGAGGCGCGGTGGTTCCTGTCTGCAGGCGCCGCGCTGGGATTTTGGATTATAATCCGTCACGTTTCAATCTGCGTCACACAGATGCAGACTGAGCCGTCGGGGGAAACCACACCACGGGTCAGCCTCCGGAGAGGACCTCAGATATCTGAGAGAAAGTGCTGGATGGAGGAGCAGCACTCTGGATGCACTCTGGTTACCTTGGAGACCTGGTGTAACGTCACCGTAACAGCGATAAGGATAAGGATGAGGACAGCGTTTTCTGCCACACCTCCTCCGCGCCTCCGTCGCTCTCCTCCACACCATTCCATCCTTCTTACTGTGGGCCTGTGATGGCTCATGCTCCTCTGACGCATCACATGAGGACGTTCTCGGACTTTGGGTACCAACGGCAGCCTGACTCTGCTCACCATCACGGCCCCAAATCTGCTTTTCCAGAAGATGTTCCGTCTCTGAAGGGAACAAAACCACTTTGTGTCATATCAAAATAAACCAGGGGTTTAGCAGAGTGAATGGAAAAACAGTACAACAGGAAAAGAAGACCTCTGGAGACCCCAAAGGAGTAATCGAAAAAAACTCCTGACAAAAGCAGAAAGAGAGAATTATCTCCCCAGCTGTCTGTTCATCAGGAAGTCCCTCCGAAAGGAAAGGAAGTAAAAAACCCAGCTCCGGGAAGTGTGTATTTGCAGCTTCGGCTCCACAAAGTCTGGAGTCTGTGGGGTGGGAGGAAGGGAGGGAGGAAGGGAGGCAGGGAGGAAGGGAGGGGAGCCGGCACAGCTGAACTTCAGAGTGTGAGAGCGAGGTAAAGACAGATCAGGGTTCAGTGACGGCAGCGACAGCTGTCTGTGTGCAACCAGATGTGTCTTTTACTGAGCCCTTATAAAAAACACACACACACACACACACACACAAGCCTGGCATGAGGAAGTGTTTTCCCTGATGTTGTGGCGCCAGACTGGTGTGACCACCAGCATCCCTGCGGATGAGAAAAGCTGACGGTGAAAATGTAAAGACACTGGGATTACTGGCTCGGCTGCTACACTGCTTGGGTCTCTCTCTCTCTCTCTCTCACACACACACACACACACACACACGCACACTGTGTTCACACGTTTTCTGACTGGGCTCAGTGTTTTGCATGTAAATAGTGTGTCACTGTTAAGGAGGTGTTAACTTCCTCTGTGTTGCACCTGGGTTCTACTCATATGCATAAAGAGAGAGAGAGAGAGAGAGAGAGAGAGAGAGAGTGTGTGTGTGTGTGTGTGTGTGTGTGTGTGTTTGGGGGGGTCTGCAATGAAGGTAGTGAGAGACCACATCAGAGGTGTTAATGGGTTAAAACCCTGTAATTGCAGGGGTGGGGGGCACTTAGTGGGCTATTGTCATCACGGGGCCTCGTCCTCGTTTCTAACGTTAAATCTTGATTTTTAATCTTGTCCAGCTGCTCTTTCTTTCATTTACTGCTCATGTCGTTGGACTTTCTGCCTTTCTGAAAGTCTCCTTAACTTTAAAATGCAATGTTTGGGCCCAGGGTTTAACACAGCACCTCTGGAAACAAAAGGAACCCAAAATCACCTGCAAGTTGGATGAAGAGAACAATAAAATATCGGGTATCCGACGACCTGAAACGCTCCCGACGTCTCTCCTTCAGTCTCGGTGCTGTTTTCAGTGTCGGTGTAGATTTTAAACAATGTGCCGAGTTTTAGGGAGGGAAATTGCACAATGACGTCAGTGCAAGTTTAAAAGGAACACCAAGGTGGCTGCATGAACCCCGAACGTCACATGCGGTGGCCTGCGGAGCGTCTCCGTCCTCCTGCGCGAACCGTACGTCTCAGTCTGCTGAAACGTGTGTTCTCCCTTCTGCTATCAGAGGCTATCAGGCGGTTAAAACAGTATCTCCCAGAGAAATTTCAAGGTCGGAGTAGAGTTCATCCAGAAAACGCCCCGAGCTGGGCCTGCTGCTCAGATGATCAGATGACTGCTGGAGTCAGCGTGGGACACGCAGTCAAAACATTTGGATTGCAGCATTCCTGCAGACATAATTCAGCACAGCTTTGAAAGCATAAACTGATAATTTTCACAATGATGGCTGCCCTCGGCCCCTGGAGATTGAGGGCTCTGCCTCAGGGTTATTGGGTTCTCCGAAGGGCCCGCAGCGGCTCTGGCCCGCTCCTGGTGTTGTTTCAGTCTCATTTTCAGTAAACTCTGTGATCACCTTGCCTTTGCGTTCTGCGGGCCTTTCACCGGGAACACAAAGAGGCAGAGGGGCATTAGTCCACAAGAAAAGCCCAGCTTTGGCTTCTTAAAGAAAGCAGAGGTTTAGCTCTTTCACTTCCACTGCATTGTTATGCTAAGGCCCAGCTTGGGAATAAGAGCCAACGATTAGCATCTGAAGAAGAGCCAACATCTGAGGGAAACATGTCTTTAAGGTCCCAAAGAAAAGAATCCATGCTGTCTCTCCTTCTCATTTTCTCATTCTCCAACACACTTGCTTGCTCCTAAACTCTCATTCCCCGGCCTTCCGAGGCCTATTCTCCTCTCTTTCACTCGCTCCTGCTGGCTCTTTTGGCGCGAGGAGGGATAAGCGGTGTACATGTGTGTGTGTGTGCGGGTGGGTGGAGAGGGGATTAGCGCCCAAAATGCTTCACGAAACAATAAATATCTCTCCTAACAGATTGATCCGTATACATCCAACATCTCTATTTTCACACCAGGAAAACTGAAGTTTCCCAGCATTCTTTGTGTGCAGATTGTGTTAATCTGGATAAACAGCCAGATTAAATGATGAACGTTCACCTGCAACGGCAGTGAACTTGTTTGACCTTTAACGGTTGGATGTTTCTTCAGCCATGCACATCGGATGACCGAAGGCCGAAGGAATCTCACAACAACGGCGTTACCTGGAAAACTGGCTCGGCTGCAGCTTCCCGACGTGAAAGCATATTTATGTTTTGGATCTGTTGCAAACGGCTTCATCTTTGGGCTGCAGAGCCGGCCGGAGAGAGGGCAGCTGGGGGATGAAACAGAGGCCCGATACACACACACACACACACGTCATCCTGGGTGTGATCCCATCCACAGCTGGACACGCAGAGGACGGAATCTTTTGAAGAGCCAGAGTTCTAAACACAAGAGATAGTCAGTTTCGGTCGTTTTTCATTTAAAAAGGCGTTCTAATCCTTTTGAGACCTTTGCTTTTATTTTTAGGGGACTATCTCTTTAAGGGATAACCAGAAACCAGATAAACATGCTGAGTCACTGGAGTGCCAGGAACTGTTCTGGCTCCTTTCTCGCCGATTTCTAGCGAAGACGCCTTCCGGCCGAGCCTCGAAGCCAGGCTGACGCTTGTTTGGAGAGAAAGCGCACTGACGAATGCTGCACCTGCCTTCCCGCCAGGGCAGCAGCGCAGAGCAGCGACGTCGGGGAAGCGGCTGCGGGAAATAAAGGAATTTCCAAGGACGCAGAAGATGTTGTGAAATGGTGTTGCGCATGTGGCCTGCACAGCTGCGGAGGGAGTGAATCGCTCCATGTGCAAGAGCATGAATCACCAGCAGAGCTCCTCAGATGTCAGATCCCACTTTCGGCTCCCTCTCGCACCTCCATTCCCCGTTTCTCTTTCTTCCCTGCGTTTCCCATCCTTCAACCGCTGGTGGGCCACATGTGTGACATGTGACATGCAGCTCACAATGAACAATGGTGGAGCCATCCAGAGTCTCATCGTCAGCATGAGATCATGCGGCGCATATACCACTCTTTGCTCACACACTTCCTGCATTAATGCGCAGGTGGCTGAGCGCTGCAGCTGGAGCTGCATTCCTGCTCGGTTGTTAGGTGACATCTCTTCCGTGGAAGCGCCCCAACCCCCGTCCAGGAAGACCACATGAGTCACCAGCTTATTCACCACGTGGGGATGTAATTGTGGATTTTC
The DNA here is from genome assembly GCA_000180735.1 of Tetraodon nigroviridis. Lineage (NCBI taxonomy): Eukaryota > Metazoa > Chordata > Actinopteri > Tetraodontiformes > Tetraodontidae > Tetraodon > Tetraodon nigroviridis. Next base: position 716,685 of record CAAE01014528.1, on the reverse strand, counting down.
TGTCAGCCACAACTGAAAATACAAACAATACATTTAAAAAAGCGGGCATAAAATGATGAAAATGGTGGTGAAATTTGACACAAACACAATCGTGCCGTATCTTTTTTGATTTCGCGATTATTTTATTCCTCCATCCTGAACTGACGGTTAATCCAGCCTGTGCTGCGGTGTCCTGCGGGGCAGCGCTGAGTCCCAGGGTCCCCAAGGACCTGAGGACTGTCCACTGCTCTGTGTGGTCCAGAATCACACACACCCCCCCGCCCCCCCGCCTCTCTGTCTCTTTCCTTCTTGTTCTTCTTTGATATCGGGAGTGCTGGAATGAAGGAGAAATACTGGAAAAAAGGGGTGGCGATGGTGCAGGGGGGGCGGGAGGGGTTGCTTGGTCTCCCTAGTTGCCAAGCGAACACCATATGGGCGGCTCACTGGTGTTACTGGGGGCCCGGGGCAGTTCCCAGAATTCACATGATAATGAAGCCCGGGGCCATTCAGAGTGCTGGCCTAAAGCTGGGCCTAAGAGCTTTTGATGGCCCCCAGCAGCCTGTAGGCCTGCCCACCCTGGCCCAGCCAGCTTTCCTGCCAGGCCCAAACCACCTGTTTGATTTTCCCAGGGACCCGGCCACAGCGGAGGAGAGCAAAGAAAGGGGGAACGAGTGTGGCCGGGGTAGGGGCAGCAAAGGAATGTCTCCCTCTTACTTTGTCACCGAGTGTGTACTTCCCATTCACTTCCTCTTTATAATCCCCAAGCCCTCCCCTCGCGTGCACACACACACACACACACACACACACACATACACATACACATAGAGTTTTGGGAACTTGCAGGAAAAAAGCAGGCATCCCGGTACAACCTAGATGCACATATGCACACACACACACACACACCCCTGCTGACCCACACACAGGCTCTGTCCCCTTTTGTTCGGGGCCAGAAACAATCCCAGGGAGAAGAATGGAGTTTAAAAGTAGGGCACCTTCTGCTGCGCCCAAGTCTCACACAGGCAGATTCCTGGAAGTGGCCCTTGGGTGAAAAGCAGGCTCTTTTCTGGGCCCTACGTGGGAACCCGAGGAGGATCCGTTCTGGGCAGACGAGGTCTGGGCAGACGAGGCACGGACCGGGAGGGGGTGATGGAGAGGTACAGGAGGGAAGAGCCTGGTGCTTTTAGGGCTTTCTTTCGGGGGGGGGGGATCTGTGTTTACACGAAGGCCGCATTCCTTCACCGTGAGAATGGTTCCTGGATGCACAGAAAGGACAGATGGCCCGGGCCTTCGTCACGAGCATGAAAACAAATGTTTGCTTTGCTGGTCGCTTCATCAGCCAGTCAGAGGCGCGGGAGCCCTCGGTGGTCGGGGAGATAAGCTAACGTGTAATTACCCCAACGCCGGTTTCCTTGAGGTATCCGCATGATTGTTTTTTGTCACACCGGCCGAGGCGCGGTGGAGCACAGGCCGTGCAGGTGTGACGCACCTTTAGTTTGCCGTTGCAAAGGCGGGGCAGCGTTCCTGCAGTTTAACCTGAAATGCTGCCTCGCTGAGGGCAAAACACCTGCGCCGTACTCGCCACGCCACATTGCAGAGAAAGGGCAAAGGAGGGTGGAAGCGTGTAGCTGAGCTGCCTGTGCTGAACTGGGTCTCTAGTTACTGCGATGCCCCGGCTGATCCATTCTTCAAACACAACGCAGGTCAGGTTTTCAGGGAACATCTGCATACAAATCATAACAATAACCTCCCTGTAGCCCCATTGACGGTGACAAGAGCACACACACCTACACCTGTCACACCTGTGCTTCCCTTCTGTCGGGTGCATGAATGGAGATCCAAATTCCCACACCCTTGTAAATGAACTTCCTCCCGCCGTTGTGCGCTCTATACAGCTTCGATAAATAGCAACGAGCGACTGGAAGAGAAATTCGAGCGGGCTCAGATCACAGCAGAGACTGTTGAGGTGGGACTTTGGTGTCAAGAGCATCGGGAGGGAGAAACAAAAACTCCACAAGGGCCAAATAACTTGATTATAGCCGCCCTACAATCAAAACAAAAGTGGCAGGCCCAATCTGTTCACTGCCAATGGCGGCTCTCATTTGTCAAGCTCATCCAAAGGGTTGGTTCTCAGGCGACTCGCACAATGCCCAGTGACAAACAGGAGGGCTCTCTTTTTAGCTCTGCCTGCCACCGGGAAGCCCATCTGAAGTATTAATCTTTGGTGGAGGAGTGGAGAAGAGGGCTCAGCTTGGCCAAGTCATTGTCCCCGGGCCGGGGCCCTCTGAATGGGGCTTTGTCAGCTCCCCAGCTGCCACTGTCCAAGCTCCGTCTTTGGGCTTTGGCTCCCATGTCCCCTGGCCGTGCTGACTGGACGCCTCTGTGCAGCTGTGGGGATGTGCATGTTTGTGTGCAATTAAGGGGAGAGGTTAGGTGACCAGTCATTCGTCTCCCCCTGGACACAAACATGCTGCTTCAGACGGAATCCTGTCATTTTCCAGCGATGCTATGACGAAGGAAAACGACAGCCTGAAACGCTCCCTGGAAACCTTCGGATTCCAGCCTGGCAGAAGGTGATTCGAAACGTCATTTTTCTTCCTTATCTGCCTCTCACAGCAGGGAGCAGCTGGCAAACAGCGATCAGACCTGTCCCCTGTAGGCGTCCTCTGGCTACCAGCTGGGAACAGCTGGTCCTCCCTGGAACCAGAGACCCCGCTGGAGGTGCTGAGAAAGGAAGGCCCCGTAGGACGGGCGAGCCACATTCACGCTCCGACAGGTTCGGCTAAGCCCTCATTAGGTTACATTTTCAGTTTCCACGCAGGTGCAAGTTTTGTTTCGTCCCCGTGGCAGCGTCAGACGGAGTTTTACCACAAATGTGGAAGCAGAAGAGGGAAGGGTGGGATTTGGAGCTAGTTTCTGCTGCCGGTGGTGATGGGGCGGGGGCGTGATGACCGGCGGACGGAAAAGGGACTCTGGCGTTATTAGATTTGCAACAAGCTGTAACACTGTCTCCCATTGTGCGTCGGTCCACCCCTGCCCTCCCCCGAGCCCTTGCCCTGAGAGAACACTACACGGCATCCCCTCCTCCTCCTCCTCCTCCACCCCCAACTCAAGCTCTCTCCAGGCAATTGCCACTGGAGTGGAAAGTATTCCAGAGCACAATGCCTTTGCTCTCAATGGGTGCTTTAGCATGCCACCAGTGCGCTGTCACCAGCAGATGGGGAGCTAATTAGAAGCCATTAAAGGGCTTTGATAGTGCGTGTGGGAACCAGGCAGAGGGAGATGGCCACAGGGGTGCGAGCGTCAGGTCCGGTGAACGCACACACACACGTAGGCAAAATGAAAAACAAAAAAAAAAAAGAGAGAGAGAGAGATAGAGAGGGACCATGCTGTCCACATGAGTCATCTTTGGCCAAGGACGGAGCGCAGAGGACACCTGTGGGGCTTCAAGGATCTACGCAGCAACTATCAGATGGAGATAGTGTTCCTGCCCCTGGCTTTCTGGGAAGGGCATCCATCCACCCAGCACACCCGGCACGCAGGAAACACACACGGCCGACAGCCGGCTCCAGCCAGTCTGTGTTGCTGATGACACATCAGTGAACCAGGACTCCCACAGGAGGTGTTGGCCAACCACTGGTCCCCAGTCATTACAGAGGTTGGGCTGCCCAGGGAGGTGCCAGGCTGACCCACCACACGATCCAGAAAAGCAACACACACCCACGGACGCCGTGACACACAACATTTTAAAACCTCACATCCAGCACAAACCTCCGCCCTCCTGAACCCGACCGGCCGGCCCCCGGACCAGTCGTCCCTCAGACGGGGACAAGACGTGTCGCTGGGACGTGGTAAAGGTCACCGGAGTTGACACCACACTCCCCCCCCCGCCCGGTCCCATATGAGCCTCTCCACACACACCTGCACACAGGTGTGATCATTATCAAGCAAACAGGAAGAGCGAGACTGGGAACTGGAAACTAATCCCACAGCTGCGAGGTGATCTGTGCACGTGCGTGCGTGCGTGTGCGTGTGTTCCACTCCTTTTGAAATCAAATTCCTGCACATTTGTCTTTTTTTAACACACTTCTCAGGAATGATTCTCAAACACTCTCGGCCTTCTGTCCAAGAAAGCAGCGGCCGTCCTGCATCGCTATCGCTGGGCCACTTCGGCGCTCCAGGAAGCGGTCCACACACGGCCGATTGTCTGCGCAGCCGTAAGAATAGCTGCAAAAGTGTGAAAGCATTGTTGGAATGTCCTTTTTCCTCTAAGTGAATTCCTGTACCGGGGTTTTTCCCCTTCGTGGCTTCCTGTAGTGTGCTTTTCTAGTTGTATTCGATAAAGAGGGCGTATGAGTCAACGTGTTTCCCCTCCACAGAATGGAACAATTTCTTCCTTTCTTATTTGACCGGGGATGATATCCAAGATACACCACGTCCTTTCTGCTAACCTTTTAAAAAATGCAAGCGTTGTTGGACGGCTGCGGGATGTTGCATCAGCGCTGACAACAGTAGCCCCACATGGAAATCAAACGCTGCACCGTATCCGTAAAGAGTCCTCTGGGAATCCAACCCTATGTCAGCCATAAATGGTGGGAAGGAGAAGCGGGAGGAGGCAGTGCCATTCTGTCAGTTAAAATCAGGAGCTAATATGTTTCACTTTTCCTTCCCCTCCTCTGGCTCTTCCCTCTGTCTTCTCTCGCCCCTCGCCTTGATGTGCTGTAAACAGGCTAAAAAGGGCCCAGCTGTGTGGAGTTATTGTTGGTGTCAGTAGGAAGTGCTGATAGCTTTTGCAGCTGAACAAAAGCTGGATGAGGGGAGTGGAGGGGCGCTCCAGACACTGTGGCTCCAGCCTAGATTCTCTCCCACAATCCCTGCACCGCACTCCCATTGTTCTGCCCACCCGGCCCTCCCTCCGCCCTGTCAGCTGCGACCTAGGACAGAGGGCAAAAAAAGTGAGAGAGAGGGGGGAAAAAAGAAAGTTTTTAAGAGTTTTACAGGCTACTGCAACAGCTCACTGTCTCCTGGTTAACTTGTGTCGCATGGCAGCGGACAAAAGTCGCACAAAAAAGACTCCAAATATGCAAACAGCCAAAGTTTTCGGGAATCTGGTCACAGTTTTACAGCATTCCAAGAAAACCTGCACGGCATCGCAGCAATGGGAACAAAATATTCCAATTTTAAACCAGTACTATAAAAAGTGTAACGTTCACAAAGGAATGTGGCTAGAGTGTAACAACGTGCAATTGTGGGTTTCTTGATTTAGTCACTAATTAACTTCATTACTTTTGCTTCCATTTGTAAAAAAAAAAAAAATCAAATATGTTATTTTTTTAATTATCGGATTCTTTTTTTGACACATGAACTGAACTCAATGACTCACCAAATTAAAAGTAAAATGATAAACATTCTTAAGGCTATTAGTTTAGATGAAGCCATTTTTTGACAGTCTCGAGCATATGTAAGGTTATTTTTATGGAAATGATCTCGGTTTTTCAAATGAAGCCCAATTATTTGACCTCAGTTTGCTCTTCAAACGGGTCTTCTAAAGGGCCCCGGGCCCTTGTGTGGAGGAATGCGACGTTGATCCGGTCTTAAAAGCGTCACACCGCGGTTGAACCGTCCGCGGCGGCGCTGCAGGTGCGCGGGGCGGTGATCTGGTCCCGCTGCTTTAAGGTGATAAATGGACGACAAAAGCCTCAGAGCCGGTTTGTTCCCGGAGCCTGAGCTCACAGGTGAATGGAGGAGTGGAGGAATGGAGGAGGAGTGCGAGCGCTCTTGTTTGACGTCTCCATGGAGACCGCCCGAGCGGCGCCGCGCTGACAGGCGTCAGGGCCGGGATGAATGGCTGACGTCACGGCGCTGGCGCCTGCCAGTCTGCTCGGGCTTGTTTGGACAATCTGGGGGGAAGATTGGAAGAAGGAGCCGCGCGACGTGATCCGAGTGTGCGCGCAAGGCTGAGCGCAGGAGCCTGTGGAGGAATCCGCAGCGATTCCGACGCCTCGAACGGCGGAGAAAGAAGGTGGAAAAGGCAAAGGACGCGCGTCGCTGCGCGCACGAGGGCGAATCTTCCTTTAAATGTAAAGCAATGGAAGACACGCATAAATGAACCGAGTCCCAGATTCCTAGGGTCTTGTTTTCCCCCGCTCACATCTGCAGAGCCGCTTTTTTATAATCACGAGAACCGAATCTGGGACGCCGCGGAAGCCTAATTATCACCAACCATTCACTCTATTCATCCCACACACACATTCCCGGCCATTCACCACCCCTCCGACTGTCCCCGGGCCATCCACACCTGCAGAGTCCCCAAGCCACCGACAGCTGGATTCCCACATATTAGCCATAAAAGACGCACATTTGTTTCCATTTGTAACGCCATCCTTCAAACAGATTGTAAACCCCGATAACCAGGCGGGCGCGCTCATTGGCTCCGGGCGCAGTCGAGGACCCGGCAGCCAGCCGTCCGGTTGGCTGGACGTCGTCACACACGCCCGCCCCGGCACGCCCCCGCCTCGGCTTCCCTATAAGAGCGAGGCGGTTCGCCCATGTGGTTGTTGAGAACTGTCAACATAGCCGACGAAATAGACCTAGAAGTCTACCTGCTGTACTACTTTCCCACCCCTCGTCCACCGTGGAAGCTACTCGTGCCACCATGAAGGTCGTTGGATCTACGTGCGCCCTGAAGAGCAAGGTCGGCAGCGAGGACGTGGTGCGCTGCCTGTCCGAGCAGAGCCTGGCCATCTCCAAGTGCAAGATCCCGCTGCTGGACGAGCAGATGGCCGTTCTGCTGCAGGACATGAACAGCTGCTACAGCAAGCTGAAGGAGCTCGTACCCACGCTGCCCACCAACAAGAAGGCCAGCAAGGTGGAGATCCTACAGCACGTCATCGACTACATCTGGGACCTGCAGGTGGAGCTCGACGAGCCGGAGATGAGCCGCCAGCTGTCAGCGGCCAGCGTGCCCCGCACGCCGCTGACCACGCTGAACGCGGAGCTCGCCAGCATCACAGTGGAGGTAAATATCTGTTTACGCGCGACCGCGTCTTAGTAAAACCTTCTTATATCCGGACAGTCGCCGTGCGTAAAGACGCGCGCAGCTTGTGCGTAAAAGCTGGTCGGTGTGACGGCAGCGGCACTAACGACTCTTCCTCCCCTCTCTCTGCAGAATGGATGCTCGGACGACCGCATCATGTGCCGCTAAAGGGCCGATGGACCCTCCACCCGCGGAGAGGAAGGCCGGGCCACGGGGCCCACGCATCCAACCTTGAACTCTGAAGGGACGTTCGAAGCTCCCAAACGGTAGAAGCGAGAGAAAGAAGCCGTCGTGCGGACGTCGGGAGCCGGCGGAGGCTCTCTGTCACTCGGGGCCCTCGATTCTCCAGAGAGCCCCGAGAGAAGACGCAGACTGGATTAGCCTGGGGACCAAGAACAGTTCGGCGCAAACAGCGTCGCCGGTTGCTTGTATTTTGGGTTTTTGTAATTTTGTTTTTAAATCTCGTGTCAACCGTTATGAGAATCCATCATTTTGTCAAAGAAAAAAGAACATTTCTCAGATTCCTGAGCGACAACCTGTATTGTATATTACAATGCCATCTTATGTGAAGATATTGTTTTCTTACAATGTACTTTATTGGTGTTTTTATTAAAACAAGGCAATTATTTTTTAAAACGATTCCTCCTTGTCCTGATGCGTTTGTGAGCGGAACGGAGCCGAGTCACGGCGAAACCCGCAAACACACCCGTGAAACACGACACGGTGTTATTATGGGCTGCTAAAGCAACATTATTGTCCATCATCCATCCAAACAAGCGCTGCCTCATCACGGGAGGAGTGTAAATTGGTTGTCACCATAAAGAGCGAAGCGCTGGGAGAAGCTGTAAGGTAAAACCAGAGCTGGTGGGCAACATAATGGCTGAGGGTCAGTTCAAATGGCAATTTAACTCCGAGGGTCAAAACCCGATCACGTTACCAAAAGAGGAGCAAAAACAGCTGGAAAACAGTGGCAAAGGTTCAAATTCAAGACGCCTTTTTGAATCCATAATGAAATCACTTTAATGGTTGGCGTTTTACGCATTAAAGCGGTTTAAGTGGGTTAAGATGTGAAACAGGGGTCACAATAAAGGGTCAGTTCCGTGTAAAATCTCGTTAAAATTCGGTGTTTCGGTTTCTTATCGCGTAAATCTGCAGGTTTCCCCTCCGGCAGCGCAGGGGTTAAGCAGGATTTGGCGAGTTGATTCGTTTTAAGATTTATTCTGTCTCCCTGGTGCAATGTTTTTCCCATTTCCCTGCGGTGCGATGCGCGCAGCTGCAGCCCCGGCGTGGCCAGTGTGTGATTGTGTTTGTGTGATAGCTTTGTGCCAAGGGCAGGGGAGGGCGGCGGGGCCCAGACTGAGCGGCGCCTCGGCACACCTGGGGAAGTTCAGGTTAAATAGCTGCACATTCCTCAACACACAGCTGATTGAAACATTAACAAACAGTAATCCGCGGGCCAGGCCGCAGATGGGCCGGGAGCCACGCCAACACGGAGAGAGAGGGAGGGAGAGAGAGGGAGAGAGAGGGAGAGGGAGGGAGAGAGGGAGAGAGATTCCCACAGTACGGCAGTGTTAGAAAGCTGCTATTAATACTCACATTTTACAAAATATGAACCTTTGAGAGTTGCGGGAATTGTGCTTATAAGTACATCAACTTTAATTTTTCACTGGTTTGAATGTGCTGAAAACAATTTTGTTATTGTAGTGTTGTTGTTTTATTAAGTTTCTTTTAATTAAATATCAACGATCCCCATAAAAAGGTCTGAGTGACGTAATACAGATGTGGAGAATATAAGAATAACTCGATGTGGCATCAATCTTAGTCGGATTATCTCCCAGTTCCTCCGATCATTGACTTTAAAACAAGTTTTTTTCTCACTTATTTCCCATTTTGGGTCATCAGAAAGACGTTAAAAGATTCTTCTTTTGGGTGCGCCTGAGCGCCCCCCTGAGGCAGCAGCTGGAACATACGGGTGATAAACTGTGGACAGCAGCGCCACCGCGTGGCCACAGTGGGAAGGTCACCCTAATCATATGTGTTTAAATACTTCGGTTATTTTGAGATTCTGTGACGGATGTAAAAAAGGTCATGGGATAAATTCTGTTGTTATCTACATCTTCTAATACAAGCAAAAAAAACCCCAGACAGGAGTGTTTAAATAGAAATTTGTATTTACATCCATAAACAGAAAGAAATTTGCAATATACATCCTGTAAAATGACAGCTTATCTCAAACCAAAAGATCCCGTGCCTCTTTCTGCCCTTCATTCAAACTCTACAAAGTTCCCTTTTCCTGAAGTAACAAAATTGGGTCATTTAAGTTATTTCCTGCAGGTTATGAAAGATATATCTTATCCTGGATTTTTTTTTATTCACACAGAAAATAAATCAGGCTTAGGGTTTTCTCCTGGAGCAACAACTTTGATCCGAAGTTGAGTTTCCAGCCCTTTTTACACTGCAAACAACTGTGCCATAAGTTCTTTGTACTTACAGTAAATAACCATTATATGCTTTAAAAATTCATGATATGTACCCATTTACCAGTTGACTAATATAACATAGAAAAATGTACACCAGAAATTATACAGACGTGTGGAAAAATATCTTTGGACTGCGCATGTTGAAAAAAAATAGGTTTGGAGAGAGATGCTACAGCTGAGAAAGAAGACGCAAATAAAAACACACTTGCAGATGACGAGGGTGAGACGGACAGAACACTGTTGACATCGGGTCGGCTTGAGAACCAACAGCCTTCCTCGGCTCCTCTCACAGGGCAGGAGAGTCCCGTTCTTCCATCACTGGGCAGCTACTGATTTTTGAACCTCCGATATAAAAGTGCCTTGCTAAAACATGACTTCTTCCTTATTTAAAAAAGAAAAAAAAGGACAGCATTCCAAAGTTATCGCAGAGGGAGAGATCCAAACTTGCCAGCATTATTTTCGAAAATAAAAATTAAAAAACAGTATTGACCTATTAGACACAAAAATACAGCCAGGTCTTATTCTCTGTGCAATAATGGGCCTTTAAAAGCATGTCTGATATATATTTTTTCCAGTTATTTACATCATGTATTCACAGAGGCCGTCTAATACTGCGGTACCGCTTTGTTGCTTATGTGAGAGTTAGGATTCTCCATCTCAGTCTGAAGCAGAGGCAGGAGTTACTGCTCCGGTCTGCAGGACGTAGTCAACTGTGTGCTTTCAAGCTTCCGTGAACCTTAAGGGTGAAATGCAAACGAGACAAAAGAGAAAAACCTATTGTTGTAAAGGCATTGAATCTCTAATAAGGCGGAGGAATATTGCATCGATCTTTGTTCCACGCGGAGGCCTCCGGGTAAAGTGCAGCCGCCGCCGCTTGTACCGTCGTCCCACTCGCAGCCAGGCAGCTCCGGGGCCTTCGCACCGACACCTCGGCTGGGGCGGGCGCTCAGACCGAGGCTGTCCAGGATGAGCAGTCCAACTGTGGGTACTTCTGTGGGTTCAGCACCTCCAGGCTCAGCTCAGGCCCAGATTCTACAGCATCCACCAGAGCTGCTCAGCAATACTTCTGCAAAGCAAAACATAATCAGACCGGAAGCTCGTCCTTTTCACCCGGACGTCTCGTCTTGTCTGGTCAGACCTCTGCGCTCACCTGGTCGGGACCCATCGGCATCCTTCCCATTCCCATAGGGTTCATGCCCATCTGGCCCGGTCTCTGTCCTGGCATCTGGCCCATTTGTCCGGGACCGGCTCCAGGGCCGCCGATGGAGTTGTTCATCATCATGTTTCCAAACTGGTTTTGGTTGCCCTGCTGAGGGAACTGTGCCTGGGAGTACGAGCTGTAAACCACAAACACAACCATACTTAACCATACTAAACCTGTATGACAGAACCACACAGGGCTTAGGCCCTGCTCTAAGGGACCCAGGGGCCACAGACCTGCTCCGTGGCATGTTTCCTTGGGGCCACCCTTTCATGTCTCCAGACGGGTACACGGACCCTCCCTGGGGGGTGGCCTGCATCCCAGACATCATGCTGTTCTGAGGACCTCCCATCCGTCCTTGCATCATGTTTCCGGGTGGGCTGCTTCCTGGAGCCATGAATGGCGGCTCCCCTTGCTGGCTCATGCCTGTAAATGCAACAAAATCGGGAAACCGTCACTTTTTAAAACAAGAACAACCGAAATCCTGCAGCAGGATTTAAATTAAACTCAGGCAATTGACCGTAATTAGCCCCGTAGTTAAAGCCCTGCTGTCCAGTCTGGTTCATTGCAGGTGCTCCCACCGGACCGTCCATGCCCCCCGGCGCAGTGACATTAGGAGGGGGGTTGAAGCCCCCTGCGGCCCCTTGCCCTTGCTGCTGCATCAGCATCATCATCCGCTGTCGCCTCATCTGAGAGATGGTCATCATCTCTCTGTTGCGCTGAGCCACCATCTGGGGATTGAGGAAACCGGGCTGCAGACCAACATCAAAAATGAGCCCGCACGTCAAACGCTGGAATCAGTTTGCGCCAAATTCAAAGGGAAAACAACTGAATACCTGAGCGCCCATGCCTGCAGGCTGCACGCCAGGCTGCATGCCGGGCTGCATGCCGGGCTGCATGCCAGGCTGCACGCCTGGATGCATGGCAGGATTTCCTCCAGGGTTATGTTCCATCTTTACTCCTTGCCTGGTTTGATTCATAAACTACCAGATAAGACACAGCAAAGCCAGGGAGCTTATTAATGCTTCCGGTAACCAGGCATGGAAGATAAGGCCACCCAACAATTCGGATGCAGTCGGATCACCTGTTGTCCTTGTAGTCGCTGCTGGAGCTGCAACCTGAGCGGTTTCGTAGCCGTCATCATCCGAGGCCGCATCATGTTGGCGTTGGGACTGCTCATGCCTGCCATGCCGGCGAAGCTCCCCGTCTGGCCCATTTGATTCATCATGGGGCTGAAGCCTCCAGGAGGCTGTCCTTGCATCCCGCTGCCGCCGTAACCAGGCTGCATATTCACAGCGGGGGGACCCGGGGGTCCAGGATAGCCTTGGTTGTACATGGGTTTTTGATCCATGCTTAGGGGGGTGTCCTGGCCAGGGAAAGTCTCCGCAGATGGGCACTGGGCGTGGCCTTGATCAAGCCCTTGAAGACGAGCTTCAGGTCCCTGGCCCTGGCGGATAAATGTTACCAGAATACTGTTGGATATTTGGCCACGAACTCACAAACGCACCAACAGAAAACACAGGTCCGGCTGTACCTGGCCCACTATTTCAGGGATTCCTAAAGCGCGATCTATCTCCTGCAGAGCGCCGACGTCGGCTGTGTTGAGCAGAGAATCCAGCTGGTCCAATAATGCCCTCTCATCGCTCTGGCCTTCGCTGCTGGTCAGGGGTCCCAGTAACTCATCCAAAGGGTTTCCAAACTGGTCTCTACCATGAAAAATAGAGATACTGGCTCACCTCAACACTTGAAAAAGGTGCTAAAACCAAAATAGTCCAATAGGATTCTGTTTTACACCAAAAAGTGTAAATATAGATTGATTAGCATCTAGAAAATCTTTACCTGCTCGTGTTTCTCTGAGGTCCGTCGACTCCCAGAGGAGAACTCTGCCATGAGGGGGACTGGGGAGGGGGCCCAGGTCCACCAAATCTACTCATACTGGTTTCATTGGCCGCTGAAGTGGAAACAGGCAAAATAGTGGTTGAAAAAATGACGTCACCAGATAGATTCACACTTTCTAAAGGCTTCAAACATCTATGAGTTCCGCTGGACATACCCATGTCCATTAGCTTCTGCTGCAGCATCGATCTGGTGTTCCCCGGCAGGCTGTTAGAGCGGCTGATCATCGGCCCTGCCATCGGATTTGCGCGGCCCATTCCAGGGTGTCCTGGTCTCACCACAGGAGTGCTGGCAGGTCTCGTCATGCCCCAGTCCCCCGGCCCTGAGACGGGAGGGCGTTGCTGAGGCACTGCCATCCCTCTGCCCATACCCCCTGAGTGACACACAACCCGAAACAATCGGTGATCTTCATCCCCAGGTTGTTAAAATACCTACTGAGACTAAATATCCCCATGTTTTATGGCCGGCGGTTGAACACGCCAATAAATAGCTGTTTCATTTACTTGCTAGGTTGCCTCTGGGTGGACACACACCACCTCCCCCTGGAAATCCATTAGGAACACTGCCGAATCGAATTGGAGCCTCCACGTTCTCCTGCTTGACCAGTGTGGGACAAGCAACATTTCTTCTGCCAGCCAGCCCCCCTGCTGCTGCTGGTCCTTCTCCACCCATGGGTTTGGAATCCAAGGACAAGGCTCTCTGGTAGGCAGCACGCTGACCAGGAGGCACCGGGACCCTCTCCGCCTCTGCATCACATCACAGCCATCACCAAGATTTTTAGAGATTCTAAAAACAGTTTTATACTAGAACTGACAAATGATGGGAGCTGATATGGATGAGGTATGGAAAGGGGGATTTGAATTCCACACCGTGTAAACTGTCAGGTTTGTGGCCCACTTCCTTCCCTGTTCTGGAGTCTGGTTCAGGGTAGAAGGCAGAGTTGCTCCTCGAGACCCCGAGAATGGTCTCCAGCGTCTCCGCCTACACAGAGACAACTCACAGTGTCACACAACAAAGTTCTGTGGCTCACAAATTCAAATGGTGGTTTGGGCACAGGCTCACCTCATCGGGTGGCTCCATCTTGACCTTTCCGTTTATACAGTGGGGGTCGGAGCTGGTCACCCCTGCTGCCTGAACCCCCCTTGCTTCCAGTTCATCCAGCTTTGGTTTGATATCGCTGCCTTCTTTAGAGTCATCCTTGTTCAGGAGGTAATGGAGCAGGGCATTGGGCTTCTCCTTCTTGGGACTCAGCTGCTCCTGTTTTAATTCCGTCCCCCTGGTCCCCACGGCGGCTGGTTCTTGCGCCGCAGAATCTAGAGCACATTTCCCTGTGGCCTCCGCGGTGATGCGAGCTACTTCGTCAGGAGTGTTCCCATTCTGCAGGAGCTTGTGTAGGATCTTGTGCTTCTCCTGCAGGGACTGACTACTTGACTGTCCGGCGCCACCGGAGGACGACACAGTGCTGTGATTCCCACCAGTGGAGGACGAAACTCCCGTGGAAGGTGAGGGGCTGGTCACAGTGGGCGGTCCGTCTTTAGCCTCGGGTGTGGAGCTGGGCCCGGATGTTGGTGGGTGATTAGGAGGCACCAGCTCGTCTGTTGGCGAGGTGAGGAGCTGCAAAAGTTTCTTGTGGCTCTTGCTGTCAGGAACGCGCCTGCTGGATTCTCCTCCCGAAACTCCGACCTCTCTGCTGGCCTGACTGTCTGGCTTTTCAGGAGGCACCTCGCCGGTGGGGGTATGTAGGTGCTGCTGGGTTGGATGCTCCGCTCCACCTCCCAGTGAGCTGCCGGGACTCTTGGAATCTGCGTAGGTTGGCAGTTTACAGGGTCCCGTCGGCACGTTGGTGGAGTTGATGCTGGGGGAGCTGTCAGGCCTTTGCGGGGGAGGGGAGGTGAGGGGAGAGGGCATTGGGTTGCCCACTCCCTCACTAATGGCTTGGAGGGCGTTCAAGGAACTGCTGGAAAAGGTGCTTCCCCCTCCAGCGTTCCCGGGGTGACTGGAGCTCATTGGAGAATTCAAACCTGAAAGCCATGATAAATACGTCAACACACACACCGTTGTCCATAGAACAGAAAGCAGAGTACACACACGGTCAGTCAAGTCCGGGTCAACCTTGAATGTTTACAAAAAACCCCAACGTGGGTTCATACCTCCCGGGGAGAAGGGGCTGGCACCCATCTTAGGGCTTCCTCTGACTCTGGGTGAACTCAGGACATTGTGAGGAGGGGCGTTCATCGCTGGGCTGGCCTGAGTGGGGCTCGTCATTCCCATCCCGTAATTTCCAGCCACAGGTCCACCTCCGTGGAACTGACCCATCTGTGGATGCTGATGTTGATGCTGATGCTGCATACTGTGGTGGCCCATCTGGCTCATGGGGTTCATGGAGGAGTGCATGGAATTCATCTGGGCCATGCTGTTCATCTGGTGTGTGGAATTCATTTGATTCATGGAGTTTATCTGACCCATTGGATTCATCTGTTGCATGGGATTCATTGGGTTCATGCGGTTGCCCCCGGTATAAGAAGGCATTGCCCTCTGAGACACGTTGCCCTGGTCAGCCATGTTGTAGCCTCTGTTCATCCCCATGGCCCCGCCCACGCTCATCTGTTGGTTGGGGTTGTTCACGGCCATATTTTGAGGCCGCATAGCTCCACCTTGGTTTCCACGATAATTATTCTGATCCCTATGGGAGAAATTTGTAAATCTGTCAAAAATCATGAAGAGGGGGACAATGTTTGAATTTTGAGGAGGTGTGACAGCTTCTGCACCTTTGTAGAAAGTGTGTGGAGAGGAAAGAGTGCGGCTCATTATTGCTGGGATTCCTGCAGAGGTCCGTCCTGGTCTGAGCTGTGACCGGGGTGCCATCTGAGAGGGAGAAGCGGTACAGAGGGGTCTCCGCGTGGCCATTATGGAACGCTGTAGCAAAAATAAACCACAGTTCAGAAAAAAGGTCACAATGAAATTACGCAATGTAAGGTTGGTTTCAGCAGCAACCTCAAATAAACAAGTAGAATGCAAATTAAAACGCCAAATAACCAAAGCCTTCATCGATATCGGCGACTAAGGGATGGGAATACCGCAAATGGAATCAGAATGGGATGGTTTACCTTCCTGGTAGTGGCGTTTGTAGGACCAAGACTGCCCTTCAGTGCGATGGAGGAACATCTGCATGCATCTCCTCACTAGGTCCTCCCAACCAGGGCGCATAGTGGTGTGAAGAGAAGCCTGCTGTTCTATTTCAACCAATTTACCTGCAATTAGAGGCGAGGTTAGCCTTAGCGGTGGTGGTCGCCATTTTAAACATCCTCACAAAGGATTCGTTATGATGAAAAGTGAGGCCTCAGTCATCCGAGAAGCTGCCACACAGCTGTCATCTACGGTTACCCTGAGACCTTCAATTATTGATGTTGTAACAGTATGAACACTTACCAGACAATTCATGACGAGTGCTAAATCTCTCTGTCCTTTCTACGACAATGATGCGTCGGGCCACGCAAATCATACACGAGTGCAAATCTGCATTTAGAGAAACATCGTGGTTTTCAGACACGTTTTGCCTGTATGATCAGAAACACTGGGACGGTTGCTTGTTGTAAATAGTTACCTTCTCCTTCCTCCATCATGGCTCGAGGCTGAGTGAGCGCAAAACACTGCATAGTCTCGTAGCGCTGGCCCCCAGGGGGCCGTTCTTCTGTCAACCCATGGTTCTGACCATGAACTGTGTTCACCAGCATTCGACAGTTGAAAGTGTGGCTCTTCTGCCGGGGTGTCTCTCCACCCCATGCCCCGTTCGACACTACGGTCAGAAACAAGCGTCAGCGTATGACATTAACAGAGTTGGAAAAATACTTTGAACATAAAATCACGTTTCACCATTTGACTTGGGTAGATTCTTATGAAACTCCTCCCTGTCCTCGTCGTGGATTATGTTGTACACGCTGGTGTTGATCAGCTCTTCCTGTTTGTACTGAAGGTACTGCGTGACGTTGTCTGAGACGAATACAATGCTGCCCTCACGGTTAACCACGAACAGAAAGCCGTCCAGGGCCTGACAACAGACAGAAGGTAATCAAAGAGACTCATTTTAAACCAACGCAGTCATTTTGGACTATCAAAAGAGCCCTGGGGTAACTGTCCCCAGGCTGACCTGTAGGAGCAGTGGTCCCAGATGGTCTTTATCAATGACCCCCTGACCAGTGGAGGACACATCCGCCTTCTGTACGTCATCGTCGCTGCAAGCGCTCTTTCCTGGGGACAGTTGAAGCACGTTACAGAAGCATGGTTTTGCCTTTTTTTATATATTTGTAAATACCCAGTCGATTTCTTGCAACACGTCAGATATTTGAAACGATGTTTTAAACGTGGACTGAGTTCAGTTTGGCTACACCGAGCCACTGGCAGTTCCTGTGGGCCAGCAGATGGCAGCATTAGCCACAGATACGTGGCTGGAATGCCTTTCTATTTTTAAAACAAGCATGTGTTGGACCATTTGAAAGATCTCTGGGAGCAATGAAAGGTTATTTCTAGTGCTAAGCAAAACGGCAAAATATACCAAATGTTTGCAAGTCTCTTTCCGACCAAAATAATCCTTGGGGACAGACTTTCGTCCAAGTAGCGGCCTTAATTACAACTGTTCAACTTCCGGAACAGTCACTATCAGGCCCAATGAGGCTAAAAAAAACAAACACGGTTGCACTGTACTTGACACAATCAGCAGCGTGTATTATTCCCAGTGTCCCCTGGACAGCGAGGGTACCTTGCTCTTTGATTTGTCTGATCTGTCTCACGGTCTCCTTGAGGATTGCGCATTTGTCAGGCTTGACATTGAAGCTGTCGATGTTGGAGAGGTTGGCAGAAATGAGCTCGGCCAGCTCTTCGATGTACTTGCTCTCCTGTTCCCTCCGACGCTTGTCACACCTGCCAGGGTGCCAAAGGGATTAGACATGTAACCATGACAACCCCAATTTCCCATGCCTTGTCCATATGCGATCCATACAGCCGAACTTCAGATTTAGATATTTTGCTGTGGGGGGGGGTTAACACACACTTACCCTAAGCCTGGAGTGTCACAGGTGGACAGTTTCCGTTTGCGGTCGGAGCACAACGGCTCCAGCGAGTTGTCCCCTATACCGCTCATCTTCACAGCATATCAGCACCTGAAAACACACACACACACACATCACGCATACGTGGTTAAAGGCAGATATACAGGCTGACAGAAGAACATACGTCCTTACAAACATATGTGTGTCACAGTCTGATCATAGGAGTGCTTGCATTGATTAGATCTATTAAAATAAAAAACACACAGAAAGAGTTGGGTTTATATTCATAGATATTTATAAAGGTGGCCGAACCAGTTAGCAAAGCAGCCGCGTTTCCTGCCTCGCATTTGACAGGAGCGAAATCTCATCTGCTCCGCTGCGAGGAGCGAGTGATGATGATGTAGTGACTGGAAGCCTCCGGGGAGATGGGTCATCCTGCGTTCAGGCAGCAACCGCTGGAATGACACCGCTCAACACGGCACAGAGCAGAAACCGTTTCCAGCGCATGTTCAGGCACGTACGGGAGAGCAAGTGTGCCTCTCCGCTTCACATCTGAGGCTTCCGAAGAAAATGATATGTGCTAAAGTGCAAAGCACAGCAGCAATCCAGGAAAGGCTCAACAGTGCATTTAAGACTAGTGAGAAAAAGCCCTCTTCCGCATTCCCTCCACTCTGCAGTCTCCATACTAGGCTACATCCGCCAATAGGCTGGAGCTGCAGTTTTACCATCCTAGGACACCCCTCCCTTCTCTCGCTCTCTCTCCCTTCCTCGCTGGGTGTAGCAGTATAATGCTGAGGACCATGCCCTTGTTTTCCTGCTCTGGCATTGCCCTGTGATTGACCCCTCAAAGTTCACGGCAGAGGAAAGCCTGGGATTCAGCCTGGAAGGTCACTGCTTTTTCCAATTCCTATATAAACACACACAAAGCCCCGGGACACTCGACCACTCTGTGTGTGCGTGTGTGTGTGTGTGTGTGTGCCACCCTTTAATAAGGAACCATCTCATTGCAGCCTGGAAAAGAGCAGTGGATGGAATTAAAAGGTAACTTCTACTTAGCAACAGCAGGCTAGGACATGCAGCCCATCAACCGTCACCAAAAGAGCAGCAAATCTCAGACGTGCACTCCGGTCGGTGAATCTGAAGTCTCACAGCTGAGGCCGTTTACCTCCTACTAAATCTGCCTCAGCTGTGAGATGTTTCTTCCTAGAACCCATTTTCCTCCGGCCATGTGCAAACAATGCAGCAACTCTGAGGCCTTCGCGAAAAAAGAACACCGACTTTGCACACAGGGCTTCGCTAGCTGACTCACACTGACGTTTTGCACTTTGACACATGACTGAAATATAGAAAACATCCTGAGGTCAGGGAGAGAAAGAACTGTTTAGCAGCAGCTGACGAAATTAAAAAGAAAAGTCAGGCAATGTGTCAGAGAACTGAGCTGGCTTCACGTGACAGCGAAACTTGGTCGAGATCGCCCATGTTGCACACAAGAAGAAATACAGATTTTCATGATTAAAAACAATATTTTAGGACAAAAAAGGGACATCTTTTGGACTGTGATTTCTAGAAAAGCTCACTCACCTTGACCTCTACCAGCCCCAGTGAGGAACCATCCAGGGGTCTAGTATGGCTTCAAGGTGTCATCGTTACCTAGAAACAAAAGATAAAATGCAATAAACAGGGGTTCAAATGTGCCTCAGTACGTGGCCGGTGCTGTTTTGATTCCAACCAAAAAGTGCGAGCTCTGCTTTCACAGAAATGCATGGGAAAATTTCATTTTCTTCAACCTCCACCGGAAGCCCCAGCAGACAGCGTCCTGTTTGCATCCTCCCATCAGTCTGTTCCACTGCGTCATCACTTCCCTTTCCTGGAAATGTAGCCACACTTCCACCTCATTTACATCTCATTTTTATGTTATTTTTCTTTTCTGTCCCACTGGTTGACGGACATCTAGGTCGTCAGTCACCACCAGATGCAATGTAGCATTCAGGGCTTATTCCACGTTAAAACAACATGGGAATCATCATAAGCTTCAACAACCTTCATCACTGTGATGCTGTTGAGAATTACCGTGGAGCCCTCGTGGGTTTTGTGTGTTCTCATTGGAGAAAGTGGATAAGCTTGGACTCAAAGCGACAGAAATTAATCTCTTAAGCAGGCCGCAGACATTTTGATTACAGTTTTGCTGCTTTTATGTATAACATTACATTTTCATACTTGTGAAAAAAAATCTTCTTATTCCCGTGAAACATGTCTTCAAATCACAAAATTACTGTTTTTCAAGTTCACGTGTTATTTTTAAATTCGTTAGAGACTAAAATTGCGATTAAATGTGCCTAAACAACGATGGTTTACAGGTCCTATAACCTGATTACCAAGTAACTCACAACGCAGTAGCTGCAAGCGTACAACACTTCCCCTCACAGTTGGACCACTGATGGCATAAATCCTACATGCTGGGCTGTTACTGAGCTAAAGCGCCAGCTGAATTATTTAATACAATGGCAGAAAAGCTCTCCCTTACTGTCCAAACACTCTTTAATCATTCCGAGTTTACTCCTGCCAACACTCGTTAGCAAAAACCTGACTTTTCCAGGTTTTTCTCCCCATCATCATTTAAATCCTGATTATTATTAATCACTTTACATCAGAAACATGTTAACTGTTGAGTTATTGATGATTTTACAATTAAAAAATGTGTTGGTTTTTTTTTGTTGAGACATGCAAATGCACCAATCTGCACGTAGAGAGAACGAGAGAGAGAACGAGAGAGAGCGAGAGAGAGAGAGAAAGAGAGAGAGAGGAGCATGCAGGATGTGCTGTGGCCTTTTCTCTTTTACCCTGTTTTTGCAATAAAAGAATTAAATCAAAGTGCGTGTTTGTTAAATTTCAATATCTTATGCAAATCTGTGAGCCACAGAGGAACATATAGGGAATCTTACATCCAGAGCTTGTTTTTAGCTGCTAACACAGCTCCCACCTCACAGACCAGTGAATAAAAAATGTAAAAAAACACAGTTATTCAATTAAGGCAATGCGGTGGACACGTATTGCTCAGCTGCTTTTCAAAATCCCACCAGAAAAGCATCAAGCGCAACTCATTTCACACGCAGATGGTGATAAAGTCGTAACAGAGATGAGGAACCTGAGCCTGGGCCTGAAGGAAAAGGGAAACGACTAAACCACAGAGTGATTTCTGGTTTTTAAAATGGGTTATGATTCAATATTACTTACTTTAACAACAACATCTGTGGCCCTGGTCAAAACTGGAAACCCCCAACAAGAGAAGATGAAGAAATGGGGAGTCAATAAAAGCAATATTTAATCTATACGTAGGTATATTAATCATTTGGTCAGAGTGGTCGCTGGCGTGCACTAATGAGACTGAATAAATACCGAGTTACGTCAAGATCAGACAAATTGCGGCAAACATTGCGATCGTACCAAACTCTACGGATAAATGTGGTGCAGAGGGAAAGCAGAGAAAAACAGCTTTATTAGAAGTGCCTTCTCTCTGGCTGAGCGAAAACATCCCCCACTCGTGTCCAGATCGTCCTCTCTCTACCACTCCAACACACACACGCACGCGCAGGCACACGTGCACGCGCAGGCTGCGTCTCCCCATTACCCCCCACGCATAAGACGCGACGTGTCCAAAAACCTGAGAAAATAAATGAAGTTGGAAACAAAGAGGTGGCAGATTCCACTCTGTGTGTGTGTGTGTGTGTGTGTGTAAGAGAGAGTTCTGCACATGCTTTGCCCTCAACCATCCATCATTAACACAGACAAAGCCTGGGGACACACACACAGACCCACAACGGTAAACATCCAACCAACAATCTGGGCATCCAACACACCTTTGATTGTCTATAGGATCCTATATGGTTTATGAAGGACTGATAACAATGAGGTCGACCCATTGTTCACGTCCAGGGACCCACAGCCGCCTATAGGCTGCGCTCACACAGGGCTAATATTATGGAAATGGGGTCGTTAATCAAAGGCGAAGCAGGCTTTTATCTGGAGGAGCAGAGCGTCTGGGACTGTCCTGTTTCCAGGTTGAGCCCGTTTAAAACCCAGCAAGATTGGAGCCGATACACCGTTTAACGGCTGGCGAGCACAGGCGGAAATTAATATGAGGCGTTTTGAATTTCACATGTAGGTTTTAACTCCAGGGGAAGAATGAAAAAAGGTCCATTTTCAGAGCGACCATATTCTCCTCCCTTCCTTGGTTTTGCTCATTTTCTCTCTCTCCTCCCTCCCTTCCTCCCTCCCCACGGTCCCGGTTGGATTGGTGGAGTAAACACAGGAAGAGAGCGGGCTCTGTTCCACCACAGCGGAGCAGGGGCTGGGCGTTCCTGCAGCTCCTGTGCCGGGGTCAAAAGTTTACGCTGGTTTTCATTTCACCTTTCCTCAGCCAATCACAGAGCCCCGCTGATGCGTATGAACTCTGACCCCGGCAAAGAATTCCACTCAAAAGATGGTCCGACGCCAGGTTCACAACAGCACCATCTCCCACCTCCCATTTTTACTCCTTACTACGCTTTTTCCTCTTTCAACTGGACGTTTTGTACACAGCAAAAAAAAAAACATAGGTAAAAAAAATTCCAGAAATCAAGTTTTGATAGAAAACAGAGGATAAAACTGAAGGCAACCGCAGTTTATTAGATAACTACGAAGCCTCGACGATTACAATTCCTACGATAACAAATTACACACTTCAGAGCTTACTGCAGTCATTAAGACATTTAGTAATAACAGCTATTTTGCAATTAAATCCACATTATTTGGAATCTTATTTTAGATTAGAACTAAAGTCAAATAGCTAAAAGCGCCTCATTCTTACTGTTTATCTCTGGAAGCGTTTAGGGAGCCTCCGGTAGCTCGTATATCTGGCACAAGTCACTCAGTTGCTGGTTAACATGATTAAAATTGTGTTTCGGTGACTTATGAAGACAGGTGGGACGCGGGGGTCACGAGCACTGAAAAGACAAACAGGGCAGCCGGGGTGAAAAGGAAACACCGCCGGGCCTGTGTAGCCAACAGTTGGGAACAATTTGGTTCTTTGCACTGACAATCAGAGCAGCGCGAGGACACGTACGCGCACGTCACATGAGCCATAATCCAATGGCGGGCTTGTTTTTGTCTTGGTGACACTGCGCTCTGTTCCCATCTGCCGGGTGATTAAGGCCGTACCGCTAATCAAGTCACTCAGCCCTGCGAGGGAGCGGCGGCGGGGCGGCAGATGCTGACCGAGCCGGCCCGCTCTGGGCCCTCTCCCGAACAGGTTTTACCGTAGGACAAAAAGGAGGTGAAGTTCAGAGGGAGAAGAGCGGCGCTGCGTGAAGCCTCGCATTTTCAAGCTGCATGTGAAACGCAAATGGGCTTGGCTTTAATCAGCACGCAGACGTCTGCCAAACTGGTTCTGCGACATGGATCTTTGTACAATAATGCAACGCGGCGTAAAGGAAAACATATTTGGAAGAGCTGCTTCTATCTGTCCATGAACGGACTGTTTCTACACGTCTCTCCTCCATCAGATCAGTGCTGGTATCTGCTGACAAATAAGAAGACAGAAAAATGTTCTTGGAGATGACAAAACTGCTGAAGCAAACACTTTCAGTTTATTTTCAAACACACAGCAAAAAAAAAAAAAAAAGAAAAAAAAAGAAGTTTTATTGCCACGCCACCTTCAAACACAAGCTCAGGTGTCCTTGTAGGTCCAAATTATGACCCAAAACTAGACAATCGCCAACTTGTGAGTTGGGAAGTTAGAGGCTGAGACAGGATCAGGCACCAATTAAGCCCTGGCAGACTGCGAGGGCTCTCTCCGAGATGTTTTCAGCCTCGGTAAATGTTTCCATGTCCTCGCTCTAATGTCACAGCTGCATATATCACAGCACATGTAAGCAGTTAGAGATGGAGCTGTAAACTTGACGGTGGGGTGTAAACTCCCCAGAGGAAACAAAATCCAACATTTCGCTCCTGAAATAGCTCAAACGTGTTGGAAAAGACCCGGATGAAGCCTAGCCAGTTTGGACACTCAGGGGTTCTGGTTCCATTTGTCTTTTACGATTCTTATTTCCATTTTCTTTGGTTCTTCAAGAGTCAAACAGCTCTTCCCATACCAACCCTGCAGTAGTCAGGAATGTCTTAATGTGACTTTCAGGGTGGATATTGGCTCAGATTTTATCCAGTTAAAAAAAAAGCAGTAGCTTGGACTTAAAGGGAGTGTTGGGGGCCAAAAGGGTCCATTTCGGGTGCATTTATAGATCTAGACACATCCAAAAAGTGATAAAAAGCAATGACGCAGAACTTTAAACCAAGAAGTTCTAGCAGAAATTGGTGTCCTCTCCTTTTCCGGCACCCCCTCTTCCTCGGTCCTTTCACGAAAGGCAGAGCATCTGGTAGTGGTTATCACATAAACCAGCTTTATTCACCCTCACAGTCTCCTCTTCGAACGCAGTTTTGTAAAACTTGCCCCAAACAAAACAACAAACAAGGTCTTGCTAACATTTTACAATGGTAACAAAAGGGCGCGAGGGGGCTAGCCTCCCACTAGCCTGTTCAGGTAAAGCCGTTTTATGAGCATTCTTCAGCTCGGGGAGCGAAAGTTAAACGGGGAGTTGAGGTTGAAGAGTAAGGGCACAAACGGGAGGGGGACGACTCTTGGCACCACCTTCCTTAATAAAGTTTGCCTTCAGCCAATCAAGAAGGACTGCAGAGAGAGCGCCCTTCCAAATCCTTGCTGGTTATAAACTGGAATTAGGTGCGATGATTGCTTCAGACTGGCCGTTTGGCTTGCAGAAGGGTGCATGGCTCACACATGGCCCAGCTAGTCTCACACTCGGGCATTACCTCAGAGTTGAAGAAGAGGGGAACGAGCAGATGAAGAAGACATGAAAGGAACAAGACCCTGCTGCCTGAACTGGGTCCCAGCGACTCGTGTGTCATAGTCTCACTCACTTGGAAAAAGAATCTGTAAATATTTCAGCGGGGAGAACGCGACTGTCTCGTTAGGCAGAGATTTCTATATTTAGCTTCTCCAACGTAGGCAGAAAAAGTAAATCTACCTGTTGAGCGCAGCCACGCAGGCACACCGATCGCTGCACGGATGACCTTGAGATGTGGGGGTTAAAGGGATGTTTTTTGTGATTCTGGCGGAGGAGGGAGCACATTTGTCAACTTTCTGCTTATCTAGCGCTGAAGGCTAACGCTGCCCCATGTTAGACCAACACCAAGGAGTCACATTTCCTCCAGGAGAAACAATCGAGCTCCGCTTTGAGCTTTGTGTTGCTGAGTTTGTCTACTTGCGTGACCATTATACCGATCATATACAACACGGTGTCAAATGAAACCACCACTCAGACTCACTGGAGCTGATGAAGCGCCGAAAGAATTCCATCTATTCAGGAAGCGGCCATGCAAAAATGTGGCTCCACAAAGACAGATAAAAGACACTTATCTAAAGTGGCTCCAGCAAATGGAAGCTGTTCACCTGATCTGCCATTCTTTCTTGGCCTGTCAGCGTCGAAAAGACAGTAAAAGAACTATAGTATTTACCCAACCGAAAGACCAGCTTTTGAACTGTAATTACTGAATGAGCAAGTGGCTTTTTCATCAAGATGTTACCTGGATTATGGTAAAAATGCAATTTTGGGGAACAGCAATTGTCTTGCATGTTTACAAGGCGCGGTTTTAGAACAAGTAACGTAAGTGGCATTACAAAAAAAGCTCAGTTTAACAGAATTTTGAGCAGGTGTGGTCATTTGTTGAACAATAGGGGGGTCGATGCCAGCCCAGAATCGGTCACCACGCAGAGACTTTTCCCAATCCCACGAGAAAAAGTGATAAGTTAATGAATTATTGAAAGCACAGGGGCCGATGGACAAAGAGCGAAAGCTATGCATCCCAGTCGCTTCTTCAGCCCATCTGCAGTCAAACAATCCCCCCAAAGATTGATTCATTGTTAACACAGCCTGACAGCCAGTGTGGGAGAGAAAGAAAGTGGTAGATAAAGGCTGGGAGAATAAGGGGACCGGGGCCTCCGTTTGCCAGGAATATGACCAGAAGGAGTTGGCTGGACAGGTTCCCACAGTGGCCTTTCTACCGGGAATACCGGGAAAGTGGGCATGAGTGATGGCATTCCATCACAGGTGAAGACGAGTTGCGTCTTCTCATTGGTGAGACCTGCCAACAGCATTGCTCAGTATTTTTCTTTTTATTTTATCTCACTACACACACACACACACACACACACACACACACACACACACACACACACACACATGCATAAAATGATATCCTCAAGATTCATAGTCTGTTAGACTTTAACGGTGTAATCTGAATA
>CAAE01014528.1:614122-688611 GCA_000180735.1 Tetraodon nigroviridis | reverse complement strand
GCAGGAGAGTTGTAATCGTCCATGACACCATGTTTGCTCTGTTTGTGCCTGCCTGAGTGACACAGCCTCAATTACATTCCATGGAGACCCGAGAGGGGCCCAGTGGCCCTGTGTTTGTGCCCCTTCCCCCACAAAACGTGGCGAACTGACCTCCCCCCTGAGTGTGTGAGACACTTTATCCCATCCCCCTCCCTTCAGAAGCCATCTACTTTGAAAAGGACAGGAGATAACCGTGTGGAGATAGCGCCACATGAACTGGTGTGTTCTGATTCAGTCACCTGCAGACAGCGTGCATTTAACACTCAAATTCTTAAAAAAGAAGAAAAAAAAACCGCATCCCAAAGCTGCATTTTATATAATTGTTTATTTCAACAAGTTAAGAATTACACGTCAACTTATGTTACAGGTATGGCGAGTGTTTAATTTTTTCTTCTTTTTAATGTAGGACATGACTGCACCTGGGCTTTAAATTCGCCAACACGGCACAGACACGGTTGTTTTAAACGACTATACGTTAAACAGTCACGTGTAAGTTACATTCGTGTGAACAAATACAACAAAAAAATCGCTATGTAATTATTACCACACAAAACATAAACAATTTACACAAACACGGTAGTTAGAGGAGAAAAAGTAATTTTTAACCATATTTCCGTTGAGTAGGCCTCTTCTTCAGCGGCAGACGCGAGGGGTGAAAGGTGAACACGGCTGCCATCTTGTGGATTGTGAGACTTATTACAACGTTCCTGTTACAACTCGCTTATTACCAGCGGTCAAGCACAAGAGTCTTCTTCTTTACAAAAGGTGACAGAAAATGCTGTAAATAACTCCTGAGGTATTTTATATGTTTCTTTTGGTTGCATCTTTTTTTTTTAATGTTGTCGAAACTTATTTTTCTTACTTTATTAATCAATTTAGGTACTTCAAAATAAGAAAAAATTAGCTAAAGGTATGCTAGGAAAATTATGGACCTTAAGATAGCTGTCCGGATGTGAGTTTATTTATATTATTTTTCTTACCTCTGCCAAGGGGTCTGTGTGAACAAAAAAATAAATCTCGGACCGGATTTTAATGAAAATTTCAGAGCCAAAAATATAGATTTTTAATTTTTGCTGGCGTTCCCTGTTTCAGAGGGACTTTGAGTCAGTTGCGGACTCTGTCCACGAGGTGTCCGGTGTATACCACCCCCGTGCAGCTGGCTGGAGGTCGGCATAAATTGTGTTGATGTGTTTTGTTCTAGTGTAAATCCAGGAATACTCTATCATTTTTGTATATCAGTGTAAAAAATGAAGTTATTAAAGAGTGGTGCAGATTTTACATGCACCTAGGTGAACAATGTGCAGTCTGAAGGGCAAAACAGTAATATGAAGTATATGGCTCAGGTCAGATCCGTCGCTCCACTGAGGTCTCTGGTTTGATCCCAGACCCTCAAGTGTGCTTGAATAAGACACTGAACTCCTCACTCCTAATTGCCATCTGTGTAAACTTTCAAAGATTTTGTACTGGGATGAAATGTCCCAGTACCATCTTGGTTTATCTACACAGATCTACAGTGTAAACACATCTGTCCAAAGGCCAGTGTCGGGAAAGTCTGCTTTTTTGCTGCAGTTTGCACATTTAACATATGTTGTAAAAGCCTTTATAGGTCAGAGGAAAGAGGTCCTTAGCTTCTCCACTGTGGCATCTTTCACGCGAGACTTGGTTTAGCTTTACTGTGGATCTAATTTGGTGACACCGGATGCAAGAAAACAAGACGGCTGTTCACAATCCAGAGCAAAAATGCTCCCAGCAGTTGATTTGATTTGGGCCTGCAGCTCTTCTAGCTCTGGGCACTTGTGTTTCTGCTGCGCTGAACAAAAGACAAGCAGCCAGGAAATGGACCAGCCAATCAGCAGCTGCCTTACATTCTGCCAGCGTGTGTAGCCATTCTGAGCGAGGCTTATATCGGAGCTGTGAGTCCAGCAGCTTGGATAGCCGTGACTTTTCTGTGCAGGGTAAATGCTGGCAGTGCTGTCCTCCATGTTCTAATAAGCACTGACATATCAAACAGAGTGTTTAACCATGCATCCACACAGGTAAGCCTTATTTTCATTCTTTGACATATTGTAATCTGTTGGTAAAGCTCCAGGATGGTACATCCCTGGGTAAAAATACAGGTTTGTGTGGCAGTCTGGGGCACTGGGAAGAGTGTGCCACCTCCCCGCATATGAGTGGAGCCTGGAAGAAGGGCAAATCCTGGACCATAACCTGGACCAGGACCAGGGAGACACACAGAGGCTGTGATTCATGTCGATCTACGTATACAGGACACTGACCTAGAAGGATCTTTTGTTAAGAGAAGACAAACGTGGTTTTTTTCCTGGTAGGCCTGGCCTCCAGGCCCGGTGAGGTATCCAGGCACGGTGGGAGAGACTGGGACCAGCGCTGTGCCGAGAGGAATCATCACACAGAATATGTTTAATTCAGGCCTCAAAGCGATGAGACAATGAGGCAGCAGGACACAGAAGCAAACAGAAGCTATCTGGTCTTTATGCATCCAGAAAACAAGTTCACGTCCATCAATTTTACCCCCACAAACACAATTTCCTGTGATCTAACGTCAGTGGTTTCCAAAAATAGCAGTGACCTGCAGCTGAACCACGCCCTGCCGGTTTATTTACCACAAGCTTGGAGGGTTAGCTTGAGCATGATGGTGAGCACTGCCTTCCAGCGTTGTTCTGTGCTGTTTTGTGTCAGCCATTTTAGATTGCTTCCCTTTCCCGTCCCTCTGCTCCAAGCACACCGTGTGAGTGTGAGTGTGTGTGTGTGTGTCTGTGGGAGAGAGAGAAGGAGTGAGAGCAGGGAAGGAGAAAGGAAGGACTTCCGCTGAAAAGGCTCAGCACACAAACCTCATCTCATCCAGAGAGGCAGGGAAACCTGTTTGTCGAGCCATTAAAGGTTAGACTGAATCCTGTTTGTGACGATGGTGCTGCGTTTCTGTGTGCATGAATTAGATTGAGACAGTGAGATTGGGTGAATGGTCGTAGACGCTGTTTACATTTGAACATGTTCCAGGTGGAGAATCTGTTGCATGGTTTGGATGCCCGACAAAAGCTTTACATCAGGAATGAGCAGGGGGGCTGTGGTGCACGTGTTGCTTGGCCAGGGCTCCGGAGCAGCCTGCAGTGACCCTCCTAGCCTCTCCCTCCCCCAGCGTTTTGTGAACGGTGTGTGGTCATTTCATGAATCCCTCCGTTCCATCCGTGGGGATCGACGGAAGCACACTCAAGGGGACGTTTTCAGTTTAGGGCCTGTCTTGCTGTCAGTTTGTCTGATTTATGTGCAAATGTCTCCATTTATTCATCCTTGTCGTGTAGGCCTGTGCACATTTTCCCTCCTAAATTTGAATAGTTGTTTAAAAGCTGAAAGCGAGCAGTGAAATATGACATATTTCTAGTTTTGTTGCTGTTGTCAGTCATCGTGTATTTATTTTTTGTGTGATTTCTCCGCATATACTAACAAGGGCGATGTTGCTCCGTCCGTGCGGTCCAAGAGGCCTGACCTCCATCTTTGAGCTCATTGTGCGACGGTGACACATCTCAACATGCTAGAACACATAAAAAGCTGCACGTCTCTCTCTCTCTCTCTCTTTTCCATCGCTGTGTGTGTACGTGCTCTGTGTGCAGTGCCAGCAAGAGAGAGGGAGAGACCCGGAGGAGGAGAGAGAGTGTGTGTGTGCAAAATGGATACCACGCACATACAAAAGGCAGGGGGGTGCAGAGGAACCGCTCCCAGTGTGTGTGATCACACTCACGCCGCCAGTCGGTGTCCGTACGGGGGTTTGGAGGGAATGAGCAGTTTGATTTGTCAAAGGTTTCCACCACAGGCGAGGAGCAGTCCTCGCTGCATTGCAGCACTGTGGCTGAGGAGAGCGAGGAGAAGAGAGCCTGTATGGCACGCCGAGCCGAGCGCCCAATCAGGCACCTCCGTGTGGCGCTCAAGCCAATCGGCAGCGTGCGGCGGAGGTTAAAGATTGACAATTGCAGGAGAGAGCAGCAGGGAGAGAAGGCCTTCTGGGAAACCTGGACCCATCTAATCCCTCATCCCCCAACGACCTCAGTGATTTCAAAAGATGAAAAAATAGGCTGAAGACTGTGTGTGAAAGAGACCGAAGGTATGCTGCTGATTTCCTACGTCGAAGCCCGGGTGTTGTGGCAGTGGTGGGTGTGGAAGGGGGTGGACTGGTAGGTGACAATAGGCTGTGTGGTGGGCTCTGTGGGCTTGATTCAGGAGTGTTTTTGTCAGAACGGCCAGCGTTGTGTTTCCTCTTTGTCTCTGCTTGTGTGGCCCTGGCCCTGGCCATGACATGGCTCTGTTAGACAGTCCCAGGCTGGGCATACCGATTAGACCAGGAGGCCGGAAACGCCATCCGCTGCACCTCTGTCGCCCTCAGCAGACGTCCTCGCTGTCATTTCATCCTTTAGAGGCTGAGGAGGAGGAAGATGGAAGCCATGTTTTTGCCTCTCAGTGTTTTCTGCATCATACCCACAACAGGGCTGTGATGTAGACCGATAGAATAAAGGGTTTGGGGGAAATATTGCTTCACCTTCTATGCAAATGTTTTTTAGTACAATTTTTCATTAGTTCACTTGGTCAGTGGTTATTTTTGTTTGAGACCGGCTGGAAACTTGTTTTCCATCTGTTAGCAGCCAAAGCGCTGCAGTAAAAACTCCATCCTTCAGTATGTTCATGTGGCCGGAGGATTTAAAGACCTGTGGCCACTTTACCGAGCTGCGTTTCACTTTTGGTGCTACCTCTTCTTCGTGTTGTCATACACACGCACGGTTCACCTTTGAATCTGTGCACGTTTGGCAGCTACTTTACACTGTACTTAAAGGGCCACATGCACTGGCCCTCCTGCACTGGTTTGGAACCAGTTTGTGGGCTGGAGCTGGAGCGTCACGCTGCCACCCACCAGACACCCCAACACAAACACAGTTCAGGATCAGGCCTGCCTTTGGAACATTGAGGATGTTGTTCTGATCCTTGATGCTCTGTGTTTCTATCAGTGCGGAGGAAGACTCTGGGAAACCCCAGATTATATCAGAAGGAATGGAAATTTCAACACGCTCTCGGGGTAAAGACGTTGTCGTTTTGTGGATAAATTAGCAAAACTGTTTTGGTGTTTCTTGGGTGCTTTGCCCTTTCAATGTTTGCGTAACCTTTGACCTATAGTTTCAGACACTGGCTCAACAGAGCGAACGGGCCAAAAGCGAAAGATGCCGAGCCCGTCGTCTTCCAATAGCCACTCCTCCGCTGAAACATCGCCGTGTCAAATTAAAAAAAAGAAGAAACCAGGTGCTCTGAGCAGCAGCAAAGACCAGGTACCGATCACAAAAAAAAAAAGGAAGGGAAACCTGTTTCCTCGAAAACTGACCCACTTTGTCTGCTTGGCGTCTTCAAATTCTTGCCCTGACTTTGACCTTTTCCCAACTTTGTGTTTTTTTGCCTGCGTTCCAGTCAGAGCTAAGACACGGTCCCTTTTACTATGTGAAGCAGCCAGCACTCACCACAGACCCTGTTGATGTTGTACCGCAGGACGGCAGGAATGATTTCTATTGCTGGCTGTGCCACCGAGAGGGTCAGGTGCTCTGCTGTGAGCTCTGCCCCAGGGTGTACCACGCCAAGTGCCTCAAACTCCCAGCCGAGCCAGAGGGTGACTGGTTCTGCCCTGAGTGTGAGGTACTCACAGAAATGCACACGGGTGAACCCGCAGTCCAAACCTGCGGGCTTCTTGTTGGGCATCGGTGTGAGGGAGAAAGACACGCTGCATCCTTTGCTGTTATTTTCCTGTCGTTGTGTTCCAGAAAATAACAGTTGCTGAGTGTATAGAGACTCAAAGCAAAGCCATGATGATGCTGACACTAGAGCAACTCTCTTATCTGCTAAAGTTTGCCCTTCAGAAGATGAAACAGCCAGGTGTAAGTCCTGTTGCCTCTGCGTTTTCTTGGGTTTCCACCCCTCTGCTGTTGTGTTGTGAGAGCCTTTCATTTTATTTTGGTTTCATATGTTCTTTTAACTTTTCTTTTCGATGATGGCATGCATTTCTTGCTGGCTAATCTTTTTTTTCAGATAGCTTCTGCATAAAAGGAAATGCATCATCATAGTCCAAACAGTTCAGATTTTAGATGGCTCCAGCCTACATGTCAGGCCTGCATGGATTGTTGACGTGCATGTGCAACTGACTTCTAACAGCAGAACTAATGATCATGAGCACTGTGCAACGTTGGGCCTGTCACGGCCAGAAACCATGAAGCTGGTGGTGAGGATACAGCTGCCCCTCTTACTCTCTTTCAGGATCACCCCCGCTTGTCATCTCGCTCCCCCCATGCAGCTTCCATGCAGAGAAAGACTTTTAATTGGGTAATCAAATACACTACTAACAAGACCCCTTCATGATTTCGTCCTCAACTCTTTTTCTTCCTTTTTTTTCAAGTGGCTTCTAGTAGCATTGTTGGTAGCATGTTTATGTGTGGTTGAGGGGAAAGCCGTGCTCTTACTTTTTCCTGCGTTCACTTTCCTTTGTCCTTATCGTCTAGACTGAACCCTTCCAGAAACCCGTCTCCCTAGAGCAGCATCCAGATTATGCAGAGTACATTTTTCATCCCATGGATCTTTGCACGCTCGAGAAGGTAAAGTTTGAGCTAATGCACTTTTCCAAGTCTAAAAAATCCAATTTTTATCTCTTTATTTTTGCAATGCAGAATGTTAAAAAGAAAATGTATGGATGCACAGAGGCCTTCTTGGCAGATGCGAAATGGATTTTGCACAACTGTATTATATACAACGGAGGTATGGTTTATTCATCAGAGGTGGGTAGCAGACTAAATATTCCACCTTCTGTTCATGATAAAATGATTTATTATATCCAAAAAAAATTAATATGTAGCAAAAAAAAGGATAACGCATTTGGAAAACAGGAGAAACATTAAAACGACACTAACGGAACGGCCAACGTGTATGACAGCAAGCAATATGCTCCTCTTCTAGGCAATCACAAACTCACAGCAACTGCAAAGGTCATCGTTAAAATCTGCGAACATGAGGTAAGCGTGTGGTGGATGATGGGAATGTTTGGAGTCAAATTCCAGGGTTTTGTACATCTTCCAGATATGTTTTTTGCAGATGAACGAGATCGAAGTTTGTCCGGAGTGTTACCTGTCTGCTTGCCAAAAGAGAGACAACTGGTTCTGTGAGCCTTGTGTAAGCTTGCTGAGCAACACGGGAGGTTCTGTGGATGATTTCACCCGATTGTGTACTCATGTAGACGTACTTAAATACTTCTACTTAGGGTTTTACCGTATGTCTGCAGAGTAACCCTCACCCTCTTGTGTGGGCAAAACTGAAGGGGTTTCCATTCTGGCCTGCTAAAGCACTGAGAGACAAAGATGGACAAGTGGATGCTCGCTTTTTTGGTCAACATGACAGGTATCAAACCCCACTTCCGTGGACTGTGAAGAGCACTTAGGATTTTTCTAATAGCGTCTGACTTTCTGTCATCCAGGGCTTGGGTTCCCCTAAACAATTGCTACCTCATGTCCAAAGAGATCCCATTCTCTGTGAAGAAGACGAAAAGCATCTTCAACAGCGCCATGCAAGAGATGGAGGTCTATGTGGAGAACATGAGGAAGAAGTTTGGAGTCTTCAACTATGCCCCCTTCCGAACGCCCTACACTCCTGACAACAACTTCCAGATGCTGCTAGATCCTGCGAACCCCTCATCTACCCCAGTTAAAGCGGACAAACAGGAGAAGATCAAGCTGAGCTTTGATATGACGGCATCACCCAAGATGCCTCTGGTCAGGCCCGTGCTGGCGGGGCCGAGAGGGACCACTGCGGGTAGGCGGCTCCCTCTCACTGACATACCTCGTTCCCCCACAAGCACCAACTCCTCTGCTCATACTGGTTCAGATGGGGAACAGGAGACTGCTGACAAGTCCCAGACAAAAGTACCAGTAACCAACAACCAGTACAGTACAGGAGAAGAGTCCATGGACTCCACAGGTATTTCACTGGATGCATTTTACAATTGCTGCTCCCTAATTTAGAAGATTTTTTCCAAACTGTAAATTCATTTGAACAGCATCACCGGCGCATCCTCGCCCTGGGCCTGCAGGCAGTTCCTTAGACAGCCCCAAGGCCTTTCACGGTCGTCCTGCTGGCATGAGCAAGCAGGAGAAGGCCCCACCAACGGGGAGCATCCTGAACCTCAATCTAGGTGAATCACAAACCTGACTGTGTTTTTTGTAGACAATTAGAGGATATTCATGATGTTTCTGCTCTCACAGATCGAAGCAAAGCAGAAATGGACCTAAAGGAGCTTAGTGAAACAGTTCAGCAGAAACAAGGAGCTACGCCAGTCCTCACCTCTCCAAAAAGACAGATCAAGAGCCGTTTCCAGCTGAATTTGGACAAAACCATCGAAAGTTGCAAGGCACAGCTAGGTGAGTACACTGCCCTCAACAAATACAATCGCTGTGATTTTTCTCTGTTGATGTGACTGCAGATGTAATCTTGCTGCTGATGAGCTGATGGAAGTTACCCAGTTTGGCTCTCTGTGTATAAAAGATGCTGTTTTTCTCTTTTTTTTTGCAGGTATTGATGAGATCTCGGTTGATGCCTATAAAGGGGTAGAACACAGTGACTCAGAGGACTCTGAAAAATCAGATTCCAGTGACAGTGAAGACAGCAGTGACGTCGAACAAAAGGCCAAGAATAATCAAGATGCAGCCTCTGCCAGTGAAGCCCAGGAGGAGACACCTAAAAAAGACCAAACTTCCCCAGAACAAGATGGGGACAGTAAAACAGAGAAGGTGGAGTCTGAGGGGGATTCATCTGCAGTGTCATCAGATGCTCTAAATAAAGAGACAACAAGCAAAGATTCAGAGAAAGACAACCCGGAGAAAGCCCCAGCACCATCATCACATGGACCCGGGGAGAAAACCCAGGGGAGCGTTGAGACAAGCCAGCCCGTGCCAGTGGAGGACTCTGACTCAGAACGGGAGCTGGTTATTGACCTCGGAGATGATCAGGAGGGCAAAGACCGGAAGAGGAGTAAAAAAGACAACAGCGCTGTTAAAGACTCTTCTGCTGGTAAATGCGAAGGTGTTGTTAAACTTTTCCACCTTTTGATCCTAAAGGGACAAAAAATCCAACACGTAACGGTCAAATATGAATATATATGTTACTGGATATACCTGGAATCATCACTAGTTTTTTTCAACAAAGTGGTAATAATGTGTTTTCTCTGTTTTAAGGGAAAGGACTAGCTCCAGTTACAGCCACGTCTCAAAATGCACTGGTTCCATTTACAAGCAGCGGTGCTTCCTCACAGACTCCTGTGCCCATTCCCGTCACCATGGTTTCCTTCACTGCTTCGTCCCCTGCAACAATTAGCATCACAGCTGTGTCCAGCACTTCAGCAACCCCCCCTACTTCATCCTCAACTCCTTCATCAGCCAACACACCAGCGTTAAAGAAACAGCGCCCCCTGCTGCCCAGAGAAACCGTGCCCGTGGTGCAGGGCGCTGTGGTGTGGAACTCCACCGCCAAGTTTCAGACCTCCTCTCAGAAGTGGCACATGCAGAAGGTGCAGCGCCAGCAACTGGTGGCGACCTCAAAGATGCAAGGCCAGACTCATGTGCCTGCCCAGACAAAGACAGCTGGAAACGGCTTGGCATAATCCTCGACACAACAGACCTCGCAGAGTACGCGCTATCAGACCAGACAGGCCGTTAAAGGTAGGAGCGTGCGTGTTCAGTAGGTCGTATGAATTATATTCTTGTCATCATAAATCACCCAACCCCCAAAAAATGCTCAAAATGGTTTGTTTTATGTTTAAAGCTGTACAACAAAAAGACACTCTGCTCAGCACATCCACCTCAGCCGTCACCCTGGTATCCAGTAGCCCAGCTGCTACATCCTCCCCAGCAGAAACAGATGTGTATATTCCCACGGCCTCGGCTGACGTGGCTGCAGACATCGCCAAGTACACAAACAAAGTTAGTTCTATTCATTATTGTTGATTTCCTTTTGTTAATGCCAGGTCCACTTGACTTTGGCAAAGTCTGATTTATTCTCTGTTTAACAAGTCAGCATCGATGCTTTCTTTTGATCTTAATATCTTTTGCTCCATTCAAGGCTTTATGATCATCCATAAAACATCTTTCCTAAAGTATTTGCTGGCCTTTTTCAGATAATGGATGCAATCAAAGGTACAATGACAGAGCTTTACAATGATCTCTCCAAGAGCACATCAGGGAATACAGTAGCAGAGGTATCGGTTGGATGTTGGCCTTTGGGAGACAAACTATCTATCACAATATAAGCATACATTTGCATGGAGATCTTTATTTACCTGAACAACTTTCCTGGCTTTCAGATTAGAAGACTGAGAATCGAAATAGAAAAGCTACAGTGGCTGCATCAACAAGAGTTGTCAGAAATGAAGCACAATCTTGGTGAGATCTTGAATATGCTTTGTGATCATGCCATCACTCCTATTTATTTGTTTTTTAATCTCTGCGATGAGTTGCTCTTTATCTCGTCCCTAATCTTGTTTTGTGTAGAGCTTACAATGGCAGAAATGAGGCAAAGTCTGGAGCAGGAAAGAGAGAGGTTAGTGTCTGAGGTAAAGAAGCAGACAGAAGTGGAGAAGCAACAAGCCGTGGATGAGACAAAAAAGAAGCAGTGGTGCGCCAACTGCAGGAAGGAGGCCATCTTCTACTGCTGCTGGAACACCAGTTACTGCGATTACCCCTGTCAGCAAGCGCACTGGCCAGAACACATGAAGTCCTGCACTCAGTCAGGTAAACGCCAGGGGACGGCTTTGAAAACCAGCTTCAGTGTGTTTTCGTGGATCTGCTCATGATTTTCTTTCAAATTTCCTCTGTTGTAGCCACTGCCCCGCAGCAGGAGCCAGAGGCTGAGTCCACAGCAGATCTTCCAAACAAAGGTTTGGGGCAGACGGGCAGTGGCTCAAATTCTTTAAGAGACACAATGGTTTCCACGCCGACAGAGAAGGACCAAGACACGGAGAAGAACACTGACAGCACTACGTCGTCCTAACAGAGTTTGGCGTACTTAAAAATGTAAATGTATATGTATATAGATGTTTTTATAACTCTTAAGTATCTGTGTACATGTAAACTGTTGTCAAAGAGGGTATATTTTTAATTTATATATTTTTGTTTGCTTTTAGGGGCTCTAGTGCACTGTATTTAAATCTCAAACCACATAACTGGCGGTGGAAAGTTAATCCAAGAGAGTGTATAAAAATTATTGCATATCGAAATATTACAGTATAAATATCAAGGAACATGCATGACTTTTACAGAACATGCACATAACTCTGCACAGTTCTAGTCCATCAAACGTTGTTGACAGAAATGTCTGTAAATTAGTTGTTTTTCCACATTCTTCTTATACCATTCTAATATTGCCTGCTGTATTCCGCAAAGAAAAGAACAAACTTCAAAAAGGTTTAAGACCAGTTACGAAGCAGTATGACTTGCAGAATTTGTACTGTACAAATAATATTTTTTGTCTAAAATTTTGTCTGAAATTTATTATGTCTGTTGTTACTGGGCGGAATGTCCCGGCCAGAAAAGAAGTAGCAACAGACACAATATGGTCCTAATGCAAAATTCTAGGAACACTAAAATACAAAATAAATCAAAAAGACTATCAATTCTTTTCAAATGATTCGATTTTTGAAGTCACATGTCAGGCTTTCTGGAACGTTGTTGAAAATTTAACTATAACAGAAAAATATTGAAAAAAAAAAAAATTAGGCCAACTGCAAACGTCAAATATTCGGTACATAGTATAAATGGTGTAGGAAATATTGTTAAAGGTGTCCAGTTTTGTTTAAAAAAAAGACGAGGTTTGGCGCAGACGTCTGCGAACCCTGTTGAACTATGCTTCCTCCGGGCCCGTGGGGGCGCTGTAAAAAGACTAGTCCTTTGTTGAAGAGTCAGCCATCTGCCGCAGTCACTTAGATCCAGCGGGAATGGAAAATGGAGGATTGACCGAAGAACGAGGGCAAATCCGTTTTTCTTACGTGTAGGTGGGTAGATGGTCGCCATTCAACATTTCGGACAGCACTAAAGGAGAATGTAATACTAGGAGTTTTTAATTTCTGAGCAATTCATCTGTTAAGTCTGTGTATATGAGGCAATGTCTCGAGGTATTAGCTTGAATACGAAGTGGTGTATTTTCGAGCGCGCTGTTCTAATTTGTCTGAAATGTGTTTTCTGTAGTCGCATTTGTAGGTATAGATAAATTTGAGATCAGGTTAAATGCATTTGGAGACTGAGTATGAAATAGACTCTAGACTCTGATAATTTTGTGACCACCCCACTTCTGCTCGCGGTTGCTAATAGCATAAGCCTGCTTTGCTAACGATGGATGCACGTTTTGCGGTGACTGCTCGTCGCTGTAAATCGGATTATTTGTACACATAG
Organism: Tetraodon nigroviridis; assembly: GCA_000180735.1. Lineage (NCBI taxonomy): Eukaryota > Metazoa > Chordata > Actinopteri > Tetraodontiformes > Tetraodontidae > Tetraodon > Tetraodon nigroviridis. The sequence goes on along the minus strand of CAAE01014528.1, from coordinate 676,108 downwards.
CTTACAATTTTTTCCCCATCGTACAAGGTAAATTTAGCAATTTTCTCTTCTTAATTTAATCACAACGACACGTGCTTGCTGTACGTAAAATTACGGCCAAATTAAGATTTCTTGCGTTTGGTAGAATGATGTTTGTTTTGTTTTTTGTGGGCCTTTATCAAACATTATCCATAAAGTGTGACGTCGTCGCTTGTAGAAAGGGCGTTTTTTATGTGTAGTTCTTCTCAGATGGCACTTTTTAAACCTCCCTTCCCTGGTCGATCACGTTTGCGCTCATACACGTGATGCTCGGTGGTTATGATTTGTGCTAACGCTACATGCTACACCCTAGGCCTCGCATGGCTTCCGTCTCTCTGTATCGAATCGAAGCTAGTGAATGTATCTCATCCAATAGGCTTTTGTCAGTTGCGAAAATTTTAAAGAAGTAAACAACACAATAATGATTTGACCAGATGTTTTTGAGAGCAGTTGCGCTGAAAATGCTAATTTTTCGCTCCCGGGCCTGCACCACCTTATATGGTTACGTCCCACCCACTCACGTGGCACTGTGTCGTCATCCGCTGCCTCCCGTTTGCTTTCTAATTTTTACGACGCAACGCTCGTCGGTTTTACTTAAAAAATCCTTTAAACTGCGGCTTTAAAATTGAGACGCGCTTTATATTCAGAAATACGACGTAATAATTTAGTTACTTGCCGACCGAATTGAGTAAGTTGTTTGGACTTTGTATTTATACGATTAATGTAATAGCGACATTACTTCATATATGGCGGTCACTTAAAATTAAGCTAATCATTTAATTTCCAAACTACTGACGTATGTCTTATTTATATGCCGTTGTAAATTGTAAAAGGACATTTTTGAACGCCAGAGATTTTCTCATTTTGAATAGTTTGTGGCTTTTTGTGGTAGAAAATTAATTTGAACTCTGTTCATTACTTTTAGATGCCTTTATATTAGTAAATTGCAGATTTTCTTGATTGCATCACAATTGCAGTAGATACATATTTTTTTAAAGTTTCAAGTTATCCAACAGTTATTAATGCAGGACTAACCAATGAACTGTTTACATTGCATGAAACAAACCCGTCAGTTGGCTTTTAGCAGCATGTTTACAAACCTCAGTTGCTGGAAAACATGTTCAATTATCTACAGTCATATTGGCCGTTTTGAAATGATTATACATGGCATAGATGGGTCAGGGGTGTGTTTGCTATTTACCAGTTATGTTTTTATTAGAATATTTATTATTTAGAACTTGCACAGTGTTTTACATATTTTGTTGTTAATGTCTGTTAAGAGTGTTTTGTGCAGATATATAACATTTGCTTCTATTTGTTTGAAACGTATTGTCTTATCCTACTCTAACTGAACTCTACCTTGTTAATTTTCTTCTAAATAAGCAATCTTTGCCTATTAGGTCCAAAGAAGGATTTTGGTTGTAATGTCCTAACATGATTTCACAGTGCCGAGAATGTATAGGATAAATACAGTTGGTAGTAGATCTAGACATAGATTATGTACGATTCTGATGACTTTGTGTAAATTTCATGTTTTTAGTTGGTTTCAAATCCAACACAAAAGAACAAAGATTTTGTGTTACTTTATTGGTTCCATGCCATAATCTATGATGCTCTTTTTTACAGGAGGTTGTCGATAAAAGGAACATGAAATTGTGCCAGGTCCAACACTAGAAAAGCTACAAAACCTTCAAAGGCAAGCTTTGAAATAAAGACTTGTGTTTCAGACCATCTACTGTTGCTGAAAGAGAAATGCCAGTGGAGACGGCAGCTGACAGCCCAGACAGCCGCTACCCTGTACGCCGCAGCGGTAGACAGGCCAAACGCACTGACAAGCTCGAGGAATTCCTTTCCAATGCTAAAAGGTTGTCAAGAAAGAGCAACCCTCTCAGCTTGGATGGCAGCGAGCTCCCTGACGTAGAGACTGCATCAGAAGCCAGCTTGGATGGTAACCCTGATTTTAAGAATGATGAAGACAAAGTGGAGTCCCCAGAGAGGAGGACAAGAAGCAGCACAAGGAAACAACAACAACAGCAACAGCAGCAGCAGCAACAACAACAACAACAGCAGCAGCAGCAGCAGAAAGCTCAGTGTGGCAGACAGACTCGAGGAGGCAGTAGAGTAATGGTCAAAAACGAAGAAAGCTCAGAGAATGAGGAAGATGACAAAGATGCTGCTACTGAGGACCATAAAGGAGATAAGAAAAAGGAAGAGTGTCCTGTAAATGAGGGGGACACAAAACCAGTGCAGCCACAAGCAGAGATGGACTCTGAGCAGAAGAATGAACACGAAAACAAGAATGACGGAGAACAAATGAAGAAGGAGGCTGACCAGGACACCGACCAAGATGGCGCCGACAAGACAGTTGGAGGTTCAGTAAAACGTGGCCAACTAAGAACTTACGTTAATAAAAAGAAGGCAGCCACTAAGAACATGACGGTAGTAAAAGCTCCAGCTAACAAGACCTCCACCGCCAACAAGAGAGAGACCAGGGCCAAGTCTCCCCAGGGTTCCAAAAAAACCCAGACACGCCAGAGATGCGCTGACAATGATGAGGAAGATGAAGATGAGGAGGAGGACGACGACGACGACGACGACGATGAAGACTCTTCCACGTCATCGTCTTCAGAGTCAGACAGTGGTTATGACCCCAATGCGCTTTATTGCATCTGCCGCCAGAAACATAATAAAAGGTAATTTCCAAATGAGTCTATTTCACATGAATGTTTAGGAAGAAGCGTTTCAATATGAACCAATCCTTTTGATATTAAAGCATTTTATTTGGTTTTCCCACATTTGTCATGAACTAGATTTATGATCTGCTGTGACCGCTGTGAGGAGTGGTTCCATGGAGACTGCGTGGGCATCACGGAGGCCCGTGGCCGCCTGATGGAGCGAAACGGCGAAGACTACATCTGTCCCAACTGCACCACCAAGAAAAACCAGCTGGTCAGGCCGGCTACATCCATCCTTTCCCCCAACGCGGCAGTTGGGAAGCACCGAGCTGGTCCTTCGGCGGGATTGTCGATTGGTTCCGCTTCAGCCGAGAAAGCGAACAGCCTCGAAGATTCAGCTCAGTCAGCTGTCGGACTCTCGGCTGCAGGAAGCGAGGACGTTGGCATCAAAGGCAGGATAGAAAAAGCCACCAATCCAACTGGGAAAAAGAAGATTAAAATCTTTCAGCCGGTAGGTTACAACTGATGTGAAAGGTTTTGAGTGACAGCGTGTTAATGTTTCAGTCGTCTTTATAGTTTTACCTTTGGGCCATTCTAAGTCATTAAATCCTGCGATTAGTTCATGTCACAAACCTTAAGATGATGTAACTGTCAATTAATAAAAGTCATACTTGCAGCAGCCAGTTCAGCCCAAAGACGGCCAGAAACTGCCAGGAGAAAAGAAGGCAGCAGAACAGAAAGCTGTAGCGGACACGGAGCAGAAGGTGGCATCAAATGTAGAAGTGAAAACAACACCCACTGCCGAAGGGTCGGAGGAAAAAGGCGCGGAGGAGGCTTCCCTCCCCAAGTGCATCGGCCCGGGCTGTGAGAACGACGCCCAGCCTGACTCTGTCTACTGTGGCAACGACTGCATCCTGAGACACGCCGCTGCAGCCATGAAGTCCATCAGTGACGACAAGGAGCCCAAACAGGAGAAAGTGAAGCCTGAGAAAACCAAGTCTGCACCAAAGGTAACTCGGAGCACTCAGAACAAACCCTTCTATAGACTAGAAAGCAGAATATCATGAATTCCTCCTTTGGAGTCTGCTGTTATCGCTGAATATTTGATTGGGTTGTGATAGTTTGACCCTAAGCCCCACAATATACGAACACCTTTTTACCTTGTCTGAAATTAATTGTAGTCATTGTCATAACGTACAACAAGCTTCTTTATACATGTGCTTCTGTCACGGCTAGAATGACGCAAAAGCAAACTCTTGTTAAATCCTAGTGTTGAAAATCCATTTTTTTAAGCATTTTCCTTCATCTAAAAAGAGCATAGTGCCCTTACTACAATCCTCCTTACGCTTTGAAATGTGTGATGGAACTTTTGACCTGTTGGTTGCCACAGTCTCTGCATTGAGTCCAATGATGAAATCCGATTGCTGTGTCACTTTGAATGTTTTCAATGTTTCAGTTTGCAGCGTTCTGGGTGTATATTTCAAAGCTACCCAGCATCAGTTTTGCCAATGTCAGTGTTGCTTAAAAAACACATTTTCAATTCCTTAACCTCCTAAACTAATTTTAGACCATGAAACACACATCAGTGAGCGATGATAATGATTAACTGCAGACAAACCTTAAGAACGTCCTTATCATTTTGTGTGGACGAGTCTTTACAAGCAGATTAAATAGCCTCCTAAATTTTGGCCCACCTGTTTATTATGTGATTGTCATGGTACCAAAAACATACAGTCTTTATATATTGTTGTGGGTTTTGCTCAGCTCAGGACAATAGACAGGGGTTTTTTTCATCTTAAAAAATACTTGAACTAAAGTGCAAACACACCACAAACTGCTGTTATTGAAATCCTAGTTGCTGTCACGTGAATGCTGGTCTCCCCCTTCTTTACTTGCTTTTCCAGCCTGTTTTCATTCCCTCCTCAGTCATTTTAAAGAAACCGTATCTCCCTGCTATGACACACGGCCACATACCCAGCAGCAGACACAGTTCTCTCCATTGTTGTCCACGTGTATTCTGTCAACAGTTACTTGCTCTGTTGCTATAACAACCACTTACATTAGCAGTTGAATAAGTGCCACCTGATTCCAAAAGCTAGTAGGGCTGAGGTGAGTTCAGCCTCAGTGTGTCAGTTACTTGTTATTTAAGGTGAAAAGTGTAAAGTCACATTAATTTAAACATGAATGTAGCTTCTAAGGAAAATTGAGCAGATGAATGCACAATACTCTTTACTGGGCCTTTTATCACCTCACCGGTTATATTTAAGGAGCGGCCCAGTTCAGCTCTATTCAAACTGTTTTGTGTATGGAGTTTGTTAATCCACGAGCTCAGCATTGCCACTGAAACCGGTTTGTGCTTATCTCACCAGAAGAGCAGTGTCGGTGGGAAGAAGACGCAGAAAACATCCCGGGACGGGTCAGAGAGCGAGGAGGAACGCAGCCCTCATCCGGACGTGGACGACGATGACGAGCACGCTGTGGAAGAGCGGCCCCCGCCAAACACTGCATCCTGGTCCAGCGACCATAATTACATTGCAGTAGCAGCAGAAAAGACTACACCCATATCAGCTACAGTGTTAAACAGAAAGTGTATGTATCTCTTTGAAGGTCTTGGCCTGTTGATGAAACCACTTTGCCTCTTTTTCCATGACTGTATTCTGTGATAATTAGAAATGTCTTTGGAGACAGAAACAGAAACGCTCCTCAGGTGATCTTAGCTGTAAGATCCAAAGGGTTTCATGGTTTTTAGTAGTTGTGTTGCTGGGTGATGCTGGCAGCCGTGAAAAAGGTAAGTTTATGACGACGGGTGAGTATTCAAGACTTTGTTTTTCAAAGGGGCACTTCAAAAGTTGCACTGACATGTTGCAGGGCTCAAATCTGCGGATGTATCATAACATCTGCTATGGCTGTAATGCAGCTTTTACCGTTTTGGAAACTAGTTCTGATAGAACCGAGGCAGGAATGAACTTGCCTGAAGCTTAACAGCTGATTCTCAGGAATTATGGGTAATGTAGGCTCTTATCTTGCATCAGTGTTATGCATAGTGGGGGTCTTTGCAAGTGCAATTGAATATCTGGAGTACCCCTTTTGAATGTCCAATTAACCCACAGCACAGATTTACATGAATGAAGGTGTTCGTGGACTTGGTGTGAGTTTTTTCATTACGTGCTGATGTCTCTCCGCTTCCCACGTCCGTCGCCTCAGCTGTTAGGTTGCCCACAGTCCCGTCTGCAGCAGGTAGGTTTCTCAGAACTCTCCTGTGATAAGCTGGAGGTTACCTGGCTTACATTAAGCTAAAATCAGCCTCTTTTGCACCACCTTGTCTGTGTTTGTGTATTTTTAAATACAATTTGTAGGTAATTGCTGATTCATATTGAATATGAGTGGGAAACTGGCTTTGAAATAAAAGGCATCTAACAGATTTTAGGATGGCTCAGTTGATTATGTGAGCACTGCTGGCTTGCTGTTTGGATGTCCTGATCAAGTTGAACATGCACACATCCGATACATGAAAACATCTTGGAACTCAAGAAGGCTGCATGTGGTGAAGAGCTGGAGGAAGAATTCCAGACCAGCTGGGAGATGAGGAATTCTGGAGGCCCCCAGATAAAGACCAGAAGATTGAGAAGCTGACGGGCCCACCTGATGGCACATTTTACACCCAATGAATATATTGACGAGGATCTTTTGCTGTGTGGACAGTTAACGTCAGCTCACTGGGAGGAATAGCTGCAGTTTATATAAAAATGAAGCTTTGGTGCGTTGTCTCAGGGCAGGCGTTGGCTGTGAGGACAGTCGGAGCAGGGGGCCACAGTTGTGCTTTCATTATCTATAGGATGCTGAGCGATCTGGTGATGTGATGGGATTGTGGACCAGTTGTTTCTAGTCTTGGTGTTGCTGCATTGCTGTGGTTTAAATATATAACAACGTGGATCAGATGATTAATTTTATCAGCATACATGTCAAAACTTGGAAAAAAACTTTTTTTTTTGTGCTGTAGGTTTTGGATCCAGTCAGTGGGTGACTTAGCAGTTTTATTATGATTATCAGCTGAGGTCGTCAGTTTTAAATGCCACTGTAGATGTATGTGCTTTTACATATATATATCGATTGATGTCTGATTAATGCTTTTATGTGCAGATGGTTTAGTAATACAAATGGGCTCCCTTTCAGCCAGTTGTAGTTTTCAAAAAGGAAAAGTGGATGTTGGTGGCGACAGAGTAACGCCTGTTCATTTCATTGTTGAGGGTGTTTCTTTGTGTGGGTTAGAAGGTACGTTTAAAAAAATAATTTCTAGTCAATGTGGTTATAAAAAATATTTTTTTATCGATGCCATATTAAGATAGATGGGCTATGTGGAAAAAAGGGGCCTGGTTTGACCAAATTGAATCCGTTAGTTTTAAAATGTGAACATGAGTCCGTTTTTACATTGAGACATATGTTGATTATACCTTTGTGATACATTGTTTTGCACTTAACCCTATATTTACCAAATGTCTTTTTGAAAGTTTAACTTTTTTTCAGCATTGATCCAGTGCACCAAAAACTACTAATTTACACTATGAGTGATTTACTTATGTTCTTGTGTTGAATTGTAGCATTTTATAAATACATTTATTGTCCTTGGTTTCTAGCCCCTGCTAAAGAGGAGAAGGAGCAGAAGGAGAAGGAGAAGGAAGCAGCACCTGAAAAGGCTCCGGAGAAACCGCCTCCTGCTGCAGCAGCACCGGTCAAAGGGAACAAGAAGGCTCCCACCACTAAAGCAGCCAAGGCTTCCCTCAGAGACAAGAAGACGTCGCATCATTCGAGCTCCAAGAAACCTGTCAGCCCCCAAAATAAAACTTCCTCAAAGACAAAGAAACCGTCTTCTTCCACTGCAAAGCCCCAGTCGTCCTTCCCTCCTGGCCCTATCCACGTCACCGGAGCTCTAAGAGTGACCAAGTCCAACTTCACTATTCCCAAGAAGCAGCCGCAGCCAAAAGACTCTTCATCCGAGAGTCACTCGTCCTCCAGAGTCCCATCGACTCCGGCCTCTTCTGCTCCCTCCAGTCATTCCTCTTCCAGATCTTCGCACTCGGCTTCCTCGGCACCATCTGCGTCGCCCCTGCCTCCACCACCAAACAACCAGATGAGACAGAACATCCGCCGCTCACTCACAGACATCCTGTATAAGAGGTAAGGGTCGCACGAAACAAAAAAGACCTATAGCCAAACACTTTTCCCTCGCGCAGTAGCTCAAACGTCTGTTATGACCAGGGTGAGCGACAGCGACGACCTGAAAATGACCGAAAGCGAGGTGGCAAGGCTGGCGTTTGCTATTGAAAAGGAAATGTTCAACCTCTGCCTCAACACTGACAGCAAGTACAAGAGAAAGTACAGGTCCCTAATGTTCAACCTGAAAGATCCTAAAAAACAAAGTGAGTTCATTCGCGCAGCCTGAAGACACAGGTGTGTGTGTGTAACGGCATCGTGTGTGTGACGTAGTTGTGTTTGTTGTAGGGGTTGTTCTACAGGGTGATCGGTGGCGACGTGACTCCTTTCAGACTAGTGCGACTCAGTGCTGAAGAGCTGCTGTCTAAGGAGATGTCTGAATGGAGGAAGCCAGATGCTGCAGATGTAAGTGCTGCTAAAAACGAAATGGCAAGAATTGGCAGATGGACAGTGGGACGTTTACAGTACCTGATTGCTTCTGGCAGGAGCGTGGGTCCAGCACCAGGGGTCATTCTGGACAGGCCAAACAGAGCAGCAGGCACTCTGGCACACACAGCATGGATGTGGATGATGTTCCGCCAACATCCGATGCAGATGTATGTATCCCTGCTGCCTCTTCGTCTGCTCGCAGGGCTTCTGCTCCTGTAAGTGGTTGCGAGCTCCTTTCTAAGCTTTCTCACTGTTTTCACCTTTGTGTGTGTCCACTCCCAGGCCAATTAGACAAACTAACAAATGTGATCTTTCTGACTTTTCCCCTCCTCCTTATTTTTTTCCTTAAAATCCAAGTGAATCTACATTGTTGTGTGAATTCATCCTAAAAGGTCACCTGATCTAACCACGCTGTAAATCCTCATTTTGGTTTATCCACAGGACCAAGATGAGACTCTGGCCAGCTCAGCTCAGCTCTCCAGTGGGGAAGGAAACAGTAGCAACATGCCAGATATTTTCAGTTCCATGCTCAAAGACACCACCTCTGAACACAGGACTCATCTCTTCGACCTCAACTGTAAAATATGCACCGGTAAATGCAACAAAGTTGAGGGCTGGTTGTTGCAACAAGCTTTTAAAAAGCACAAATATTAAAATATTTCCATGAATCCTTCTTTAGGTCAAAAAAGTGAAGAGGAGTATGCTGCTAAGAGAATGAAGACAGCTAAGAAGCCTGAAACTAAGTCCCCAAGGCCGGAATTCCAGTCGTCCAGATCTTTGGACGCCCAACCGCAGGTCACCACCTACCAGCTCCAAGATCCTCTAGCCTACCAGACAACCCTCACGCCAACCAATCAAGCCATCATGGACCCAGCTGTCCCAGACTCAGTGCCACAGGCTAATCAGGACTTCAGTAAACTGCCCCCTCCTGCCCCCATCACTTCCACAGTGTCCTCAATCACCAACACCCGCAGAGACCCCCGCATGGCTCGGCACACCGGTGTGACCGTTACCTACACTCCTCCAGAAAAGCCCATCATGTTGGAGCCACTCTTGGCTCCCGCAGTGTTCCAGCTCCAGCTCCAGCAGAGGTTGGACCCAAGATGCCCCTGCCGATGCCCCCGGCTCCACCAGCGCCGGTGTCCCTGTCCAAACCAGCAAAAGCAAGGTGCGCATCACACCGCCACAGTTTTGACATTGTTCCTCATGGATTGCCATTAAACAGGTTTGTTTTGGTTTTGCAGTACACTTGAGCCTTCCTCTGAAGGTGAAACCGCCATCTTCCTCAGTGGCCAGGAGAAAATTTGGAAAGGACTTATTTATATGCAGTCAGTGGCCAAGTTTGTGACCAAAGCTTATCTGGTGTCCGGATCGTTTGATCACCTTAAGGAGGTTAGTGTTTCTCCTGACCGCTAAACTGCTGCTGCAGTAAAGCTTGGTAAACTCTTATACTATGTCAATCATGTCAATTCTGCAGGATTTGCCCGACACCATTCACATCGGAGGGCGCATATCGCCGAGCACGGTTTGGGATTATGTTGGGAGGCTGAAAACGTCCCTGTCCAAGGTTTGTTGGGAACACGGATCTCTGTTATCGTCTCGTCTTTGTGTGAAGCCTTCCCATTCCTCATGCTGTTGCTCTGTTTTCAGGAGCTGTGTCTGATCCGTTTTCACCCAGCCACCGAGGAGGAGGAGGTGGCATATGTCTCCCTTTTCTCCTACTTCAGCAGCAGACAGCGATTTGGCGTGGTGGCAAACAACAGTCGGCGCATCAAAGACCTCTATCTTATCCCTCTGGGCTCTAAGGACCCATTACCCTCCAACCTTCTACCGTTTGATGGACCAGGTAAGCATCTACAGCGTTTTCGATCAGAGAAAGTCAACTATGTTAGAATTGAGACGTTGTTTCATTAAGGGGTTTGTCCTGTAGGGGGCACTAAAACGTAGCTTCTGTCCTATATTGTGTACCTGGTATTGTATCAAGCATTGCTAATAAAAATTGTTTCATTGGTTGATGGCATTTAAGGCCAGTGTCATCCTATTGTTTCATCAAATTTTAAAATAATTTAAAAAAAATTCTTAGGCGTAAAGTAGTTGAATTAAATCAGTAAAGCCTCTTATGTGTTTGAAATAAAGCCTCTAAGTCGATGGTGAGAAACTTATATACCCACAGATTTGCTTCTCCACAGATAATTTTCAGTTGTCTGAGACTTGTGAAATCAGAAATCTGTGTATGTAATGTGTATCTGCATGAATAAAACTAAATCATAAACAGATTTTCATGTACAGATTTGCCTTCAGATAAAGGTGTTTGTGGTATTCCAAACCATTTGTTTGGTCTCTTTTGCAGGGCTGGAACCGGCTCGTCCCAACATCCTCTTGGGGCTGCTGATCTGTCAGAAGGACAGGAAGCGTGCCGCAGCCCCACTGGAAATGGAAGAAAAGCGCTCCAAGATTCAGGCTGAGGACACTGGCCTTCCAAAGCCACCTTCTGTCAGGCCCGAACGAAGTTCTCGGCAGAGTCTGGAAATCCCCTTCAGCACCACTCCTCCTGGCTCTCCTCCGTCTAGCTCCTCGGACACTTCCAGCAGCAGCGTGACCCCCTCCTCTGTCCTCTCCATTTTGTCATCTGTTAAAGCACCCGTCACCACGGCCACAGCCGCTGGGAGGGACTCGCCGTCGTCATCCAGCTCGGGTAACGTCTCCTCCACAACTGCCACTCCCCTTCAGACCATCCTGAAGAAGCTCTTTGGAACAAAGAAACAAGATTCTGAGGCTTCAAACTCTCCATCTGATCAGGGCGGTGAGCTCTCCATCCCAGCAGCCACAATGCTCGACCCAATCGTGCGGCAGTTTGCGCAGGGTTCTGACGATAAGCACGTAGAGGAGGACGAAGACGACAGGCCGTATGATCCGGAGGAGGAATACGATCCCATGATGGGTTTCAACATGCCTAAGACTTCTACTGAATTACTGAGCACGTCTGAAGTCGCACAGAAGCCTGAGGCGTCTGAGCATGAAGTAGACGATGTGGCGTACGACCCAGAGGACGACTCCATTTTCGAAGACGTCAAAGCTTCGGTAACGGGCCAGACAAAATCTGCAAATGAGTCCATAGCTGATCCTCAGAAGATCTTGGAGAGCCTCAAGCAGATTGGTGATGAAGTATTGCAGAAGCAGCGAGAACAGGAGAGAGCCGCCGTGGCCATTCCTGAAACGCTTTTAAGCCAGCCTTCCAAGTCCCTCCTGGCTAATACTCAGCTGCTCCAGCTGGGCAAAAAGGTTGAAGAACTGGTGAAGTCTTCCTCCACCGGCCCCTTGATCAACCAGAGGAGAGATCCACGGCAGAGCAGGGACCCTCGTCAGCCTCTAACCAGCAAAACGCTCAACGATGAACCCGAAGCTGAGGAGGAGGAGGCGACCGCTCTGGTGCCCGATTCTACTCTCTCTGCGCCACCTGCCGACCAAGAACTTCCGCCGTCAGATTCAGCCCAAGTTTCGGATGACTCGAATAATCCCGAGACGGCGGAGCGAGAGGAGGAGACGCAATGTGAGATTCTGCCTTTCAGCGAGTCCAACAAAATGGAGGTGTCGATTCCTCTGTTGGGAGAGGAGCTGCACCCCGACATGGAGGTCAACTACCTGGATGACAAGGAGGAGAAAATGGAGGAAGAAGACTCCAGAGAGAGAGAATCAGAACTGGACAAGTACAGCATTTGGCCGAACGCAGCGAGTATTCTAAAAGTGGAGGAGCGGGAGAAGGAAGAGGATGGCAGCGATACTGCAGGCTCCTTTTATCACAACGAGCCCCTGAACACCGTAACCTCCGCCATCCCGGTTCTGGCTCAGAGCACGCCGGCCGCCGACACTCATTCCCACCACATGCAACATCACATGTCGGCGTTTGACAACAGCTACGGGGCGTCCGTCTGAGGCGCCTCCGCCATCCGGCTTCCCCCTGCCCTCCCACTCGCTGTCGGGGCAGAGTGCCTCCATGAGGCCCCTGCCAATATCAATGCCCCCCCACATGCAGGGGCTCCCACCCATGTCAGGACCCCCTCCCATGCAGGGACCGCCTCTACCCATCCATGTTCCTCCCCCTGTACATAATATTCCGTCCATTCAGAGTGACAACAACCAGCAATATGGTCCACCTCCAGCTATTTACCCCCCCTATCAGAACCAGTGGTCGGGCACACAGTCGGCACCCCAGCAGCCCCACCCTGGACCGCCTCAGAGTATGATGCCACTGCGAGGACCGCCACCACCACCGTTTCCTCCAGTGGCACCCCGAGGACCCGCTCCTCAAATGTTCGATCATTCCATTCCCCCTCAGCGCCCCGGCCAGCAAGCTCCTCCGTCAGGCCCCCGTCTGGGCCTCCTTCCACCTTCTGTTTTTGACGGGCAGAAAGGTTTACCCCCGCCGAGATTCGGCGGTCCGCCACCACCATTTAACTTCTCCGCCAACAGAGGTCCTCCTCCACCTTTCTCAGGCCCGCCTCCTCCCCAGTTCGACAGCAGAATTCCTCCTCCGTCCCCCTTCCCGGGCCCGAGGTGTCTGCCGCCGTCTCAGTACGGAGGCCATGCAGCTCCGGCCTCGATGGTTGACCAGCACAAAGACAACTCCTTCAGTCTGAACGCGGATCACACTCCAAACCCTCTCCATGTTTTCAAAGATAATCAGGGTCCTGTCTACCGAGGACCTCCGCCCAACCAGTACGAGGAAAGAAGAGGCCGGGGGCCCAGCGGCGAGATGAGCGCGCTGCACTTTAATCCGCATGGCCAGTTCGGCTCCCGACCGCACCCCTCCCCGCCACACCGAGGGTCCTTCGACGAGCTCCGAGGGCCCCCCCTCACGACGGCCGAGCTCATCATTTTGGAGGATCTGAGCCGTTCCGCTTCGACAGGCTGTCCGAGGACGCCAGGCCTGTTCGCCACAGCGGGGCCCTGCTGCCGACTCCTCCCGAGGTTTTAGGCCCGGCGAGAGCTCAGAGCCCAGACCGGCAAAGGGACGACCACTGGCGCCGGCGCTCCCCCGAAATCAGGAGGAGGGGCAGCACCAACCGAGAGGACACGGAGCTCCACGGCGGAGACCGCTTTGCTCGGTTTGAAAGCCACAGAGAGGCCGCTTCTGGATCTGTGCAGCCCTCCGAGGAGAGAACGAGGGAGGCTTCTGAGGACCGCAGGAGGGAAAGAGAGCGGGAGGCTCCTCATGGCGGCAGAGCGCTGTGGGACAGGGGCCAGGGCAAGCGCTGGAGCCGAGATCGAGATCGGAGCCGGGACAGAGATGCAGATCGAAGCAGAGAACGAGAGCGCGATCGAGATCGGAGCAAAGAAAAAGATCGAGATCAAGATCGGAGCAAAGAAAAGGATCGAGATCAAGATAGAAACAAAGAAAAGGATCGAGATCAAGATAGAAACAAAGAAAAGGATCGAGATCAAGATAGAAACAAAGAAAAGGATCGAGATCGGAGCAAGGAAAAGGATCGAGATCAAGATAGAAACAAAGAAAAGGATCGAGATCGAGATCGGAGCAAAGAAAAGGATCGAGAGCGCAGCCGAGAAAGAGAGCGCAGCCGGGGGAAGGAGGGAGAGAGGCAGAGGGAGACAGAAGGAGAGCGACACAGAGACCAAGACGGAGAGAAAAGGAGAGATCGGGATCGAGAGAGGGACAGGGACAGAACCAAAGATTCTGACAGGAGGGAACATGACCGCGACCGGAGAAACCGGGACCGTGAGCGGGAACGAGAGCGAGACAAGAGGCGTGACCGGTCCAGAAGCCGGGACAGGGACAGGGACAGAGACAGAGACCGTGACCGTGGGAAAGACCGGGGACGGGACAGGGACCGGGACCGTGACAGAGATAGGGACAGAGACAGAGAGAGGGACAAAGACCGGGACAGGGACCGGGACAAAGACAGAGAAAAAGACAAAGACAGAGACAGAGAAAAAGACAAAGACAGAGACAGAGAAAAAGACAAAGACAAAGACAGAGACAGAGAAAAAGACAAAGACAGAGAAAAAGACAAAGACAGAGACAGAGAAAAAGACAAAGACAGAGACAGAGAAAAAGACAAAGACAGGGACAAAGACAAAGACAGAGAAAAAGACAAAGACAGGGACAAAGACAAAGACAGGGACAGAGAAAAAGACAAAGACAGGGATCGTCGGGATGGCAGCAGAGGCAAAGATAAGCGGGAGGAGAAGAGAGACAAACACAGTTCATCCAAGGAGAGTGAAAAAACTGCAGAAAGTGCGAAAAGCGTGTCCTCGTCTGAGAAATGAACACTACGGTTTTCAGAGACTCGACCCTCCGAAAGCGTCGCTGGAAACGGACAAATGTCCCCTGAAATTTCAATATTCTTTTTGTCACTTGACGGTTTCTACTTTTTTTATGTGCCCTGAGTTGCTCGTCATCAAGGTGTTTCAGACCGACCGGCGTCCAATCATCGTTACAGCATTTTTTTAAAAAAGAAAAGGTTAACGTACCACTTGGAACCTTGTAAATATGAAGGTTTGTGTATATACTGTTTTTAATCGTACTTTTCTAAATAGAGAAATTAAAAGCCATATCAGGTGGAAAACGTGAACACAAACGCGACGCTGATGACTGGTGTTCATGTGTCCGGCAGATTTAAAATCAACGACTCCCAAATATCCGCAGTATTCAGCCGATGGACGTTAATGTTTCTGTTCTAATCCAGCCCGAGCAATTAAAACTGTTTGATGACATGTTAGTTGTTGATGTTTAATGTTAAAGTTTGCCTTTTGCAGTAACGGGGCTGCCTGAATGTACGTGTGTGTGTGTGGGGGGAAAAAAACACACTGGTGTAAATGTATCCCGCACATTTAGTTGTTTATTTAGTAAAACCAGGACGTGTGTACAGTTCAAATGCAGCAACGCTAAATGGCATAAATGCATTTAAAACAATACCCAACTGTTTCTGTAATTACTGGTAATTTGTTTGAATAAAAATTGGCACTAATACAAAAAACAGCCCTAAGAAATTTAACAAAACCTGCCATTAAAGCATCGGGGGCCTTATAGATACCACAAGGCCGAACCTGCGAAAACCTTCCAAAGGCACGTTGGCGAAAGCGTCAAAAGTTGTGAAAATCTTGATGTCTAACGGCTTCTAGGGTTTGGCCGAGGAGGACCGCGACCACCCCCTCTGCAGGTTCCTGGGGCACCAGACGAAGGGCTGGTCCTGGTCGTAGCTGGAGTAGGCGAACCGCACCAGCTTCCTGCGCTGCCTTTTGTCAAGGACGGCAAACAGGAAGTAGTTGAGAGCGCTGTCCTTCACGCCGGGGAGAGTTTGGTGGACCAGCGTCTCCTCCAGGAAGAAGCGGACCAGCGGCGCCTGGTAGTGGGGGTACCCCAGCGTCCCCAGGCTCTTAAGGATGCGCGTGATGCGCAGGTTGTTGTGAGTGTTCCTGCCAACGAGGACAAAGCCGGTCAGGGGCTTTGTTGGGGTCCTTGGTGTTAAACTGGTGCTAAACTGGTTTGCTCACATGTTCAGGTTTTGGAATCTCTCGGCCCAGTTGGGCGCCCGCTTGACCGCTCCCGTCCTCTCGTTCTCCAGCCGGATCCCGTAGAAGTCCAGCATCAGCTTGTAGGACTTCAGCAGGTTTCTCTTGGCCAGGTCGCTTCCCAGGAAAGCCTCAAGGATCGAAGTAAGACTCAGAATTGCTCAAGCCGGAGTTACATTTAAAACAGCTGTGACTTTTACCCTGATCTCTTGTCTCGTCAAGGGAGGGGCCCTGTAGTTCATCCCAGGTTCCTGCAGTGGAAATAGCCTAGAGGGACAAAAAAAGCAATAAAAACACCAGAAAAAGTACAAGGTACGTCAGATTTGAGCTGATCCAGCCTGGCTCACCACTGAATATAGGTGTGTACACTCTCCAGTTTGTGGTACCTCTCAAACCAGTCAGAATGGAAAGTGTGGATGTAGATGCCTGATCACAGAAACACACATCAGGACGGGTAAATGAGGCGGTACCTGAACTGCTGTCCTTGGTAAAAGTATCGTCTTCCTCGCTGGGAAATTTGCAGCAGCGTTGGAATAAGACGCATGTTACATTTTAAAGTTGTTCAGTCCAGATACAGATTGAGCAAACTGCAGGAATGTCTGGACTTTGAACCCACCGTCGGGTTCGGAGTGCTGCCGTCCACAGTAGAAATTAAAATTGGGCATCTCCGCCTACACAGAAGAGGACATTTAAAAAACCCCAACATTGTATGGCTCAAAGCTGCAGTGACCAAGCTAGAATACTTACAGGGGATGGGTTCCTCCAGTGGGGGGGCTTTCTCTGGGACAGTCAGAGGTACAGGCCTGTGTTTATGTTGTCTGTGTAGGTTGTGTTTGTGTTTCTGTGATGCTCACTTACAGGGTAGTTGTGTCGGTAGTTCTGCATGTCTCTGGCAGCATTTTCAAATCTCACAAAGTTGTACTAATATACAAGGGAAAAAACTTGTGCATTATCTTACAAACTTGGTTCCCAAACAGCCATGTGTACACACGCTGGTACGTAAATCTTGTCTGGGGCCACTGGTTTAACTGGTTTAACTGGTTTAACTACTTACGTGTTTGGATTTCTGCCTCTGTGGCTGTGATGTACTTTCATCAGTCTCCCAGGTCGAATCATAACAGCAGTAAAACTCATCTGTGGTCTCAACGCAACAGGCCTCACAGTCGTCCTCCTCCTCCTCCTCCTCCTCCTCCTCTTCCTCCTCCTTCTTCTCCTCTTCCTCCTCCTTCTTCTCCTCATCCTCAACAACAGCAACATCTTCCTGACTCCTTCGAAGGTCATGTTTTTGAAAGCTGAAATACAGTTAAATATTACATATCTTGATTTATTTGTGATTCAACTTCAAGATAACTACATTATTACAACTGTAAATCAAATTAATAATGAAGCATAATGCACTTTCTCCTCTGTCCTATTAGGAACATCGACGCTCTTTGATGACGTCACAGCACAGCTCTATAATTTATTCAAATTTAGGTTTTCGATTATAATTTATTATTTAAATCTAACACAGATTCATCTAAAACCTCTGACGCAAACCCTCTCAAAATAGAATAGAACCGGTGCTTCTTTTTTTTCCCACTATCGTTTCTTGCGAAAACTTTTAAGTTTGTCAATAATTGTTGAGTTAATTGAATCGTGAGATTGTGGGCGATTAATCGCGCCCGAGTGTCAGGATCGTGGATTTATAGTGGATTTAGCGATACTGGCCGCTGTTCGCGTTCTTAATAACCAGGTCTTCTTACTCTGAGAGTCTGCGTGGATCCGTCTCCCAGCCTTCGGCGGCGGCCTCACAGTCCCGCTCGGCCGGGCCCTCTGGGCCCTCTGGGCCCTCGTCCCGGGGGCCCCTGGAACCTGGATGCCATGTTAGCGCTTTACGTGCGTATCTACCGACCGAGTAAAAGACCGGTGCAACCCAGCTCCAGACATAAAGAACTGCGCGCCAGGACCACTGGAAGGGAGAATAAAAGCGTCTGTAGTTGAACATGGCCGTTGGCTAAGTTAGTTTCACTTTCGATTCCTTTAAACAGAAACGCTTGACAGCGATCAGGAACTTAACCAGTGGGACGTGCTAGAACATTTCACATTTGTCCTACTTGTTCTAAATTTGTTAATCTTGTAATAGAATAGAATATATGTTTATTTATCCCACAACGGGAAAATTGCACTGTTCCAGCAGCAATACATTATTAAATATTACAAAAAAATTACAGGAAAAGTAAGAATAGAGATAGAATAGAAAGAGGAATAAGAAAAAATAAATATGACAAACTCTATATACACATAATAAAATAGGATAGGAAAGATAAGAAATAACATATATACAGGTAGTATGAATATAATTATGGAAATAAAATATAAGCTGCAGGAGTTATTGAACATGTAGGTTTGGCAGCCCCGGTGTGGCTCCATACTTTTCCCCAGCGGGTCTGAGTTTTAAAGTAGTTGTAGTCAGTTGTTTATTTTCTGTATTTTTCTCCTAGTTTATAAAAGGATTTTTGGTTTGTGGTTCTAGTCAGTTTTGGTAATAAAACCTTTTTAGCCACAGACCAGTGGAGGCCGAGTGGATGATGCTGTTATCGCTCAGAGACTCTTTTACAAAGGAGGTAATTGCAGACTGTAAGTGCAGAAAATGAAGGGTGTGTGTGTGTGTGTGTGCGGCGCCATTACCATCCTCTCTGCTCTGTGCTCATTTAGGCAGGAAAAACCCCGGACGGATGTCACCATATGTTCCATATGGAATGGAGGCAATAAATGTGGATTTTTACGACAGGTTTCAGGCTCTTTATGATCCTTTTCAGCGTGGAATTAAGTCCCACCAGCTGAAATATCCGCTGAAACAGGCGGAAACTTCACGCATGACATGAAAATATGGCAGCAGATAGTGGAGCCGTCGGGGCTGGTGCCAGTGGGGGACATCTCCTCTCACTGGGAACACTGAGTCACTCAGATCAGCATCCAGCTGATGCTTCCGAGTCCAGGAGAAATCTGCACCAACGTCTCCTCAGCACGCAACAAACCGAGGTAAGGAGCTCGAAAACCCATCATTATCCAGGCTCTGAAACCAATGTGAGAACCGGAACTAACCGACCTAAAACAAGGATTAAAAAGTGTATATGTTCCAGTTTTCATTGCTGAATGTGAAGTGGTGTTTCTTCTTTTTGCGTCTTTTGGCTGCAGACGAACATCCGAGCGCCTGCGCGTGCACAGGTGCGCCTCGGAGGACACCGTTTTCCTGGGAAGATGCTTAAAGTGTGGATGCTCTCACGTCCCCCCGAGCGGCCGCAGCTGCCCCCCGTCGCCCCCCCGCCGTGCGCGCCACTCGTGAGGATGAAGGTGAAGAAGATCAGGAACGTGCTCCTCATCCTCTCCATCCTTCTTTACCTCCTGGCGGGAGCCGCCGTGTTCGACGCGCTGGAGTCGGGCGGCGAGAGCGCCAGGACGGGGGCGCTGGAGGAGCAGCTGGGCGAGCTGAAGCTCAAATACGGCCTCGGCGAGGTGGAGTACCGGGAGGTGGAGAGGCTGGTGCTCCAGGCGGCGCCGCACCGCGCCGGCAGCCAGTGGAGGTTCGCCGGCTCCTTCTATTTTGCCCTCACGGTCATCACCACCATCGGTAAGCGACGTTTCTTCATCTCGGTGTGGAAAAAAGGTCTTTTTCCACTTTGACTCTGGGAAAGTTTTACGCGCTTGTGCGCATTTCTCCTCTTTGGTGGTTTTGTAGGTCAACTCCTCTTTGACCTTTTGGATTTCACGCCGTTTTATAACATTTCTGTCTAAAATGATTGATTTTCCAGCCTAATTGAAATAAGAAAAGGCAGCCTCAGAAACCGCTGGAGGGTTCGGTTTGTCTGATGACGGATGCTCTTGTGTAAACCAGCGCCAGTGACCTTGCCTGCACCGTGACTTTGTAGGGTACGGCCACGCTGCTCCTCGCACTGACGCTGGAAAGACCTTCTGTATGTTTTACGCCGTCTTAGGGATCCCGCTGACGCTGGTCATGTTCCAGAGTTTGGGCCAGAGGATCAACGCCTGCGTCCGCTGCCTCCTGCGCAGAGCCAAGCCAGGCCTGGGCCTGCAGGGGAGCGAGGTGTGCATGGGGAGCATGGTCCTGGTGGGCCTGCTGTCGTGCACGAGCACCCTCTGCATCGGAGCCGCCGCCTTCGCCCACTTTGAGGACTGGCGCTTCTTCGACGCCTATTACTACTGCTTCGTCACGCTCACCACCATCGGACTCGGGGATTTTGTAGCCCTGCAGAAGAAGGATACTCTCCAGGAGCAGACCCTCTACGTGGCCCTCAGCTTCGTCTATATTTTAGCTGGGCTCGCCGTGTTCGGGGCCGTTCTTAACCTGGTGGTCCTTCGCTCTCTGGCCGAGGACCAGGAATCCCAACCGAAAGTCACCCGGGAGAACGGGGCAGAAGCTGGGGATGGACCCAGGGGCCGGTGCAGGCTGGGCCCCCTGATGGAGGGGGGCAGCAGCCGCTCCCATCTGCTCTCCTCCCCTCTGAGGGAGCACAGGCGGCATGTATCGGACCGCTCTGATGATTCCGAACCCGGCAGGCTCAGGAAGCTTCTCTCCTGCGTCTGCCCCGGGAGCCCCTCTCCCCCCCGCCGCGCTGGGGCCGGGGGCCACAGTAACCCCGTCTTCTACAACTCCATCTCCTACAGGGTGGACCAGGCATCCGCTCTGGCTTCTCCTCCCAGGAGAAAGTCACTGTAGTTCTCTCAAACTTTGGTTTTGGCTGAGAGATTTTCCAGTTTTTTACACATTTACATTTCCACAGCTGCTGCAGAGTTGTCACCTTTGACCTTTTCTTGTTGCCAGTTATGGCTGTCCTCTAACTGTCGCTCTGACTGGTTTCCACGGTGATGTTTTACAGCCTCATTGCTTAGCGCGGTGGAGAACTGTGAGACGGGTACGCACTGTAGGGTGAGAACAAACGTCTGAGCCAGTCAAAACTGGCCAACGAGCGCCTAAATGAAGATCTGCCGCACGAAGACGCGTCCCAAACACCCGCGGGTGCCTCAGATCGGCTCTAATGGGAATTTTTTTTTTTTTTTTTTGCTTCAATAAATCCTCAGATTTTTGATACAGTTCCATTTATTGAAATTAAAAACTCGATTTTTCCAAGCAGAACAAGTGAACAAAGTCTCTTTGCTGCAGCTGCCGGGATCACTCACTCACGGATGATTGGTTGATTGTGCGCGTCTGTGGACCAACACACAGACGTGTGGTTCCAGGCAGATGTTCTCATCTCCTCAGGTTCAGCTCCATGAAATCCAGGATCTTGGCCCAGGAATCCTCCTGGGCAGCAGCGTGAGGGCCAGGGTGGCCCCCCCACCGCGTGATCACTGCAAGTAGAAACCGAGAGGGCAGTGATGGGAGACTTTAGGGTGCGACCACCGGTTCTGGGTCGGTGCTCACATTTCTTCGGTTTGGTGCTCCACAGGGAGGCTCGTGAGTTCGGCGTGTACGGCGGTTCGATCAGGTGACCGGCACCAGGGTAGGACAGGCGGGTGAACAGGTGGGATTTACCGGCAGCCGTCAGGGCCTCCTCGATCTGAGCAGCAGAAACACCAGGGTAGGACAGGCGTCACGGCAAATAACGGACGGGTTGGTGATCGGGGGGACGGAGGCCGACCAGGTCTGCGTTCTCCTCGCTGGCGCACTCAGATCATCCTCGCTCACGATGAACAGCAGCGGACAGTCGATGTTTTCTACCTGCCAACGGGCAGATGTTCCTGTCAGTGCTGCTGCCAAGCAGAACACCAACCTGTGTGTGTGTGTGTGTGTGTGTGGGTGTGTGTGGGTGTGTGTGGGGGTGGTTTCTCACCTTCACCATATTCTCTGGGGACAGGTTAGCAGGCAGGGACACGTCTTTGAAGCTAACATGGCCTCCGTCGTCATAGGTCCAGTACTTCTGCTCACTGGAAGGAGAAAATTCAGACCAGAAAGAACAGCACACACACACACACACACACTGGGGGGTGAATGTGCAGGAGTTTCACCAGACCGGATGGTCGACTGTCGTTTACCTCTCGTAGACCTCGGTTCTGCCTTCTGCATCAGAGAGTTTGACCGTGCTTCCTGCAGGACCGTTGATGCAGATTAAACAGGACGACTGGAAAAGAGAGAGAGAGAGAGAAGATGAACTACCGGAACGTTACCCTGAAAGCACATCAAACCTGATTTCTACACAACGGAAAAAGGTAAGTTGGTTATTTATTGCTCCTTTCTCCTCTTCCTTGCTAACCGAATGGTTTCTTTAGGAGTAAATGTTGTCTTCTTCGGCAAAGACGAGGTAAAAACGTTGGGTTAATACAAAGATGGAAACGCACGTTGACGTCAGGCTGCACGGCGGTTCGAAGAGCCAGATAGACCCCAAACGACAGACCGATGATCCCAACTTTGTCAGCACAGACTTGGGGATGATCCTGAAGTAGGTGGAATGCCGTCTGTCCAAAAAAAAGAACAAAATTTAAAAAAAAAATCATGGAAAAGTCATTTTTGTCACGTCTTTTACCTTAAAATACGAATCCCCCACCATCATGCGGTTATGGGGAGCAGGTAATTCTTGGTGTCCTATGTAGGCCAACGACAGGCTGGCGTAGCCTCTGGATGCTAACAGGGCGGCGCGGTACTCCACCAGGCCTCCACCCATCCCCCACAGGTCCAGCACGGCTGGGAATGGACCCGGGCCTGCGGGGAACCCCGTTCAGAGGACGCAGGTCTCTCCTTCCCGGCCCGAGCCTCCTCCAGGACTCACCAGGGGGCAGGAACAAGGTCCCTGTGACGCCACGGTGGCGGACGGATGTCCTCCTCACGCCCGGAGCCATGTACCATCGCTCGGCCGTTACCGCAGCCAGCTCGGCGTCCGCCCGCCTCCCTGGGGGAAACGTGGCCCTCCAGTAGGGACACGTGCACGACATAAGGAGTGGCCACATTTTTCTTCCTCAATCTGTGAAGAAGAGCAGAGACAGGTCAGGAAATTCTGCCTGTTGTTGCTATTTAGGGAGCATTTTTACCCGATTAGCAGAAACAGCTTAAAGCAGCAGGATGTCTGCGCCCCCCCATCTACAGCCCAGTCCCAGTCAAGGTTTAAACCAGTAAATGTTAAACCTGCAGACTCCGTGTATGATTTTCCCACATTTATTAAGCAGTGATAAAGGTGCTGGAATAAAGCCGAACGGATCGGGGAATTGTTGGATTTCACATTTCTGAGCTCATTTATGGCTTCATTGAGCTGCCTGTTGGTTAAACCGCTCAGCGATCCTGATCCTGATCCTGATCCTGATCCTGATCCTGATCCTGATCTCATCACCTGCCTTAAACCTTCTCTTCCACCAGGAGCTGGCTGCAGGCTCCAGAACAGTCCCATCGGCTCGCATCCCAAATACGAACCCCCGACCGACCGATCTCTGGTCACTGGTGAGAAAACATTTAACGGAGCCACACAGCAACGTTTATTACACCAAGTTGTAAATAACAGGTTCGCTGGGCGTCACTCACAGTTGACCGTTCCGTCGGCGTTAGTGCGATAATGTGCGAAGGCCTCCCACAGGTCGCCATCATCGCTGCGCATCTGCGCGCACACGGTCACGGGGGAGTACCGCCGCAGGAAGTGTGCTTTTATGTTGATCTGTTCATCCACCAGGGTGCGAGCCGGGGTGGCTGTGATGGAGGGAGCGGGGCTGTAGCTGCTCCTCCACCTCAGCCCGCCTACGGCGCCAGGAAAGGCCACATGAGGACACTCACACTGATCAAAGGCTGATTTAGGAGACAGAAAAAACCCGAGAGTCCTCAGACACACAGGGTGTGCGGGTCTAAGGTCAAAGGTGGAGCCACGGTAGGCAAAAAATGCTGCATCTCGACCTTTTTATCAGAGTTTATCACTCAAACACAGAGAAGAGGTGTAAAAGTGTGATCCATAGGTCCTGCGTTAGCAGGGTTAAAGTTCACACTGTTTCTCTGCTCTTCTAAGAATCACAGCCACGCAGAAGGAAACGTGTTCTCACCTACGGCTGGGTGGAAACGTGTCAGGCTCCGGTGCAGCCTCACACACGGCACCATCTTTGGTTCTGTTGCGTTAAAGCTTCCCTCGCTGTGCAGCCGACACGAGCTGGAGCTCCAGCGGTTAAAGATTAAACCGGCCCTCCGGGTCCAAGGTTTGACCAACGCGCTCCCCCTCAGAGCCGCGCCGGCTGGGACCATCCCGCTGCGAGTGGCCCTCTGTTCTGCACCGCTTCGGAACGCCTCAAACAGGTCAGGACAAATGTAACCAGTTAGCCGGTGCTAATGTACCACACCTACTCTTCGTCAGAGTTGATGGTTCCTGTCAGGTGTTTCCATGCAGACGGACCACAATGAAGCTCTACAATGAAAGTACATTTATTGTTGCTAAAGTCTCTTACTGTAGTAAAAAGAGGTATTTGTGTCACGTATTTCTGGTTCACCGTGGTTACTTCTGTGTTGACAATAGTATTTTTATCTCTGCAGGAGAGAAAGCAGCTGTTTTTACATCCCTGTATGGCATTTTACCTGAGTAAAGGATCATAATACTTTATTTTTACAACACCTCATCATTTATCCATCAGCTGAAAACAAACATGACTCCCAATGAATGGTTTTATTGCTCTGCATCCGATGGGTTTGCTGAAAATGTTCTTATGATCGCCGTGTTCTTCCTCTCTGTGTGCCAATTCAATTCTTCCTGTTCTTGAAAAGCTGATCTATTGGAATTTTTACGAGCCCCAGCCTCATGTGCACTCCTTCCAACTGGCTGGCTGGAGGACGGGTGGTTGCTGGAGGAGGGGCGGTTCAGAAAAGGGAAGCTGCTTCGCCTCGCACATCCTCAGATGATTTCTGAAGTCCGCTTTTCGAAATAGCATGGTCTTGCAGTACATGCAGTGGTAATGCCAATGTGGTCGGCACTTCAGACCACACCTGTGGATGGTATACTCTGAAATATACGAACACGGGAAACACAACAGCGACGATTATGTCCATAGTTTAACTCTAATTTATCAGTAATCTGAATCTGAATCAAGTCTTAGGTCACCAGTACTGACAATGTTCACAAACGCAAGTGATTATTACGTTCTCATTTCACAGAAAGAATAAAACCACATTGTAAGAGACAACGTTTGCAGACTCTACCTGCATGGAAAACGGCCCTGTTGAAGTGGGAGTCCAAATGAGCCCTGACTTTGCTCAGCTTGGTGGGACGAAACAAAGAAGGCCGGCAGAAGGGGCAGTGGTAGGCTGAGCAGCACGTGCTGCACCTTCTCAGTTCGGGGAAACTTCCACCTTTTTGGATGGTGACATGCAACTTTAGGAGAGGAAAAAGAAAAAAAAAAACAGAGAATCATGTTTAAAACTGGGCATTAAGACAGCGTTTCACAAGCGTGACTTTTCTTTGTGTATAAAAGCATATGTGGTTCATTGTTCACCAAAAAAAAGAAGAATACAGAAAAGAAACCTTCCAGCCTTGTTTATTTGTATTTCATACATTTTTAACTGAAGCTTTACAGACTTTTATTTTGTAAAACCTACATTCGCCCTTTCATTTCCGAGTTCACCGCGGTTGCTTCCGTGTTAAGAATGTCCAGCTACTCTGCCACAAGTCTCACTTTAGCAGCAAATAACTCCTAATTAGCCGCAAACGAAACCGACACGACATATTTAAAGTGTTTCGAGTCTTCTTTCAGGTCAGTAGCACTTTCATTTTTCACGTTTTGGCCCATCTTTGTCTGCCGCGGTGGACGTAAACAATCATGCTAACGAATTGTAACGTGTTATTTCCGTCTTCTAACTGTATCGATCCCGTTAGAACAGAGAATAGGAATCATCTTTACTCCAATGTTCACATATTTCGCAAAGTTTGCGGTGTAAAGTGCGTTGCCAACGTCATATCATAAATTGAGACTCTGACCAGGTTGGATGACGAAGCCAAAAGGCGAGAAATGTACGCAATGAGTAGCGAATTCCCCATATCTGGCATAAATAAAGGCATTTTTAATCATATTTTATATCGAGAAGCTTTCTGTAAACACCTTAAATACTAGTCGCTTAATATTCGCGAAAGGTTGACGTTTAATGCCAGTTTTAGTGTACAGGAGTCAGTGATTTAAACAGGAATCGGCTTTGTGGCGTCTTTAACTCAACAATACAATATGGCAAAGTGGTTGCGGTTTTCTGTCATTACGTCGATTTCACACCTACAGAATTTGTTTCCTTTGGTTAATTTCTCTTAATTCTACATCCTTTCATATCAGGGCTAAGATAAGTGATGAAGTGCATGACAAAATGGTAAAGAATGGAATGAAACGCATGCTCCATGTCGACCGAGGGGTAAACCCACTCAAAATAATGGCTGTCTTTCCTCTGCCTTCAGTTTCTAACGCCGCCCACGAGTTCTGCTGGATGGACCGCATCTAGGCACCCCTGAGGCTGGTTGCCCTCGCGTCAGGCCGCCATGGCCCACTTCCGCAGCTACATCTGGGACCCGGTGCTGATCCTGAGCCAGATCCTGCTGATGCAGTGCATCTACTACAGCTTCCTGGGCCTGTGGCTGGCCGGCGTGGACGCTCTCGTACACACCAGTCGCTCCCTCGACCAGATCTTCAGTTATGAAGCAAGTTCCATTTTCTCTTCTCTGACAATCAAACGCGTGTGTGAACATGCCGAAACACTGTGGTTTTGGTTTTACAGGTGCTGGGTTTTGCAACCATGCAGGGCAGACTGTCCATGATGGCGTTCATCTTGAACTCTCTGACATGGTGAGCTATTTCTCCTTATACCTGTACATACCAGAGTGTAGTTTTCCCTTTGTTTGCACTAAACTCTGACCACACGGGTTTAAACCCAAATAAGCCAACCTCGTTGCTGTCACAGTGCCCTCGGTCTGTGGTTTTTCATCCGTCGAGGGAAACAGTGCCTTGACTTCACCATTACCGTGCACTTCTTCCACCTGATTGGCTGCTGGATCTACAACGCTCAGCCTCCAGCCGCCCTGTCCTGGTGGCTCGTCAATGTCGCCTGCATAGCCCTGACGGCTGTGATCGGGGAGTACTTGTGCATGCGCACCGAGCTGAGGGCCATTCCGGTCAACAGTGGACCCAAGTCTAACCTGTGAATGTCAGTGGAAACACTGAACGTCTGCGATGAACCACCAAGGACCCGGCTCAGAGGGCTGCTGGCGAGCCTACTGGACTCTTCACTCACAGACCTGAAGGACTGATAGTAAGTCTGTAGCATAAGATATTTTTAGTGTATATAAACATATTTGTGAGTGCATACATTTCCTGACCTTATCTGACTAATTAAATGTGTGGTTATTTTCAGTCCATCACACTGAGCCTCATATGTGCAGAATTAGAATATTCCTAAACCTGTGTACCAAATTCAAATGAAACCTATAAAAAATGTATACACAAACATCAGCACAACATCCTCCCGCCATTTAAGATGAAATGTTTTGCACGTTATATTAATTGGTTATTTTACTTTTTTTTTTTAACCCTCAAAATAATCTGTTCATCAGAGAATTTTTCCTGGTTAAAAAAACTTACGAGGAATTACACTAAAGAATTTATATATATATATATATATGTATATATATATATACACACATAACTAACCAGAAGTACAATAAACTTTTCTTTTTTTGCTGCATAAACAGATATTTAGCTTCTCATGCGGGGCATTAGAAAGCTTTAACAGTTTATCACCCAGCTACGTCCTGGTTGTGAACATACTGTTACAACTGAAAGTTGTAGAGGATAAAAGGCCTTTTAGCAGGCATTTTAAATGGAAAAAAAAGTGTTGTTACACATTTTAACCTGTGTATCTGTTTGTCATCAGTATTGAGAGCGTGGATTGGATTCTAATTGGCGATGCCTAAATTGCCATATAAGTAAACATTTTGTTTTGTTTTGTTTTGCTTAAATAGGAGAATAAATACATCTCACGGATGTTAGATACATTTTGAACTACAACCAGCGTGTGGTTTACTTAGCTCAGGCTGGCTAATTTTAGCTGACTGCTGGAAATATTGGCACATATTTCATAAATCTCTCTGAGCAAACCTGTGTACACCAGACAGATGTAAATATCCTTACATCGTATTTATTTTTTACTAGACTGTTTAGGAACTCGTCTGGAAGATGGGACATCTTGTGTAATTAAAGGTTCAGTGTTAATGATGAGAAAGAGAGTTCTCATTCAGCCACTAGCCTTTCTTTTAAAATGGTAAAAACTGATGATAACTGGTGCTTTCACCTCTGGCTATACGGTCTAGATCACTACACATCATGTTTTTTAATATATTTCATACACACTAGTTGTAGGTTGAGAGCTACGCAGTTCAGGGAAATGTTAAACCACCTCATGTGTCAGCGTTTTAAATGATCTGACTATCTTTTACGGTGATTTTAAAGTGATGCACATGCAAAACCCCCCAATACCAAACCCCCAGTTCCCATAAACTTACATTTCTTTCTATGTAGTGCTGCAAGCCCACGCTCCATAGGTTCTCCTTCGTGAGGCAGATGTTTCCCTCTTGCAAAATAAGCGCTGGCCGACTGGGATCCAGCTCATAGTTCATCTAAAATTGAAGTAAGGCGTGAGATGAAAACACCCCAGTGATCCTCCTCGGTGAAGATCATGAACCAGGCTGGAAAACCATACTTCACCCACCAGCTCCTCCTGGAGGGCATCGCATTCCCTAAGCCACAGTGGCCCGTGGCTGGCGTACTGGTGGTCAGCCAGGGTGGGACTGGCTGCGTAGCAGTGGTCCTCAAGGTTCTCGACCTTGGGTTCTCCAGAAAGAAGACACTGCTATTAAAATATAAAGGAAAAGCATGGAGGCATAACGGAGATGACGCTGACCTCTGAGCTGATGCGTCTCCAGCTGTGAGTCGCTGACCGTCTGGACCTCCTTGCTGACAGTTTCCTCATCTTTAACCAAAACTGCAGGAAGAGTAGCTGGTTCTTCACGCGTTGCCTCAAGCATCGGTCCTAAATAAGGTCGACCATGAAGGCCCTTGTCACGTGGTCCGGCCTGCTTCGCTTTTCTTTGAGAGGAGGCTTTCTTCTGCTGGTCCTCAACTGTCTCAATGTGGCCCAGAACCTGGAGCATCAGAACACTGAATTTAGCATGCAGCAGCAGCATCTGCTAGCATCCACGGCGGTCCCAACCTCTGCATTTAGGGCTTTCACAGCTGTCAACGCCCTCTCGAGCTCATCCTCCGGGTCACCTTCCACCATGCTCAAGCTGCCCTCCATGGGACGTGTATCCGTGACCTCGGAAATCCGTGGGTGTCGGTGGAAAAAGAGGTAGTACGGAGTTTCGGCCGTAGACGTCTAATTTAAAGGAGTTATTTAGAAGAACATCAAGACATCAAACCCCAAAAGTCAGTGGTTTCCGTCAGTAATTTCTCACCTGTTTTGCAGTGTTGATGCCGTAAACAATGGCCTGCAGATGCACGTCCCAGTCATCTTGTTGCTCATTCGAATATTTTTCCAGGGCATCCTTTATATTCTGATTGGTGCACTCAATCTTCTCCAAAACAGGGAGAAAATGACTGCACAACCTTTCCAGCGCACAAAATATTTGCACAGATCTATTTAGTCTGCATACTTCCAAATAGGATGCATGCTGTGGTGCGCCTACCTGGCCACAGGTGTCTGGGTGGGACGCACTGCTCACCGCGCGTTTGATGTGCAGCACCTCAAAGATTCTTCTGTTAACCTGTCAGTAATTCAGGTAGATGTAACGCTGCCACAAAGTGGCATGAATTATGCTGTCTTCTCGATACTTACCTCATTCACCAGAGCTTTTCCCTGGTTGGTAATAATTTTCCGGACCATTCCGAACAAATACAACTTGCTGACAATTGCTGTTGCCACTTCGGTTCCAGACTTAGTTTGAAGAGCATCTGCAACGACCCATTTGGTGTGGAGATCAGTCATCGCGAGAACGTACTGGTTCCTATTGGCCGTATCCCTCAGAGGGCCAATAAGATCCATTCCCACCACTTCCCACGGCTCTCTAACCTGTGGGAAAATGAGACTTCCTAAATGATGGTGCAAAAGTCTCATTACTGTAAATGTAAACACGGGAGGACACACTACCTTTATGGGATGCTGTGCTGTCTTAATTGGTTTATGTAGCTGGCAGCGATGACAGCGTTTGACCTGATTTTGAGATTCATTGTTTCATTAATCATCATCATCATTTTGAAATAATAAAACTGACAAGATGTGACACCTGAAGATGAAACAAGAGGGAAGCGTGCGATCATTTGACTGCACACCTTCTCCCAGGGAGAGAACTGTGCGACAGCACGGTGGTGTCGTGGAGGCCAGTGAGAGGAGCTTTACCCAGGCTTTGACGTCCTCGGTGATGGTGGACCAGTAGTAGGTGGACACCACCGCGTTCCTGGTGCTGCGGATCCCGTTGTGCCTGCCTGAACACCGGACACTGTGGCACTGCTGCAGGGCAGCCTCCTTCTGGGCTTCAGACAGCACCACCAGCCTCATGTACTGTCTGTTTGGGCCGGTGTAGAACAGCTGCCCCTCTGGAGGAAGGAAAACAGGCTCTACTGAGTGCTAGCATGGAGGAAACCGAATAGGAAAACATCTGCGCTTCTATTTCACGCTGTATCTACACACCTCTTAATACGCAGCTTTTTATGAATACATTAGAACGCGGTATGAGTACATTTACATCAGTATTCTTAATTGTGGAATTGGTTTTCAAAGATGCATGCATTTACTACATCTGTCATAACTTATAAGAGACAAAGCAGATTCCCAATCGGTACCTTTTAGGATGAAATTCTTTGCCACCCGGATCACTCGTTTCCGTTCGGGTCTGCTCATCGGCAACGTTATTTTTCTGGACTCTTTGTACTGACGAAGGGCATCGTAAAAAACAGTTTTATCCATGATTTGTCTTTGTCCCCTGACGGGAAGTTTCGTTTACAGTCGCTAACTAATATTTACGGAACACTTTGGCGCATGCGCAGACGGGACCGAAAGCTTTCTTTTTCCGGCTACCGATTTTTTCAAAGCAAACTTTATTGACCAAATAAAAAAATCCACAAATCTTTAGATATTTAAAAAAAATGGGGGGAAATTAGTTTTTTTTTTATATTTGACAAGGTAAAATAAAGATAGATAGATAATAAATATAATGAACTAGATAATTATAATAAATGAAGTAGATAAATTACAAAAGGTCAGTGAGTGGGTACTTACACAGCCAGTTTATTTCAGAGGTTTGTCAAAAATTAATTAGTATTCGAATTAGTTTAAGCAATTTCATAAACAATCCCAATTCAATCTGGGATTTTAAACCCAATTAGACCTAAAAAAAATTATCTCAAATTCATCTCAGCTTCTGCATCTTCAGTGCCCATTGGGGAGAGATCAGAAAATTATTCCAAGAGGATTCTTGTTTTTAATTCACTGCTTTTGTATCCCTCTGGTGCTTATAGTTCAGCAGACACCACAGGAAATTTATAGGCAATCTGGTGACAGCGGCAATTCACAAAAAATACACAGTAATATTAGTAAATCCAAAGTATATCCATCACTGTAACCGATGATTGGGAAAAGGTGGTGATGGGAGAAAATGCCCTGGTCTTTAAAGGGCTTTTGCTCTGTCTGATGTTCACCCACTGTTGCCTCGGCTGACAGTGTCCAGGTGGGATGAAGCAGATGGGAGCACACTAACGAGTTGAAAGCTGCTGCTTTCTGTGCTCATTACCAACACTTTGCTTCGGGGCAGTCTAAAAACAGAAAGATCTGTATTACATGAGTCAGACTGCATTGATTACATACTCCATTGTTAGCGCAATGATGCACACACACGTTGAACTGGGTGCTTTATTGTTACTGACACATTTTGCCTCATATTGCTCCATACATTTCTGTAAATAGTGACTTTTCTTTCAAACACAAGAACTAAATTGTCATTCTTCAGGGTCATTGCACATTAAAACCATTAGCAGGATTCATGTGGTATAAATAGGAAAACAGTCATTTTCATGCTCTCTTTAACAGCATAATAACAGATATTGCCCGTCGTAAGTGACCACATTGCTCATGCGACTGAAGAAATCAGATCTGGTTTTGATTTCACAACACCTAATGTCATCATTAAACCTGAAAAGGAACCGGCAGGCTAATGCCAATGAGCTCAATTTTCATGAATGTATGCAAAAATATTACTGACACATTTCAAGTTGATGTCATCCACAGATGAAAGTACCTCCATTTAAAAAAAAGGCCAAAATTAACCCAAAAACCTTCATGCATTTATGACAGAGGAGACTAAATGACTGTTGCGTTTCATGCAAGGTAAATAAATGTGATTAACTGGCTCATGTGAGAATAAATGTGCTTAGTAACGTGTTTCTTACGTCTGTGCAGTGGATTTCACAGTAATCTGACATCATACTTTTGTATCGAAAACGCTACTAAAAAGAAACCATATCTATGGGTATTTCTTTTTCTCTAAAATTGTTGCTTTATTTTTTCTCGTATTTCCTCGTTAAGAAACAGATGTGCTTATCGTTGAGTTTAGGATCAGATTATTAGTGATGTTTCTCACGACTGTGAAAAAAGTAAATAAACAACATTTAAAACAAAAAAACAGGGAGAAAAGGATTGTCTGTAGTGATGGAAAGATGAAGCTGGAGGAGTTTATTCATGCATGATTATGTAAAGAACAGTGTGTCAACTCCTCTAAGATGAATGACTGGTGTCACAGGTCAGCACTTGTGTGTGGAATATTTGGGATAAATGACCTTTTTCATTAATGCCAGTGAGGATATAGCACGAGTGTGAAATGTCACTTAGGTAAGGAACTTGCTTTGGAGAACACTTAGCATAGTAATATAGAACATACTCTTTCTTCATATATAATGATGAACTATATGGATGAATAAATACTATTTGACTCCATCCCTGCCGAGCGGATTACAGGTTATTTGATTCCCACTAATCAGGTCACACTCTTCTCTCATCATGTGAAATTCCTTCAATTGATTTACTCACAGTTTATCTTCTTTTCCCCAACAATCTATCGATCCATTGACATCGGTGTGGATTCGGGTGGAAACATCGAAGCGTCATTAGAAATTCTGATTGGCTTGTTGGACCTCTATTGCTCTGTTAAAATGATTCTTATTACAAACTTGAATCCTTGGCTGTATGTTAATAGAGGCGGACTCCTCGCCAGACGCGCTAACCAAACGACCAGCCGGGCTCAGTCACCACCAGCGCGGCGACTGACGTCAGCAAAAAGGGAGCGAAGTGCGACCTGATTCCAGGCGAGGAGCTGGGGCTGCACAGGTCGAAGAGACTCCCTTGGAAGCGCATCTTCTTGGAGTCCTGCCTCAGCGTCTCCCAGATGGAGCTGACTTCACCCTGACAGTCGGCCAGCGCGGTGAGGGCACACGTGTGGAACTCTTCCCAGTGGCTGTGACACACACAAGATCAGCCAGCATTTGTCATGGATCATTTCACCAATGATAGGACCCTCCCATGGCTGGGTACGTCTGACTGGGCTTGATTACCATGGTAACTGCACCAAAAAGTGAAACAATATCACGGGCGATTAATCTAGTGTTCTCAGGGGAAGGATGGATTGTTTTCTTTGGCTAAACTCAGTTTCATGTTTGCAGAGACAAAGACAAACATTATCTCCAGGATCTGACGGCTACAGCAGCAACTTCATCCGTTATTTAGAAGAACAGCTGAGCATCTCGATCTGAGCTTTGTCCCTGCAGCGTTTAGCCCCCCTACTCCACCCGGTCTTCTCCATCTTCTGGGTGAAAATGGCTTTGTGTGAGACAAAACCAGCCCCTGAGCCCTCGCCACACGGATCATCCGTTCTCACCTGCACACGGCTGCCACTCCCTTCTCGCTGGTCACATTCTCTTGATAGTTGTTCATGCGCTCCCCCAGCTCCAGGAAACAGTCCGAAAAGTCCTTGTAGATGTTTTCACACCTCACATTTGCGTCTGCGGGGTCCCCGGACACCAGCAGAGAGAAGGCTGCTGCCAGACAAGACGCACAGCATCGGTGAGGTTCTGTAAATACTGTCATTGCGCCTTTCGCGCCCCTGCCCGGTTCGGATTCAGTGTGCATGCGTTCTAAATGATTTCGTTACACAGGTGGAGGCACAGGCGTCCAAAAACATGCAACATTTGGCGCAAAACAAGTGCTGGTGCAACTAAACGATCGTAGAATGTTGACTTGGGCTCAAAGCTTCGGTTCTGGACGCATCATCGACCATCGAGGAACGCGCGAACTGACGGGGACGACACAAGTCGCGACCACCTCCACGCACACGGACCAAACCGAGGACCGGCGCTGGATCACGGGAGCCTTTTCCGACCGACACCCACGCGTGAAGGCGTCTCACCCAGAGCAAACGCGAGGATCCCTCCGATCTTCATCGACGGGAAAAACCCCATCTTATCCCATTTCCAGGCAGGACGAGGGTGCGGATGCTGCGGGGGCGTCCGTGGATGCTGCGGGTGAAAACGGCGCGGAGGTGATTCTTGCTCCGGCTGATTCCGGCCAGATGAACACTTAATTTCTCTTTCAGCCTGTTTCTGCTCCGCACTGCTGACGTTGTCTTCCAGGGGCGCGCATTGAGCTCATCACACCCCCCCACCCCAGACCTGGACGGCCTCCAGCCTCCCCCCGGAGGAGGCTGGGAGGAGCAGGAGGAGCAGGAGGAGCAGGAGGAGGCTCCTGCCCTCTAATATCTGATGTGCGCCTCATCCACTCACGCTACAAAGCTGAACGCGACACATTTGCAGCCTCAGTCCTTTTAAAATGACATTTACATCTGCCTCAACATCAGGAGAATTTCAAACAGTAAACATTTGGTTCACC
This sequence comes from Tetraodon nigroviridis, assembly GCA_000180735.1. Lineage (NCBI taxonomy): Eukaryota > Metazoa > Chordata > Actinopteri > Tetraodontiformes > Tetraodontidae > Tetraodon > Tetraodon nigroviridis. The sequence goes on along the minus strand of CAAE01014528.1, from coordinate 641,329 downwards.
CGATTATTTATTTATTTATTTATTGAAAAAGCTTCCAAAGGCCTTTCGCAGCAATAACAGTCCTCCAGAACACTATTAGCATTTCTAAAAAATGTATATTTAACATTCCTCAGGCCATAAAAAAAAAATCCTCAAATTTAACACTGAATGTCAACCACAAACACACAGGAATAAGGCACCGTGGTGGTGGTGGTTGACGCAGGGCGCTGACGCGTCTTTTGGGTGAAGCTGTTTGTACATATTTTTTTTTTTCTGTTTTCTTTATTTATAAAGACAGTTGGTAAACGGGTCCCTTTAAGGCTGAGCTGGAACTCCGTCCTGTTAGTGTTGAAACGCTTCTTATCAGAGCAAATGGAGGCTTCAGCAGGTTGGATCAATACAAACATCGTTAACACGCCGTTCCGTTGGAAATCTAGATTCCAGAAATGTCGATTCCCTTTTAAGTTCAGTGATGAAGGAAACGCTCTCACTGATCCCTTCCAGCCGCTCTCTTCGCTCGTTTCCTTGGAGACGCTTTAGGCGAAGCCTTGTCTGTAAGACAGAGATGTCAGTATCAGATTCCTGCTTCGTTCCCCCCCCGCGGGCTGCTGAAGCCTGGACGTACTCATGGCGTTGAGAGTCTCCTGAGGAATCCAGCTGATGTCCACGTCGTTCATCCCGCCGGTGCCCTTCTCCACCTTCAGAGGGATTCTCTTCCTCTGCAGGAGCCCGATTAAAAGATTGTAATTTCGGACACCAGGGACTTAAGGACAATGAAACAGACACCCACCGTTCTGGTCTCCAGGACCTGGTACATCCCAAACAGCATCAGGACCACCAGGCCTCCCAGGAAGATGTACATGAACATCCTACAGAGATGGAGGGAGTATTTAAACCACTGCAGGAGCTGTCCCTCCCGCTGTCCTCCTGGGAGACACGTCCACCGCCCAGAGGCCGCGTCCATGACCCGGCAGATGGAGCCCATAAGGTCTGTACCACTGAGCAGAACGGCTAATCTGATCCAGCCGAAGAAACCACATTTGCTGCTGTGTTTCTCTGAAGCGGCTCCAGAGAAACATTCCAACAGCTCCCGTTCACACCTCTGCTGACAGGCCCCTGCGTGTGCATGCGCTCATCTGGGGAGGCCTGAGGAGAGCTGCCTGCAGCCTCGCAGGAAACGTCGGTGTGGATGCTCTTAGTTACCCAAGGTTAGATCTCAACCGGACCGTCTAAGGTTCCCTCAAAGACGTTTTTCCTACTCTCCAGAAGGCTTCTACAGGATTCTGGAAGAGTCCTGTAGCAGAGATCTAGCCTTGATGGAGAGACTCACGTTTCTCCATCCAGCCCCTCCTCCGTCTCCGTGATGGTGACAGTCTGGTTGTAGACGGCAGTCTGGAACACGCCCCCCTGCACAAGATCATTACAACCGGTGAGAAACTGGCATTAACTGCCAATTTAAGTCAACGTGACTGCAGAGAAAGCACAAAAACCTCTTCATCCAACATCATCCACCGTGCTGCATTTTTAAAGACTGGACCAAACTCGCGCACAAGCCTCCAATATTATTCTATAAATAAATGACCGCCTTTATTTTTACCTCAGAGTCTAGATAGTTGAGGAGGATGACGAGGCCAAACGGGCGGCCGGCCATGGGCTGAGCCGGGATGAAGGAGTACTCAAAGGAGGCCTGAGCCTTTGGCTGCACAACGGTGTCCAGAGGTAAAGCTGTGAACTGCACACGGAAATAAGGAGTCGCTCATCTGAACACAGACGGTCCCCACTCCTGCACACAACCTTCACACCTGCAGTCTAAGTTGATCTAGTGTGGACGATTTTGTAGGAAACGAGTAGAACTTAAGTTTGTCGACACAAATGCTGCCAGCGTTTCTGAGAGGCAGTTTAAAAGATGGAACTCACGTTCTGGATGTAGAACTGGAAATCCTGAGGGTAACGGAAGGAGGCCTCCAGTGACCTGACGGTGAAGTCCTGACTTCCCTTGTTGGTGAAACCCACCAAGAACTTCACTATTTCATTGGCAGGAAACTCTGCAGGAGTCATAAGTGCAACGACGGTTAAAACACGGTTCCGTTTTCAACCCGGCTAGCTAGAAGCTGCTAAACCAGGAGCCCAAACAACCTTCGCCTGTCACGAAGATGATGGTCGTGTCAGCGTCGGGGTGCGAAGACAACGTCTTTTCGTCCGTCTCGTCCGTGTCCTCATCGTCTCTTTCCTGAAAAACACACGAGGGCGTTGTTACCTTGTCGGGAGGTGAAATGAGAACCTGCCAAAGATCTCAACACACACCGTGGACCTCATCTGGTCCTCCTCAACCAGCACGTCCTCTTCATCATCTTCCTCTTCGTCCACCGCGGCCTCAGGATCGTCGGCCACGTCCTCGGCCGAGTCAGCATCGGCGGCGACGTGACCTGCACGGAAGAGAGGTTCATTAGCTACAAAGGCTGGAATAATAGGAGTTTAGCACAAAGCACCACGGTGGCAGCGGCTAGCAGCAACATAGCATTTAGGCTAAAACCTGCATTGAATTAAAAAATAATAATTAGCCTGCAGAAAAGCATTGATCAGTAGGGTTGTCTTTTTTACAGTCTTTGGCATTTCGTTTCCTGACAGCCTGTGCCTTCTTTGGTTTTTCACAGTCAAACCAGTCGGTTTAGCCCATTCTGAGTTCCTCCATGTGGATGCACGTCAGCAGGTCAGACTTATCTATGGTGACGTGTCCCAGCAGCTGTGCATCCTCACACACTTGTAACTCAACCAACTCCAACTTTGTGACTCACGGAGACACTTAAATCCTCAATAAACCGATCAAATGACTCTCTTTCCAGGGTTCCAGTGGCTGCAGCCAGCAGGAGACACACTTTCACTGACGAGGAGTTAAAACTCAATTAGCTACATGCGACAAACTGCGGACAAAACGGTGAAACGTGCAGGTTCAGGGATGGTTGCAGGACGATTGCAGCTGCTGTGCACAGATGTGTGAACATGCCACGTCAAGGTTTTCTCAGCGACCAAGTTGGCAAACGCCGAAGTTTAAAATCGTCGAACAGCCGCAGAAACGTGACTCACCGACGGATACGAGGCCGCAGGGGAAGGCGACGAGGAAGAGGAGCAGCACGTTTGATCCCAAACTCAACATTTTGCAGGAGCGCGGGTTTAAAGTTAGTAACACATCAGCGTTCGGAAAGAGAAGAGACCGTCCGGGGGCGGGGGCGTGGTTTGCGCTCGGCTGGGCACGCCCCCTTCGGGGAGGGGTCATCTTACCCCGGGACGCGTTCGATTACGAACAAGAGCGAATGGGTACGTTTCCAAGATACTGAGCCATTTAAAAAAAAAAAAAAAAACCCAGCTTGCATTTAAAATAATAAATATTTAACACTTTTTAGACAATTTAAAGAACGTTAGGTTTAAAAGCGTATGGAGCGCCCATCCCCATTGTTTATTCAGCAGTATGCGGCGTCCCCCCACGTGTGTCTGTGAAGGTTTATACCGATTTTGCCGTCTGTGTCCAGGCTCTGTCGGTTTCAGACCTGTTTTAAGACCTTATCAAATGCACAGACACGCTAAAAAACAAGATCTTGCGAAACTTTGAAGAAACATGCTTGTGGGAAAAGCTCCCACGCTCTGTGGTGGTGGAATCGTGTCTCTAACAGGTCCTAATGGTCTCCATCGTAGAGATGGGGGAAGAAAAAAAAAAACAACTTTGTGTGTTTATTTATTTTTCAAGCAAAATCTTGTCCAGAATTGTGATAGATACCAATAAAATACTGTAGATCTGATCATCACGGTCCCTCGAACTTCTGCGGTTTTCTGCAAGAGCACACATCCTGTAACAGCCCTCCGAGTCTGAGAACTGGTTGCAGTGTGATTGCACAGATGCTGCTTCTCACAGTCCGGGACAGGTAAGAACTGTTCTTGCTGGTTCTGCGTGGACGCGATGAGAAACAACACGACTGCAATCGGTGAGTGGACGCTCGACGCGCAGCACACCGACAGGACTTGACTGGTTTTCTACGATTTTTAAAAGATTTTCTACGTTTAAACCGAGCACACAGGTGATAATCCGATTTGAGTTGACCTGCGACAGATACTTTATGTTTCTGTTGTATTAAAATGCCAAAAGTGAGTTTTCTGGGCGGGTTATTCAGGTTCCCCGCAGGAATCATGGCAGCGACTTGTGTTAAATCCTCGTCACTCAGGTTGTTTCACAAGCTGTTAGAGCAAATGAGACCACATCTCTGTGCCCAAGACAGTAAAGTAAATCACTTAAACAGGCTCTCAAGCTGCAGCGCTTCCGTCGGTGCCTCCAAAGGCTTTTAGTCTCTGGAGCATCTACAAATAAAGAACCTGCAGATTCATTGTTCAATTTGGCAATTTCTAAGGCAGATTCCTTTGATTCTGTGTTGTTGACTGTGTTGAATATTGGAATATTGGGCCAAACAACACAGATGGATGCACCAAAGTTGTTTTAATGGTAAGGAAATTGCTTATTCCTCCCCAAACCCATCTTCTTTCTCTCTCCAGGGGCAGGTTGTGAACCACATTATCAATACACCGTCTGGGTTTTGGGAATATTGCTGGTCCTGTCCCTGTGTTGGAATATTTTCTTCTGTGCGTTAAGATGCCGCTCAGGTAGTGTGTATTTTTAAGGAAGACTCCACTTTCTGTGCACCTGTATTTGATCTCGCTTCTCTTTCTACAACAGGAAAGACTGTGTGTCAATCAAAGAAGAAACGGTGTGTATCTCCTGCGCAGACTCTGTTCCGGAAGGCAGCACTGGGGGCCTTTTTTTTTTTTTTTTTTTTTAGAAAAACCAAAAACTGAAAAATTCACACGTTCTCTTTTTCTAATTTCAGACAGAGCTCACGGCAGATGGAGGAAAACCCAATTTATGGAAACATATCTTATACGCAGACAAGTAGGTGCTGAGAACGTCCTCTCCTCTCAGCGTCTGCCAGCATTTCAATGTAATGCGCTTTTTTCTGCAGGCGCTGAAACCGATGCTGCACAGTCGAGGACTCAACCGAGATTCAATACGGACACACAGGCAGCGTTTCAGGTGGGTCTGGATGAACAAAGAGCGATGAGGATGTCAAAAATATTCATTCTTGTTTGTATTCTCAGGGGAAACCGCAGGAGTGCTACGCCAACCTGACCCTGAAGGCCCCCAGAGTGCAGTCTGGCCGCAGCTCTCCGCAGATACAGTACTCGGATATCGTTCAGGTGGAGGGGCCCCCGGAGCCGGAGAGGGAGGACGAAGGCTGTGAGGAAGAGGCCTCCATCGTGTCAGATCTGTACGCTTCCGTGCAGACACAGCGCCTTAAAACCATCGACCCTGCAGAGGATGGAGAGGGATATGCCAACCATCTCTGAGACCAGGCGCTGGTGAAAAAGGCCACACGCAGTTTAGTGCGTGTTGAAACCTCACCGATAGGTGGCGCTGCGGGACTGTGCGCCTGTTTTCGAAGAAAGAGGACAGAAATGGAGCCACTCAGGCCTCTGCTGACCAGGCTGGTCAGTTTGGATGGTTGTTGTCTGAAGGTTGGTCCTGTTTTGTCTTTTTTCGCCTAAGAAGCAAATTATATAATTTAACTATTTCATCTGGTTTTTGTTTTTTTTTTGTATTTTTATCAAAATGTTTAAAATTCCACCCTTAAGTATTAATGCATTTATTTAGTCACTAAAGTGTTAGACGCAAAGTGTTAGTTCATGACTCCAGGTTTATCATTAACATTTACAGTAAATATACATTGAAAGTGAACCTGAAGAAGAGGACATATTATTTATTATTTGCACTTTGTAATATTGCTTACATAACATGACTTTATCGTGATTTATGAAGACAGTGCCAAAGGCCTATTAGAGTGGAAAATAATAAACTTTTTTATTGAGCTGATTAGAGGCTACATGTCCTAACAGAGGTAGCCTACCAGACAGTTTTATTAAACACAAATAGTTTGGCTTGTGTCCACCCGCCGATGCTGCTGGCACATTTGCAATCTCTTTGAGACATCCGTTTTCTTCCTGCAGGAATTTGTGGAAGCGGTGCTTTAATTCCTGAAAATAAGCGCTGGTTTAATCTCAGCGTGAACATCAGGTTGAATTAAGAACAAAAATAAGACTAAGACTAAGAGTATGTTTATCAAATAATGGGAAAATTGTGGAGTTGCAGCAGCATATGTTAAGAAATAAATATCAAAAACACTTTATTGCACATGAGGTAGCTTGTGTGATACCTATATAAGAGTGGGCAGGAACAACCTGCGATACAGTTATTACATAACCAGAGAGAATAAAAGAATAAGTATTGCTCCGCTCACACACACACACACACACACACACACACACATATAGATGCTAAGTTATTGTTGTTTTAATCTATTTTAAATAAGATGAACAGAGCTAATTGTTTTTAATAGACATCATCGTAGTAATAATGCAAGTTTTTATTCAGCCCTGCAGCCATTCGCGTGTAAAGATGACCTCACAGGAAGGATTCTTCTCGAAGATGTCAATATTAAATATTTCAATCACTGTTTTTATAAAGCAAGCTGCAGTTTATTAATATTACATTTTCATCTTTAAAACAAAACAAAACACAGTGCTTTGAGTGCTCTATTTCTGCATGTCACATTCAGCTTCCAATTACACTAAAAACTATTTTATCAACATGAATACAGTGATTCAAAGGTCTCTTTGCTAATTCGATAGGAAAAATCAATTTTTTTTTAACCCTGGAAATAATTGCTGTGAATCTCATGCAACATCTGACAAGAGAAGCCAGTTATCTGGTATTTAAAAGGCTTTATCAATTAACTCACTAAATAAACTTTCCCCTCTCTCCTGTACGTTCTGGTTAACAGAGTAAATGTGTGAGAGTTGGCACCAATTCTCCAGTTAAGAGCTCCATTAAACTATAAAAGTAGTAAATCTAATGAAAGTGGTTGTTGCATTAAACGAAGGAAAATCCAAACCTACAAACAGCGGAAATGTCTAAAATGCTTTGAAAAGTTGGCAGCAGTTTTTGCAGCCAATGACAGTCGTTTTTATTCCTTAAATGTTTTGATGATTTCAGTCTTTATGATTTGATGTTTTGATGACATTTTAATGCTCTGTTCATTTGATTTCTTGACTTTCAGCTGTCATCAGCAAAACACCAGTAACCTTTGAATTCAGCAGGCCAGACTTTAATATCTGTCATATCAATAAACGGTGAGCAAAACATCTCCGGTCAGAGTCCGTAATGTGCTGTCTGATCATAATTATTTTTAGTATTTTTATTATAAATGTGCAGAAGCAGGAGAAAATGACTAATTTATAATTTAAAAAAACTAATGAGAGTGAAACTATTGACTGAATTGTTCTGCTGTCCGTAACGATGTGATTTACATTTATTCGTCAGCAGCAGGACAGCAGTCATAATACGATTCCACCCCGCTTTATCTGAAAGAGCGCTGTGTTCATTGAAATTTGACCTCTAAGAGAGAAATGCTGATATTGGACACCGATATACAACAAATTACAGTGTGGACATTTTTTTTTGCATTAAATATAAGACCGTAGTTGACGCAGGGCAGAGGCACTAGCCCATAAATTCTTGTCTGCGTGACGGCTTCAACTACTAATTTTATCATTAGACTGATCAGTTGCAAAACATAGAAGCAAGAAATGACGCATGGCTGCATTTTTTAAGGGTTTATGTCCAAAAAGTTCACAGCTATATACCAGCATCAGTTTATTTTTATTACAAACATTAGCATTAAGAAACTTCTGTCAATTTGACTAACAAAGTGGGCAAATAAAACCATTTGAATAAAAGAGCGACAGTGAAATTTCGCCTGTTTGACGGTTCAGACTGAGTTTATTTTTAATTTTTCATCAAAGCTTTTCGGTTCTTTGAACTCCTCCATTACGCTGACGTCAGGTGGCAAGTCGAAGAGAGCTCATCGTCAAAGCCGAAGAAGAGCTCGTCGTCGAAGCAGGCCTCGTCGGGTGGCGACGCCATGAAGAGGAGCTTCATGACCCACCCCGTGATCAGCCCGCCAATGGTAGCAGCCGCTATGGTGGAGAAGATGGCTGCCAGTTGGTACAAGGCCTGCTCCTCCGCAGAGCGCCCCAGGCCCGGTAAGAGTCCGGGAATCAGCTTCTGCAGCTCCAGCAGCTTGGGATCACCCAAAGGTGGCGCTCGATGGGTGAAGATCTGGTACATGCTGGGCCCATAGGTTTCCTCCTTGGCCAGGAGGATGGCACAGATCCCCGCTGTGGATGAAATGAGGCCGGTCAGCCCGTGGAGATTGTGGATCCCACACTGGTCTTGGATCTTCAGGTTTCGGGCCAGAAAAGGTGACAGGTACCTGTAGCCGAAGAAACAGGCGGTGCAGCCCATAATACCCAGTACATATGCTGCTACAGGGGAAATCATCATGTCCACAGACGCCCCAACAGTTACACCTCCGGCTAGAGTCACATTCTGGATATCTGCCATCGTTAGTTTCCCTCTCTTGTTGAACAATGCTGAGAGTGCAAAGGCGGTAATGGTGGATGAGCTCAGCCCAATGAAAGTATGGAGGATTGCTCGATGCTGGTCATCACCTTTATAGGTCAGAGCAGAGTTGAACGAACGGCCAAAACACCCAGAGGAACAGGGTGCCCATCACAGAGAGGATGTCAGAGTGATAGCTGGTGATCTCCTTCGCATGTCCCTTACTCAAAACTGGACGGTACAGCACATAAGTGGCCCCCAGGCCAAAGTAGCAGGCAAAGAGGTGAATAAGAATAGAACCACCTGCATCATTGATCCTCAGGTATTTCAACACAACCCACTCTGTCACGGCAAAAAAAGGGACCTCCAGAAAAGCCATGAACAATAGCTGGACAGGGCTGGTCTTCCCCAGCACAGCACCGAACGAAATGAGGATGACGGCACAGGCAAACTCTGCTTTCACAAGGTTGATCACCCCCAGGTGAATTTTACCATCGTAGTAAAACTGGAAAAAGCCCTGCACCAGGATGGCCCACTGGATGGTAAACGTAGCCGTCAGAAAGTTGAACACCATTCCACTGAAGCCGTAAAATCGAAAAAAGGCCAACAGGCAGCCAAAACCTATGAAGATCATCACCTGCACGTCGGCAAAAAACGGGTAGTCGCGATAAACGGAGTTGTCCATCGGGTTGGTCTCATTGTTCTGCATCTTTGCGTTAGCATTGTTATCATAAGTAACAAAGATAGCGTAAAGACTTATGATGAGAATCTGCAGCACCAGCACGAGCACAGGCAGGCGCACCCTCAAACTGGTAGATGTATTCATGATGGCAAACTGTGTTCCTGCCTCAGCAGCAGTCGCATTTTATACAATTAGCTGCCCTGATAAGAGCTGTTAATGGCATTGGCTACACAGCACAAGCCAAGGTCTTGATCCTGCTGAGGACTGTACTTTAATCTCAATTTTCTCATATCGTTATCTGTTTGATATCAGACCTTGTCTGCTGGAAATCTCTTTATCTTTCGATAGTCCATTATTACAAAAAAATAAACACTTGGTTCATTTTGGTTGTATTTCAACAGTTTTAAATTTTTGACAGTTTTGTTTCCCGTAATTTTTTTTATGTTGCACGGCAAAAACCCACTGTGTAATTACTTTAAAATTAGGAACCATGTATTTTTATGTGTAGAGGGAAAAAAAGTGTAACCCTGCTCTCGCCTTTTTAACTCCAAACCTATAGAGGACGCAAAAGGCAAACTAGATGCGTGGGGGGGAAGTACCAACGAAGAAGAATGGGAAGGCGGAAATACGACTCCCACAATGCTTTGCACTGCCAACGTAGGCAAACAGGAACATGGCTACCGGTGTTTAACATCAGCAGCCGATTGCGGTAATAATTCCCTCGGCCGTTTAACAGCTGGGACAACATAACATTTGTTGTCTTTCGTCGCCGGAGAAGAGTCTTGCTAAAGTTTGTCCGTAGGAGAATCGGACTGTTTGAAAACAGCGTCTTCTCCTCAGTCAATCACGGGCAGGTAAGAAACTAGCTAATGTAGCTAAAATGATCAGGATCGGTCAATCGCTACATCTTTTCAATCAAATGCCAATAAATAGGTTTAGCATCAGGGGAAAGCGAAGTGAAAACTAAACGCCAGTGTCGTCGGGTTTTTTTTTTTAGAACGTTTTACAAAATGGTGGGGATTTGTCATTTAAAGAACAGAAGACTAAACAGTCGGTAACGCTGCCAAAAAGAAACAGAAATTGAAGGCCGAAAATTTCGGACAGACGGAAATACTGAACTACTGCAAGACACTCGGGGAGACCAAGTAAACAGACATTTTAAAAATGAGCTAAATATATAATCGTATGACGTTTAACTAGTGTAGCTTTAAAGTGTATATGTCCTGTGTTATTTACAGTTTACCTGTGAAGCTGTTAAAGGTTTGGTTCATGTTCGAAAAAATGTCTCCTTCTAGGAGATAATTAAAAGCCAGTAGCAGAGGCAAGATTGTTGTAGATGGACCGGTGTGAATATATTAATAAATGAATAGATTCAACTGCCTTTTTGAATGTTCTGGTAGGTGTTGACCAGGATGGCGAGTCCACGCACCAGAAGGGTCCTGAAGGAAGTGAGAACTCAAGATGAGAATAATGTAAGACGAATGTGGTATTTTCCGATAAGCTCTTGTTTCAAACCCTTTTCAAGTGCGACAAACTCAAGAGTCAAACTTTAATTAGTTTGTATTTTATTTTATATATTTGTTTAGATTGCCAGATTATGATGTGTTTTTTCAAACAACGCATCTGCTCCCAAAAGCCAAATTAATTTAGTTTTTTTTAATTGGATTACACACAGTGCTGTTTTTTTTGTTCTTTTCAGCTTTGTTTTGAGTGTGGGGCTTTTAACCCTCAGTGGGTTAGTGTGACGTATGGGATCTGGATTTGTCTCGAGTGCTCCGGGAAGCACAGGGGCCTGGGAGTCCATCTCAGGTGAGCTCAGTATGTCCTCATGTTGCAAATGAATCCTGTTGGAGTAGTAGAATCTGGTATTATTCAGTTTTGCCTTTTCTCTCTTCTGCAGTTTTGTGCGTTCTGTCACCATGGACAAGTGGAAAGATATCGAGCTTGAAAAGATGAAAGCCGGTGGAAATGGAAAATTCAGACTGTTTCTAGAACTCCAAGATGATTACGACCCCAACTGGACCCTGCAGGAGAAATATAACAGCAAAGCGGCAGCACTCTTCAGAGACAAGGTGATGTATCGGAGATGGGCTAGCTGAAAGGTCACGAGTCCGTCGGGATAAAGGACATCATATTTTAAACAAAAAAAAAGATAAATACTTAAATGTTTTCCAAGGTTGAGAAATGTATTGAAATTTACATGTGCAAACCAGTACAAGTGTGTGAGTCAATGGTTCTGCTGTGTTGCCAGGTTGCAACTTTAGCTGAGGGGAAGGACTGGTCTATAGAAACATCCTCGGCAAGAAACTGGACGTCTCCTCAGCCCAAGACCGGCCTCTCCTCCTCCCACCGGTAAGAGCGGTGGAAACATTTGATGTGGCATTTATTTATTGTAAATGTATGAGGACGTAAATCCATGCTTCTACCCTCAGCTCTGGGGGATCTGGACAGAACGCAGCCTCATCCAGTGACAAAGCTTTTGAAGACTGGTTGAGTGATGATGTTAATTCTTATCAGAGGTACATATTTGATTATGCCTTTGCGGTTATAATTAACAAATACTTTTCTCAGTACTTTAAATGAATTTGTTTGTTTGTACTTGGTCAGTGGAGGAGGTTACAGTGGGAATCAGGAGAACCGCTATGTTGGCTTTGGTAACACTGTGACCCCAGAGAAGAAAGAGGACGACTTCATCAACAATGCCATGTCTTCTATTTACTCGGTGGGGTGTGACGTTTTGAATCTCTGGCACTCTCTGTTGCGCTCTTGTGACATTTTTCGGCCTTTTTTCAGGGCTGGAGCAGTTTTACTGTTGGAGCTAGCAAGTTTGCATCCATTGCTAAGGACAATGTAAGTGTTTTTTTTAGGATTCTCCGGTTGTGATTTTTACAGCTGATCTATGACCACTGAAAGCAGAGTCGTGCTCAGCAAATGTGATATAGTGGCTCATCAGCCAGTAAACGATGTAAATCATATTACTGCATTTTTAATGAGCCTTTCTACCTGTAAGTAAGACCCTTATGTTTTGCTGTCATGCAGACCACCAAACTTGCCAACCAAGCCACCCTGAAGGTGAGACGAGTCAAGTGATAATTGATTTTTCTAACAATCTGTTGTGTCTGGATTCTCTTTAACCTCTGCACTTTTCTGTGGTATTATATAATAATCTGAGCCAGAATATCTACCGGTACTATTTTGTTTGGTCAATTTTAACATACCTCTGTTATTACTTTACTATCTCTTTGCCTTCTCTGGATTTAGTTAAAGGGCTATAAAGCGCCCCCAGAACCGGTAAAGCAGATAATGAGTGCATGGTGCTTCTTGTTGCATCATGTGATTTTCTTTGACCATCGACTTTAGACATTTTGATTTGTCATATAAATGTTTTAACACACTTCAGCTTGAATAACCTTGCATCGTGCTTGTCTTGGAGTCTGTATTGTGGATAAGACAGGGGTAGGAATGACCTTTGCCCCATGACTGCTGGGACAGGCTCATCTGTTTATGCATGCCGGTTTTAGTGGAATTGCTAATCGTGCACTAAACATGTCATGTATTTTTTTTTTTTACCTATATATTTGCCATGCTGATTGGTTTTTAACCCTTCTTGCTCTGGTTCAGTCTCACTGTGAATGAATGAGCAGTCACTTCATACAGCATCGCGGTGTCTTTTGATGAACGACAAACTGTTTATTTAAGTGAACTCTCCCCCCTCTGACCTCCAACTAGGCCGCAGAGTTAGGACAGACATTAAATGAGAATGTTATCAAACCTACACAGGAAAAGGTAACGCCTCATGTGCGGTTCATGTGGTGGAATAGTGGTGGCGGTGCTTTTAGAAATAACCCGCTGCAGTTTTGCTGTTTTCCACCCTGCTTGCTTTAGTTTGTCTGCTTTGTCAGTTAATATTAAAAGACAAATTTTTGAGGATTTCTTTGTGACTCAGCCCCGGAGATGGCAGTTGCTCATGGCTGTAGTGTATATTTAGGAGTGTGCATGAGTCACAGCACTGTAGTGGGATGAGGCTACATTACCTATGGGTTTGGGGTTTTTTTTTGGCGCAAACATAGATTTTTTTTAGATGTTATGCCTTACTTCAACGACATATTTAACATTCAAAGTGACATGAGCAAGCCTTTATTTTGCAAACAGTGATTAGAGCTCATTTGGTTGGCACCCACATAAACTATAATCTGTAATATTTATGAGGAATACACAGAAATGATCGTACTAACAGCCCTCAGAGCTCTCCAGATCATGGTCACACGCTGACATGACTTCAAATTTTGTCTTTTAATATACAATTGACGGTGACATCTGTGTGTTTGCACCTAACAACTGTCTTTCTTGCTTGCAGCAGTGACAGCACTGACTTTTTAAGCAAACATGGGCTTTTACTCGCGTTGATTATGGCTGTGCGTAACCCAAATCACTTCTCAAAAAGCATACACCTGCCCGCCGAATTTACATCCATTACACATTTGAAACTGTCATTTGTCTTCGTTTTTTGACGATAATTTGGCTCGTCCAGGTGAAAGATGGCAAATTACTAGATGAAATGGCAGTCAGCGTGACTGGGCTGGCAAACAAGGTAGGACGGGCAGACATCTGCCATACTGGGGCAAAACCAGTCTCCTGAGCAACATAGTTTACCACTTCATGTCCAGCGTATTTACAGCTGTAGACGCAGTAACGCGCCTCACTGCGAAGGACACTGGTTTTGCTGTGAAAATGTATATTGGAACACTGCTAATTTTATGTCATTTCTTGTGTTTCTTGCTGCCTTTTTTAACATGGTGAGTAAACTAGCAGCCAGTGTTTTAGATACAAAGGAAAAGATCTGTATCCTCATTTTTACCACATCTGATATTTGCTAAGTTTAAGAGGAAGCTTTTTTCATCATAGTTCTCCAGGTTTTTTTTGTCATGAATTCCATTCGAGATTTAAAATCTTTTTGTCACTCTTTCTTAGTAAATTGCCCAAACACGTTGTCATCTCAGGTGTCGTTTCACCTTTAGGTTCAGGGAGCTGGAGCAAAGTTGACCAACCTCTTCATGGGAAAAGCAGAAGATGGGTAAGAAACAACTAGATGGAGTTGACTCTCCTGTTTGCAAACGTAAGGCTTTGTCACAATAAACCAACACTCTTCATTTTGATTGGCGTTAGCTCTGCTGGAGAGAGCTACCAGAACATGGATCCCAACCAGGGCTATCAGGGCAGCTCCAGCCAGTCCGTCTCCAGGGACTTCTGGGAGACCTTTGGCAGTAGTAGTTCTTTAAAAGCCAAGAAATCTCCCAGCAGTGACAGCTGGACCGTGGCAGATAATTCTGCAAAGAAGAGCTCTGACAGTTGGGACAATTGGGGCTCTGAGGCAGCGTCCAACAAACACAGCACAGAGGAGAGCTGGGAGGCCTGGGACAACAACTGGGAGAACGCAGATGGGAAGTCAAAGAAAAGTCCCACAAAAGCTGCCGAGGAGTCCTGGAACAACGCAGAGTGGTGACCTCACAACCACACATCGCCTTTGTCTGGCCTTCTTTCTGTTTCTGTCTGTCTGCTCGTCTCACTGGCACTTTGAGGAGCCTCCTCAGCTAAATTCCCATCAGCCCATCCAAATGATTCCATTATAAAACTAACATTCTGAGAGTGAAATGACGTTAACTGGAGCTGAATCACCTTTATCCCCATAGATCCCAACTTATCTGTGTACATAGGGTCAGAATGTGCCCAGATGTGGTAGTTTTAATGGAGAAGCAACCGGTACCACTGACTAACTGGTAACTCTGGGGTTCGTCATACAAGTAGAAAATGTGCATGACTGGGAAAAAAATCTAATGCTGTAAATACAAAAAACCTTATGGATGAATGGTATGGTTGAACCAACACCCATGGCATTGTTTTATTTTTCTACATTCTATGATGAGACAGTTTTAGAACATGTACCTATTAAGTGGTTCATTATCATCACGAAACAAGAATGTGATGTTCAGCGAGTGGTTTCGATCAGATCGTACAGGATAAGAGACAGAATCTGTGCACATTCCGACATTTACCACATTTACTAGCAACAGAAAACAACTGAAATGAACTGAACGTCTCATTTTAAACTTTGTTTTGCTGGAAACTTCCACAAATTGAATTTAGGAATATTAAGTTCTATTTTCAGCATACCAGCCAGTTTCTAACATGAGTACAGACTTTAACATTAATGTTTACAGTAGTTAAGATTTTTTTTCCCAGCGTATCTCTACTCACAGGCTCTCTTAGCGACTGAGTCACTGGAATCTAACTTCTAGGTTGCAGATTGGGTTTATTCACTGTGGAACGTGCTGGATCTGTGCTGAGGTGGGGTGACCTTTGACCCTCAGACGAACTGTAAACCCAACCTTGTCTCCTCCTTTTCGTCTTTGCATCATGTATTTGTGAGATCTGGAGGCATTATTTATTGGCTGAAACTCAAATTATTTTAGACTTTTGGATGTTTTAACAAAAAGTAACAAAATCAGTGTTACTTTGGGTATTTCAAGCTCTTAATTATGAGGATTTGGCAGGTTCTGCGGCACCTAACTTCCTTTAGTGGCCTTTAAAGTACAAAAACAACTGATGATTCTCCTTGACTGACTAAAAAAATGAGTATTTGTGTGTATTTACCAACATAAAATCCCCCGGACTGTAGTACAATTGGGCAGAAATGAAATCCACCTTCATTTGTTTGTTTTATTTTTCGAGTTTCAGTCTCAAAGTGCAATATGGCTGCTCTGTTGTTGGGTGACCGGCGTCCCACCTGCTTAAATAACGCGCGGAGTACGAGACCCGTCTAACCGATCCCCGCCCTACCTCTACGTTTTCACTTCCTGAAAGATCCTAAACCGTCTACGATGTGTTGATGTGCGCTTTGTTCCTGCAGCGTCTGTGGCTCATGTTGAAGAGGCTGGAGTTTGGACAGATTCATAAACAGCTGTGACCGACTTCTGCCGACATCTCTGTTTTACAGTATTGTCAGTCATCTTTTCCTCTCTATATAAATATTTTTATTTTACAAATGGAAGAATTGCTGCAATACCACAGCAGAGAGCTGAAAATGTTTGCTGTCACTTGCATGGAGAAGGCCTGGTTCCTCGAAATACGTATGACCTACACAAGGTGTTGCTGACTGATGGACGTTTCGGGGAATATTAGGATCTGAATATGACTGTTTATTTTCCACATCAGCAGTTGAGCTCAGTGTGTGTGCCTGTCAAATATCTGAGGTTGGGTGTGTCCAGGTTCTTCACCGGGGGGTGAATATTTATCAGAAATCCTATTTTTGATGTCATGCATGTGATGTAACGTGGAGCTCCGTACCATAGATTCAGATGTCGGTTTCCAAACCTTCCCCTGGGTGTTTTTCAGTGTACCCCTCAGTCGGGCCTGTGGAAATCTTTCCTGTACACGTGGTTTACGTGCTCAATAAATTGTTTTGTGAAAGCACTGGCCCTCCACCCGATAGCTAATTAATCCCAGACTTGGTCTCTTTTCTATCTTGAGATTGCGACGCTTTTCCAGGGGTGTTTGTCAGGCTGCTGCGTGCGTCTGCAGAGGTGGGGACCCCCGAGCAGCCGAGGCTCCTGCAGGCGGCGGGGCTGCACAGCTGAGCGGCCTGCAGCTCGCCTTCACACGGGGACATCTTTCCACGCTGTCCCGCCTACAAGGCGTGGAATCGCGCCTGCCTTCCCAAAGTGTTTTCCCGTGGAGGAAGAGAGACGCGGGGGGATGCGGAGAGCATCATCGATGGCCGACTCATCGGGTGAGTAACCGGTCCCGGATCAGTCGCCTGGAGCCCGGTGATGGATCCGCGGCGGCGTCAGGACGCCGACCCGCCGGATCGTGACTCACCGCCGTGGAGGCTGGCTGGAAGCGCCGGCCACCGTCCGTGGAAGACCGATGCTGCTGATTCTGATCACAGCCGAGGCTGTGCTTGTGAAAATAACTCGATCCGATGGTTTGCCTCCTTTTTTTAAAAAAACCCCTCTAATGTATCGATGGAAGTTGGGGTTGGTTTGGCTTAAAACCACGGCGCTAAATGCAGCCATCGCTGCTTCAGTTCGTGGGGATCCCACGGTTATTGTGGCTCAATCACAGCCCGATCGATCGTTTGCACCTTTTTAAAAAAAAATGTTTTGATCTTTTTATGATTTTGGGTTCGTTTTTCTGACAGATGCGGCGGTGATCGGTGTGTCGATCAGGAATCGGAGACTTTATTGAGACGATACAAACCTCGGCTAAGCGGTCGGTGGCTACCATCAGCATTCGCGCTTAGTATATTTAAATTAAACTTCATTTTAGGAATAATGGATTAAACTGTAGATGTTTTACCCACTAACGGAGAAGTCATGACTTTGAGAGCAGCGTGATTCGGCCACAGGGGGCGCTGCTCGCTGCTCAGTTTAGCTAATTGTGGTTGACGTTTAAGTCGGACTTAAATGCAGATATTAATATAAATCCGGTTCCACAAACACAATATTTGTGTAGTTAAACCGCGTTCCAAGTGTGTGTGAGGGCACGGAATGATTCTTTTATAAAAGTGAGATATTTTGTCAGAGTTAGCTGCTCCTGTTGCTATGCTACAACCGTCGGCACCAAACCGCAGCCCAGTAAAACCAGTTCTGCACCAGTTACATCACTGGGCCGTGGAAAAACAAAGCTCACACTTCCCGGCTTCTGGTCACAGTTGAGTTATTGTACACAGAGGACAACATTTAATCAGAAATTGGTCTCACAGATGTAACACCTGTAGAACCAATCTCAGTTTATACCAGGACAGAGCCCCAGGATGGCTCATGTTTTAAGCTCTTTACCTACTTGGAAAAAAGAGTTCACCAATTTCTTTCCTCCAAAAAAATGTGAGATTCAGGTGTGTAAATGCCTCTAGTTACACAAGAATGTAATTCTATGCACGGCTGTTCATGCAATATCTGACTAATAGTCCTATTTTTCACTGCAGTTAGAATATATACATATATACAGAAACTTTAAATACAGCTGAAATATAGCTATACAGGTGGGTGGGATGGCAATAGGTCAAGTCTGTTGATCAGGAGATTCACTTCTAGCAGCTGCTCGGATGAGGAATGAAGCGGGACTTAAAGAGGTCTGTGTTTCTGTGTGTGTGGTTTGTGTGCTGGCAGAGGTGCTGACACAGTGGTTGATACGGCAGAGCGCTCGGAGTGATTGACCGCCTCCGCACGTCTTCAGGTGACGTATCAACTGGATTTCATTCAACCCATGAGTTTAAACTTGTTCTGTTGCCATGGTGATCGATAAAGGCGGTATTTTACATTCTGAATCAAAGTCTTCTGCATCAATTGTCATTACACCTGTTCTTTTCTTGAATATATTTGTTTTTGCAGACGCTTTTACTACGCAGACATGCCGCCTCCGTCCGATATAGTGAAGGTGGCCATCGAGTGGCCTGGGGCCAACGCTCAGCTGATAGAGATGGACCAGGTCTGGGCTAGGCTCAGCGCACCCGTCATCAAGTCCCCACACGATAACTCCTTTTTTGTTTTTTTGCAGAAACGGGCTTTGCCTTCAATAATCCGGGAAGTTTGTGATGGGTAAGTTTAAATTCCCTGAACTAAGTAAATAACCTTTACCTGTGTCTGTTTGACTTGGACCGTGTAGCGTGTCCTACAGTTAAATATCATTTCTTTCCCTCACGCCTGATTCTACCCTTTGAAACTGAGCGTTCCTCTGACTGCTAACACCCACTAAACGAATCTCCTCCGCGGAGATTGGTTTTTGCTTCCTAGGGAACTCTCACATGTTATTCCCAATGCTAGCGTAACTTTTTGTGCCTCTCCATT
Source organism: Tetraodon nigroviridis (assembly GCA_000180735.1). NCBI lineage: Eukaryota > Metazoa > Chordata > Actinopteri > Tetraodontiformes > Tetraodontidae > Tetraodon > Tetraodon nigroviridis. The sequence continues at coordinate 622,326 of CAAE01014528.1, read as the reverse complement.
GTAATTCAGCATTTATTTTTGATCAGCTGACCTCCTCTGTGTCCTCAGCTGGTCCTTGTCAGGCTCGGAACAGTTTGCCTTGCGTTACGCAGATGGGCCTCAGCTTTATATCACGGAGCAGGTCAGCTTCGGAATCTCCTGGAATCCATGCTCGGATTTGGAAAAGTTTGGAGTTTTACCTACTTGTCCTCTATCATCTTCTAGAGTCGCGGTGAAATCAAGAATGGCACCATCCTCCGATTAGCCATCTCACCCGTGAGTCCGCTTGGTTTACCCCTGTGTTCTTGCCTCTTTATTACCGTGAACCCTGGCTCTATTTGTGGAATCCCTCTTTAGAATTTTCCAGGTTTTTACATGCCAGTCACAAACTTTGTGTCTTGTAATTTCTTGGAGACACGCTCATCTTTACTCGACAGGAGAACTCGGCTCTGAAAAGGCTGAAAGCTGATAATTTGCCATGGTTGATACCAGCATCCAGCAGGCGGAATGATAATGTATGATAATATATTCTGCTAATCCCACCCGCCTCCAAGTGCACTGCGGGTGTACCGCACTCCCCCAGCATTGGATGAGCCAAGTCCTACTCATTTTTTTTCCGTTTTTTTGTTTTTTAAACAAGTGTGCTCATTTTTTCCAAATCTCTGAAACTTCTCAGAGTTCCGACTGAATTTGCGGCTCCGTCGTGATCTTTGTTTCCTATCTGACAGGCCCGTGCTGCCCGTCAGCTCCTGGAGCGGATCCAGTCCCACGGCATCGACGCTCGGCTGGAGGCCCTGAAAGAGCTGGCCAAGCTGTCGGCGGACCCGACCTTCGCGGCAGAGTTCATCAACATGGAGGGCATCGGGACGCTTGCTCGTTTGGTGGAGAGCGGCACCCAGTGAGTGGACAGACTGCTGGGCTTGGTCGCACTTCTTCAGCATAACTGAAGTCTGCTGACCTAAAAGTGGCTCTCTTGTTTCCTGCAGCTTTGGTGAGATGTTGGCCTTCACCCTCACCGCCTTCCTGGAGCTGATGGATCACGGCATTGTGTCCTGGGACCTTATCTCCCTGTCCTTCATCAAGCAGGTGCCACCTTTAACCACAGCGCACTTTTATTAGGACATCCCAGCTTGTTTCACCCCACAGGCTTCCTGCAGAAATTCACAGACAGTTTTTTCCCCTCTCCTTATTCATGTTTTATATCTTTAGTGAGTGGGCGCTGTTGCCAGGCTACCGCTCATATTATGCGGACATTGCTGTGCGTGTATGAACAACTCTCACTCAGGGACAAACACTGAAGCGAACTCTGAAGTGATTTAAAAAAAAATAGATTTACCGTTTGCACCTGAAACGCTGAAAGACGTCCTCTCGCCTCCTCGTCTGTCCACGCTCAGATCGCAGGCTACGTGAACCAGCCCATGGTGGACGTCTCCATCCTGCAGCGCTCGCTGGCCATCCTGGAGAGCATGGTGCTCAACAGCCACAGCCTGTACCACCGAGTGGCCCAGGAGATCACCGTGGGACAGCTCATCGGGCACCTGCAAGTGTGAGCACACACACACGCACAGGGGCGTCACGCACTCTGATGAACGGAGAGGTAGACTTGCTCGTGATGAGGAAAACGGCAAAACCAACTGTGCTCTAATGAACAGCATTTGCAACAGCAGTTGCCTAAGTGATTAACTGACAAGTACGAAATGCTTATTTATAGTCAGGTCTGCCTACAGAGCTGATTTTGCCACAGTAAAAAAGTAAATTTGAGGTAATTCTGGTTTAGTGATCGCTGTAGGAGGTTTCCAAACACATCAGCAGGTATAAACCACTGTTGGTTTTGTTTAAAACCGTAAATGTAATGTTTTATCTCCGTATTTTAGGGGTTGGCAGTGATAAAAGTAAGGTTAGTTGCGCGCTCGCAGGGCTCGATGCTTCTGACCGGTTGTTCTGCTGCGTAACGTTCAGGTCAAACCAGGAGATCCAGACCTACGCCATCGCCCTCATCAACGCTCTTTTCCTCAAAGCTCCCGAGGACAGACGGCAGGTCAGTGCCCCCCCTCCCCGCCCACACACACACACACACACACACACACACAACCACCAGCGTGGGGGTGTATTTGAATTTGACCGTTCCCTCATTACATCACATTTATGACACACACACACACACACACACACACACACTTACTCATCACAGCAGCATGTTTGTCTGTGCTCACAGAGCTGCAGGGTTTATTTATAGATTTAACCACATACGTCACTTTAGAATTGTTAAGAATGAGGCTGCAGAGACGCACACGAGCCCGCTGCGTCCAAATTTATAGTTTTGGATAATTATTATGTTGGTGGCTTCACGAAGGGAGGTTTTGTCTTTGTCGTCCCTGCCTCAGCGTAACGCTTCCCTCCTGCTTCATTCTTGTCCTCTGCACGTCCGCGCGTCTCATTTATAATGATTGTTCTCCGTTTTGAACTTGTCAGTTTCATTTAAAGTGTTTAATGTAGAGAAACGCTTTAAAGTGCTCTTCCATAGCGGAAAGTGATAACTTTGCAATTAAAGTGGAGGCAAGTGCAGAGAACGAAGTCAGCAGACAGTAAAACTGGCTAATTACATCCAGGAGCACATCTGAATTACGTTTAAATAAATGAGGCAGAGAAATAAAAAAATGTGCCACTGAAGCTCAACCGAAGGATCATTTTGATGTGCATATTTTAAAGACAGATTTGTTTCATTTTCTTAAAACAGAATTATTGTTTTATTAGTGTCCAGCAGACTAAAACATTACAATAATTTAATTATTCTTATTTATATATGATCGTTAATGAAAACTGAATAGTCTTCATGCAGAAAGATGGATGATTTAAATTCAAATCCTTAGGTGGGAGCAGATCGAGGAAGCATCCGCAGATACGTGTTTGTCCTTTGAGATCTTTTTTTTTATTAAATAGGTGTGTTTTCTGTCTGCAGCTGATCGGTCAGTGCGGTTCATTTTCCCACAGAAAGCGCAAATAATCTAGATAAACCAAATCCACCATTTTTTAAGGGAATTATTCCCATTCCACTGCCATACTTTTCCACGTTGTTGTTGTTTCTCATGCTGATGTCTCCGTGTCTCATCGTCCACGCGTGCACTGTTCCCATCCCTGCCACACCCACGTCCCACCTCCCTCCTGTCAACCTGCAGGAGGAGTACACTAACCCGCTGGAGCAGCACCTCACCGTGAGTACACATCCCTCCACATCCCACCGCACCTCCCGCCACCCCAGAGCTCCTCTCCTCTCTCTCTATAATCCCTGCATATTAACTCAGAAGTTTGCATCCGTCTGTGCTGACGGATGGGATTTTATAACCGTGTCATGTTTTGCAGAAGGTGTGAGGACCGGAAAGGCTTTGCACAACAAGACCGGGCGCTTTTGTTGACTGCAAAGCAAAACATCTGCCCCGCATCTGATTGATCTGTTTTTTATCTCCACAGGAAATGGCGAGCACCTTGGCTCAGAAACACCTGCGATCTATCATCCTCAATGTGAGTAATGTGTCTAAAATGCACATTTGACAGGGGTATTAAACTTTCAGACTTAATTTAGACGTTATTTATGCAGTTTGCATCGATTGAACGGTGGTCACCCTCCTGGAGTCTGTCCTCCACTGGCGTTCGGGGGGAGTTGAAAGCCTAAAATAGTTCTGAAACTGAAAGATTTACATAGCCGGAGAGCTGTGCCTCAGAAGCAGCAAATGTGATGAGACTTGTGGTCTGTGAAGTGGAACCAAATCTTCTCTAAAAGCAGTTTCTCTTGGCACCAACTTGTCTGAAGGTGTCTGATCTGACGGGTTGCCGCTGTCGGCTGTGCTGCTTCGACGCCCGAGCTCACCTGGACGCCTGTCCAGAAATGTCCTCTGCCAGATCATTTTATCCTTTGGCCGGTTTTGCCCCCAAACTTGGACTTTGTTGCAAACTTTTCCCTGTTTGTGTGTTTTAGCACATTATTAGAGGAAATCGACCGATCAAAGCGGAAATGGCCCATCAGCTTTACGTGCTGCAAGTGTTGACCTTTAACCTCTTGGAAGAACGAATGATGACCAAAATGGATCCAAACGACCAGGTAACAATACGCCGGATCACAAATGCATTTGTAGTATTTTAGATTTGGAATATTTCTCTGCACTGTAGCTGTTTATTCTGCCACCGCGTCATTAAGTCACGTTGGGATGTTTCTTTCATTTGACCGTTTCCTTTGCCTTCTCTGCTGTAGTAGCGTAACAAAAGCGCCGCTCCTTCAGTGTACCCGTGTGATTGGGTGTTTCAGGCACAGAGGGACGTCATTTTTGAGCTGCGTAGAATCGCTTTTGATGGAGAAAATGACCCCACAGCCACAGAGAAGAGAAAGGCCATGTACACTAAAGACTACAAGATGTTGGGCTTCACCGTGAGTCAGCCGGCAGCGTTCGTTCCCCCGCTTAATGTCCCTGTGTCACGTTCTGCATGTTTTAAACGCAGAACCACGTGAACCCGGCCATGGACTTCACCCAAACTCCTCCTGGGATGCTGGCCGTGGACAACATGTTGTACCTGGCCAAGGTTCACCAGGACACCTACATCAGGGTTAGCGTTGGCTTTTCTCACCCGAACGAGGCGCAAAGAAACATCCGCCGCTTCACCTAATCCCTTTTAACAGATCGTCCTGGAGAACAGCAGCCGCGAGGACAAACACGAATGCCCCTTTGGCCGGTGTGCCATCGAGCTCACCAGGATGTTGTGCGAGATACTCCAGGTTGGAGAACTGCGTGAGTACAGCAGCAGAGCTTCAGCTCCTGTCTTATTAACCCACAGCTGTATTCATTATGTAACCATCTGTAACCATCGCACGTCATCCCACTTCATCATTTCAGTTTTACAGTTGAAGTCTTTTTCTTTCTTCTCTTTTTTAGCTAATGAGGGCTGCAATGACTACCACCCCATGTTCTTCACCCATGACCGAGCATGGGAGGAGTTCTTCTGTGTCTGCATCCAGCTGCTTAATAAAACCTGGAAGGAGATGAGAGCCACAGCTGAAGACTTCAATAAGGTTGGTATTAACCCACTTAGCCATGCCTGATAGATGCACCTTGGCTGCTGCGTTCTCCCCCCAACAAACTCATTCCGTTCTGTAATTACTGGCCTGCTAATGCAGCGACGTTAACGTCACCTGGCCTGTTGACACACGTAAGCCAATCCTCTCAGCCCACACTACCTACAGAAAACAGGCTTAAGATAGGGAGGAATAGAAGCTCTTGATGCCTCCTTTATGAATTGCTACGTGGATAGTGAACTAATTTGTTGAAATGATACACACGCTAGTGCTGGGCACACAGCACACTACAGGCTCATGAAGTCCAATCTGGCCACAAGGGGGCAGCACACATACAGACTCTGTGACTGCACAATATGGCAGATTTCACCAAAACTAACAAATAAAAAAACCCTTTTTCGTGTTTTTGCTGCATCTGATCATCTCCCTCTTGTTTGTGAGCAGGTGATGCAGGTGGTCCGGGAGCAGATCACCAGGGCTCTGGTGATGAAACCGTCATCTTTGGACCAGCTGAAGAACAAACTTAGAGGCCTCAGCTATTCCGAAATCCTGCGTCTGCGTCAGTCCGAGCGGATGAGCCAGGACGACTTCCAGTCTCCTCCGATCATGTCAGTCTGAGTTGACGTTGTAAGGCTGCGTCGTTAGTGACTACCGATGTAAATACGGTTGTGTTCCATGGCAAAGTGAGCGACTTTCAAGCCTCCTCTGCCACTAGCGTTAGCGGGTTGTGAATTTCCAGTGTTTGAGAATCTGTTCGAAGGTGGATGAAGAAGAGTAAATCACCCACTATTGAATTTGTCTGTTCCAGCTTAAGAGGTTTCCGTCAACCTCTTTGTTGCTGGGTAATTTATCCTGTTGCCGACGTTGCTTTTATGCTGCAGTGAGCTGCGGGAGAGAATTCAGCCTGAGATCTTGGAGCTAATAAAGCAACAGCGGCTCAACCGGCTCTGTGAAGGCAGCTGCTTCCGGAAGCTTGGCAACCGCAGGAGGCAAGGTATCTGCAGGTCACCTTTTCTCTTGCTGTTAATTTTCTAATGGGCTACACTATGATCCCAGCATCATGGCTCCTGCTCCTCTGTTCTTCTTCTTTAGAGAAATTCTGGTTCTGCAGACTCTCGCTGAATCACAAAGTGCTGCACTACGGGGACCTGGACGAGTCGCCGCAGGGCGAAGTTCCTTTTGAGCTGCTCAGCGACAAGAGTGAGATGCTTCCTAAGAAGCGACAGCAGCATCTAAGCCAGCTTTCACGTCTGTAACCCTTCACTTTCCTCCTCTCAGTCCCCATTTCTGACATCAAGTCTGTGGTGACTGGAAAAGACTGTCCTCATATGAAGGAAAAGAGTGCTCTAAAGCAAAACAAGGTGATGATGCAAGGTCTTTTTTCTCCAGTTTCGGTGTGTGTGCGCGCGCGCGCGTGTGTGTGTGTGTGTGTGTGTGTGTGGCTGTTTTTCAGTTCCGTAAGTGGAATCAGATTCCCTGTTATCCCTGCTGCCTTCAGGAGGTGCTGGAGTTGGCCTTCTCTGTGCTCTATGACCCCGATGAGACCCTAAATTTCGTCGCACCCAACAAATACGAGGTGGGTCGGCGAGGCTCGGCGCCGTGCTACCCAGCCGGACCTGGTCGTGATGGAGCCTCTGTGTGTGTGTGTGTCTTCCCGGGCAGTACTGCATTTGGACAGATGGGCTGTGTGCGCTGCTGGGCAGAGAGATGGGGAGCGACCTGACGCGCAGCGACTTGGATACACTCATCAGCATGGAGATGAAGCTCCGCCTCCTCGACCTGGAGAACATCACCATCCCGGAAGCCCCGCCGCCAGTTCCCAAGGAGCCCAGCTCCTACAACTTCTCCTACAACTACAGCTGAGGTGTGTGTGTGTGTGTGTGTATGAATGAGGATTTCTTTTGTTTTTTGTAATTTTTTTTTAGCAAATACCTTCCAGAATCTGAAATTTCTCTTAGATTGTGCGCTGACTGCACTTATAGTGTACAAAATTCATGGTCATGGTGAAGGATGAAAACTTAACTTAAGTTTAAAGGAGGTAAAATATCCCAAAAATGGTGAGTTTGAGCAGAACAATGCAGCAAATCAGACGGAAAGAAACACTACAGAAATGATAACAAAGCTAAGCTAATTACAAAACTTAATACTACATAACTTCACACCCCAGTCCAAAAATACACAAACAGCAATTGCTTAAATTGTTTAATTTACACCTTTTTGAGCTTCTTAAGATCTGTACAGGAAAAAAACCTTTACAAAGCAAAATGGGCGGAAAGAGTTCCTCTGTAAATACCCAGAGTCTCGTATAGATTAGTGATGTGTTATTTGGTGTAAAAAAGGGCGGATTAAAAAAAAAGAGAACTATCAGTACCTATAAATGATATTATCCTAACATTAATATGTTTACTTATACATTGAAGATGGTGATTAGACGAATGTATGAGGTTGACAACGGTTTCAGAAAGAACTGAATGACGGTGTAAGTTCAGTAACTGACCCTAACTGGGAGTAAATAAGGTTTAATTATCGTTATATGTTGCATGACAGCCTGGTTACCTCCGGCCAGTATTCTGCTTCAGATATCGTGTTTAATTTCCGACCGTTCATCCCTCCAGAGCACAGATGTGCCGTGCTCAGTTTCCGCTCTCCTACACTCGTTAAATGAGATTCACACACTTTTCTTTTTGCTCAAGGACACTGCAGTAGAAGAGGCGAGACCACGTGATGTGGCGATAAAAAAAAAAGTAATTTTAAAAATGAAAGAGGTATAAAGCAGAAGATTAAAAAAAGGTGATAAAGGAATGATCAGAAGTTCTATCACATCGCTGCGGAGCACAAACGCCCGGGACTGCAATATTTGAGCTTCGGTTATTATCCTAATCATAATTTCCCGTGTGGACACGTGTGTGTTGAGCACAGGAGAATCGATGTGTAAACACGCTGAACGTTTGAACGTGAGTCTCCTGCTGGATGAGGCCTTGTTTGAGGCAGAATCCACCATGTCGAGATGCTTTAGACACTTTTTATCCTGCAGATTGTTTAGGAGCAGCCCAGACGGGCTGGCGTGACGCCTGCGTGAATCTCCCGCCTCAGATATGAGACAAAAAGATGTCGCTGCCCTTCATACTTGGTGTATAACTTTGTGTGTGTGTGTGTGTGTCTA